>VZTX01016137.1:93340-133883 GCA_013400915.1 Pardalotus punctatus
GGGGGGGAAACCTGTAGGGAAAAAAAGAGTAGGATTTTCCCTAGTAACTTACTCTTCATTTAAGCAAATGGTACAATGCTGAGATCTTTCTACTGTTTTCTCTCGCTACTCAAGAGAGTTTTCAGTATAGATTATTTTTCTTCAAAGCGGTTTTGTGGTTTGAGTTCTCTCTCTAATTTATTTGGTTTAAGTACTTTTAGAGCCAGCTTCAGCAAGATCTTTGAGAGACTAATCTTCAATCATGTTTAATTACTCACAAGCATAATATCTTCAAATATATAGTTACATAAACTAGCTAAATCTTTTGTTGAAACATTTAATCTATTCCACAGAATTTAAAGTTAAAAGCCAAGGATTTCTGGAAATACAGAGACTCTTGGATCATGAATCTAAGAGTCAATTCCTCATTTTCCTCTGTTAACCTTATATTTGCTGCCAATCAAGATTTACTAGTTTCAAGAAGGAATTAAAAAGTACTTTCTGCCCAAATGGATCATGAGAAATAATTTTCATGGGAAATTTCTAACAGCAGTATGCGTGCACTTTCAAATAAACAAGAACTAAAGCATATCAGATCACAAATTACAAACCAAAGGCTATTTTTCATTTTGGAGGTGACTACTAATACAACAGAACTCAGATTTTGTTTAGAATCACTAGAATAACATGCACTGTTAAACAAATACTAGAACCCACTACTTTATTCTAGCTAATACACCTCAGGTTAACAGTTCTGGATTACCTTTGTGACTTATTCTAATAGGATTAAAGGCAATTTGCTATTTAATTCAAATCCAAACTCAATCTATTTTTGTGAAACACAGTTTCTTCCAAGTCAAAACTTTCTGCCCAGCAGAAGTCACAGAATGAAGTATGCATTACATTATTCCCCAAAATTAATTTCAATTATACATACTGAAGTAATAATTGCTTCTGGTAAAACCTGGTCTATCAGATTTTCAGACTTCTAATAAATCCAATAACTAATCAAATGCTAAATAGCTTTTAAAACCAATAGGTACAGATTATATTGGTACATTGATGCATGTTACAAAATTTAAATTATCTAACACATCAGACTAACATAGGACAATTCTCAAAGCTAACTCAATTCTTCAGATGCAAATTCTTTTAATGACATACCAAAACAACTTAGTATATAACTTCATCCATAAATTTCAATGTAAATATTTCCTCACAAATATTATGAAAGCACAACCTATTAAGGTTGCTCCTTTCTAAGTGGAAGTGACTTGAAACACTGATTTTTGTATTGATAAAACAGTAATAGAACAACATGCTTTTTCATATATTTATGCACACAGTTTTGTGTGAAACAGTTGGTTTTTTTTAATGGTCACATCTTATTATATAGCATTGAACAAACAAATAGCAGGGAAGACATACATAACAACACCCATATGACAAATGCCCTATACCTTTTCAAAGTGAATATGAGAATTAAATAGTATTAAATACACCCTCAGACTACCAAGTCTCCCTAGGTCTGTAACTTCCCTATAAATTTCTATTTTCACTACAAAATTAATAAATACCAGAACACGTTTCTGGTGAAACTGTGTCATCCTCAAAGATAACACAAAACTCCGCTGAAACTTCTGTTTTTTCAACACTTGTCTACATAAGCACTTTGGAGTGTACTAAAAATAGACTACAGTTTCCCAGTAAAGATTTCTCTTTTTCCTATACAGATTTTCTTCATCACAGAAAAATCACAGATACCGTTCTGCAGCCTTGCATAAAACCTTTGCTCATTTTAGCAAAGACACCAGATCTTCTTTGACATCTGAATAGCTACATACATTCATTTTTCATGTCCTTGAGTATATTTTTTTTCTCTTAACAATCAGAAATTCCACAAAAATGCAATAAATAACAAAGAGCAATATCTGAGTCCTCTGGTGGTTAATACCTCACATTAAAGGCCCCAGAGAATATGTATTCAGGAAGAGGGAAAAGCCCCGAGTTGTTAAAGTTTCTTTTTTAGGTCACTCACCTTAGGTAACTCCCACTCTGATCGGGAACCATCAGCACTGTAGTAGTATGGTCTACCTTGTTCATCTGCGTGTTTTATCCACTGCAGAAAGAAATGTGATGATAGAAAATGCAATCAGAGTGACAGTCACAACAGTAAATCTCTGAGACCTGAGATTTAAAGTTAATTTTTAATTATGTGCCATCCACTTCAGCAGTGTCTAATGTACAACCTCCATTAACTAACCAAGGTTAGATTGCAACGAGAGCAACAGTTTTCAGCATCCTGATTTTTTCCTTCTGGACCTCCTCATTAAAAAAGTCCTGCAACATCACACAAGAGATTGTGATAAGTAGATACTTTTTTAAGATGCCATATCAAATTCTTATCAACATTATGTTGTCAGTTTAGGGAGGCACAATCTTTCCATCAGATCTCCATCAGGACCTTATATATAAAATTACAAGAAGCTCAACCAGCAACTGCTAATAGTTTGAGATGTACAACTCTTTTAAAACATCAATGGAAACATGAGATACAGTTCCTAGAGAAATCATGAAGAAGACAATATAATTTCTGTAACCTCTACAAGCACTTCCCACAATCAAAAGAGGTAAATCCATGACAACAGAGACTGGTCATGCAGAAAGAAAAGAATTGTAATGAGCAAAAATAAATGAGATGATTGAAAAAAATACAGAAACACTCACAGCAAGGCTCTTGGCTCAAGCAGGTTTCACAAGATTGCCTTCCTATAACTGTTTGTGGTAGGAAACGGTGGTTTTTATCAATCCCAGTGCAATTAAAAAAGAAGGCAGCATACTTGCTAAAACATAGGAGTGTACTTTACAGATGTTTGTCAGAAAAAGATTCAAGAGAATAAAATTCTAAAACTGACATAAAACCCAATTATTTTAAAACTTGCAAATAAAACTTGCATACTCTAATTGGAGAACAGGTGGTGCTATAATATGATAAACAAAGTACTGCTTCCGTGAACACTTTAGAAGTTAAACACAAAATGCAACTTCAGTGAACAATTAGAAAAATGGACTGCTTTACAAATTTAAACAAAAACTGTAATTTATCCTCTGTGGAAGCTTTTTTTATGGCATGCCCAGAATCACAGTAAGTTGCCAGTAGCAATAAGATAATAAGAACAGGGCACAAATCTGCATAGATATGGCTGTAGTTTAATTAAGAAGTTTGTCTGCATCTGAAAGCAGTAATGAAAATCTCCAATAGGAAATCATGAAAGTTATAAAGCAGCATCATATTCCCTTTAAAAACATCTTAACTGGAAGGTCTATGTAGACAAGAGCAGCTCTTAAAAGACAGTAAGAAAAATTTCTTGGTAGGAAGTTCATTCCTGAAGTATAACCAAGAGGATGGGGGAGTGCAGAAACTAAAAAAAATTGTACATGGTATGTTCATTTAATATAATGTGATATGCAACTGGAAATAAAACTTCTAAATAACAAAAAACATACATAAGGAAAAAAGTCACTTCACTTGCTAAAGCTTCATGCATATTTAAAAAAAAACAAAAGGAGATATTGTTGAGGTATGCTCTTCACTTTTGGAAATGCAGGTTTAATTTCTAAGTGAAATTAGAAGTGAATTAGTGGAAAAGATTGAGAACACATGATGAGAAGAAGGAAAAAGTACCTTTTCATTAGTATAGTCATTGGTATATAAGGTTTGACCATGTTCATCCAACTCTTCTGACCAACCCTTTGGAGGAGAACCATACTGACTATCTGACTGGCTGTAACAAGAACTGTGGTCGTTTTCTTCTGATGAAAGATGCTACAAGTAGTCAGAAACATATAAGGCAGTTTTGAGAATGAAAGCGCTTTAAAATCTGAAAGATCAAAGATTATTTGACTAGAAAGAGAATAGTAATGAAATCAGGGAGTTCACATTTTTATATCTTACATGAGAGAATGAGATGCATTTTTACAGTACACACAATCCAAAGTATTTTCAGAACAACCAGCTTATACATTTTTATTTCCACTATACCAGATTTCAGCTACTCAAATTTAAACTCCAGGGGTTTTGCCTATCTAAATTTTAATCCTATAAATTTACATTACTGAATGATTAAGAGAGTTAGCTTTGGTAATCTGTGTTACCTTAAAAAAAACTGGAAGACCTACTACCTTGGTTTTCTGGCAACATCCCAAATTTCCTATCTAAATCCTTCTCCTTTTCTCAAACACATCTGGAAACACAACAGTGATTAAAGACAACTTGAAACTCCACTTACACCTTCTTAGGTCCCAGCATTTTACAGTATTTGTCCAATACATCTTAAAATATTAAGAATTTCCACCTCTCTCCTTCCAACTCTGATGCACATGACAAAGAGCCCTGCAAAAGCAAGGCTTTCTACCAAGCACAGCTAGCTGTGGTGGAAAATTGTTTTCTGAAGGTAGAAGTGAATTATTATGTTAGGAACAAGTTTGATGGTAATGCAGAGAAAAGATTTTACACACACATCAAACAATTTCTGTTCTCCCATAAACCTTGTTCATCCCCTTGCTAACAAGTTGTATTCTTATTTTAAGCATCCATTCCAAGTACAAAAAAAAAAAATCTTCCTGCTTTCACCTCCCACAACACCTCTATGCCATGGTCTCCTAAGGAATTCTATGCAGATTTCCTTTCACAGTGTCTTGGATCCTCAGCTAGCAGGAGGCATAACATTTAAGACACCCTGCTACGCAGAAATTACAGGAGTAAAATACTATGGTTCAATAACACTGGCATAAGTTTTGAGAAAAACTCTAAGGCAGGAGAGAGACACAATTTCAATTTTAAATAGGAAAAAAACCTCTCCTAAAAAAGTTATGTCTTACAAAAAATATTCAATTATCAGAAACTCCCCAGTTTTTAAAAGTCAGGGGGTTTAGAGACTACATATCCAAATGATTTCTACTTAGGTGTTTGGTGTTACTGTTCTGGGTTCATTACCACTTGTGTGACACAAACTCCCTCCACAGACATGAGCTGGCTTACCAAGCACAGAAAAACCCACAGGAAATTTTCAGGCCATTAATTTAGGAACGTGAAAAAACCGTAAATGTCCTCTACATTCACAAGTCACGTCCTCTACTGTTTACAGAATGTGAGCACATAAACCATGGATTAACCAATGCCACCTCTCTCGCACATGGGGCAACATGAAATTCTCATGTGCCAATTTCTAACCACAGGGGGTGGGGGGTCTTCAGTCCCATTTGTACACTTGCAGAATTAAGACTGAAGAGCTGCCAAGAGTGCTATTGGCCCCATTTGAACTACTTTTTCATAGGATAACTATACTGTATACACGTATTTGAGTTTACATTGCTTTATTGGTTAAATACTAACTGCATTGACATGTGGCAAATCAATGTAGAAGACTTTGGACATTTTTATTATTACTATCTACAGAGATTATGACCTAATAATATAATATATTGGTATTAGCCTCTTCCAAGCAACTCCTGATACTGAAGAAACACCCTACACAAGTAAAACTAAACAGAGGATCTAAAAATGGAAATTCTCCTAGAAAAAACAATGTTGATCAGTAAGAGTCACTGTTACTGTGTCTATCTGCATGGCATCCATATAATAACAGTTAAATGATTCAAGGTTTAACTCCTATCCCATTACCTTTGCAGACCTAAACTTCAACAAAATTCCAGAGCTGTTACAAGTTTTAGCAAGCCAAGGTATTCTTTGTCCCTCAGTTGTCAGGAACAACAGCTAAAACTGCATCAATAGCGTTTAGAGAACACTGGCCAAACCACGCACAACAGCTTTCAATTTCACTTTCAACACCTTTTCAGCATTAACTGCCTATATGCTTTTTTCATATTGTCTGTGCTTTATCTTAAGTCTCATCCCCAGTTACATTATACCACACTTAAATAAAGCCATCGTAAGCAGACAGCTGCCCAACCTTACATCTTGTAAGAACTTTGCTGTGACATTAAAGGGAATTATAGAAAAGGTGTCACACATCATCACTTCTCTTGTCATTCTTGGCTTTTTTCCATTTACATAGTAAAGTCCTTGGGGGCAGAGACCAGTTCATCACCATGCATTTAACAGGAACAACTATCTGTCTCTGTTCTATCACTTAACCAGTTTAGCTTTTAAAGTTACTACTACTTGTGAAAGTGAAAATAATCAGGAAGAATACTAATTAAGAAAGCTACCATCCCTTTATTACCATTTGTTTATTTTGAAACAAAAAACATGGAATGAAATCACATCCTGGTCACATGATTTAAAACTAGTTTTAAAATTAAATTAAATCCCATTGCTTTTCTACAGCTGTTGGGTAATTTGTAGATGTCTACTTCACATTATTATCTCCTATCTATGTATTAGGGGGTTGCCTTCTCTGATATTGCAACATCTCATTTCTTTTACACTTCATCATAAGTAAATCATTTCACTTGACAAATTTCTCCTAGTTACTGCTAAGCACTCCTTCCTCAAATACATTCACAAGTCACTTCCTCTAATTCATTTTATCTGCAATTCCAAAAGCTTATACACTTCCTGACAGTCCCTGTCGATAGGACTTCACTGCTTCCCCACATGCCATCCATGGAACATGTAACATCCATTTAACTGTCATGACTGTTTTCTTTGTGCCAAGTTTGTGACCGGCTACTTTGGCAAATATGGTACAATTCTGCCCCTTTTTAATTATCCAATAAAATTCTATTTCCTAATCACAAAGTTCAAAGACCAACTATATGTCATGTTTCGTATCTTACTTATATATTAAAATACGTGATAACTCAGCTCTCTTTTTTACATCACCTTGCCATTTTGCTACCTGGTTTTACAACATAGGATCCTCTGAGGACAAATCAGTAGAAACTACCATTTAATCATTCTGCATGTACTCTTTTATTACCAAAAGAGCATAACTTCGATTAGCATAAAAGCCAATTATTAAGACATGTTAGCTCTAGTTTTTCCTAGTCAGACAAAATTTGGGATGCTCTACATTTTACTGTAGCTTAGGCCTAGATCTGAACCTTTACTCTATATTGGTTTAAGTACCCAGAGATCAAAACTGAAAAGGAACACAAACAGTGGAGTGTGAAGTACAATCCCAAATGAACAGAAAAGGAAAGGGGAGGAAGGGGGCTAGGGGAAAAGGCAGCTTCAAAATCAACACTGTGGTAAGCGGATCGATATGACCTTGCAATATGCATCTCCCTAGACTCACATTTTGATAACCCAGTCAAGACACAAATTAAGGAGCTTATGCTACTTAATGTCTCATTAAAAATCAAAACATGTATCATCCATTGGGGTCTCACAAAGACTGAAAACTAGATAGACATAACTGCCTGATGGCCAACTTGTGATACCTGAAGCATCACAAATAAACAGAAGAACTGAGCTGAAAGAAGTTGTGAGCAATTTAAAAAATAAATAAAAAATCAAGCATTCTGAACATGAAACCATGTGGTGAAGTCATGGTACAGATGTATGAGTAAGAGTCAGAGGGATGCCTTGCAGATGGGGAGGAAGAAAGAATTCTTGCAAATCCTTCAGTGAAAAGAAGGAAGAACTACAACAATGAGAAAACCAGTTGCATTTACTACAAAGAGAAACACTGCTCAAAAAAGCAATCGCCTTATCCAGACCAAAACCAGTCTTATTCAGCAAAAGGACAGTCAGTGATAAATTAATAGACCATCACCAGAGATACCAAAAGGACAGGCACAAATATTTCATCTGTTTGCCTGTTGCTGCCATTTACCTGTGGCAAGAAAATCTGGCTATTTAAATGCTTGTGGAAGTCATGGCTTCTGTGAAGGCCATTGCCAAAGGAAATGAAAGGTTTCCTTTTCCCTTTCTCTCATGTTCCTGTTACTACCTTTCCAGAGGTAGATGTCTGTGCCAGGCTTCCAGCATTTGAGCAGTCCACAATTAAATTTTAAAAGTAAACACTGGTTTTATAGTTTATATAAACAGGATACATAGAGAGGCCATATATAGTTGGCACAGGAGAA
This sequence comes from Pardalotus punctatus, assembly GCA_013400915.1. Lineage (NCBI taxonomy): Eukaryota > Metazoa > Chordata > Aves > Passeriformes > Pardalotidae > Pardalotus > Pardalotus punctatus. Next base: position 101,375 of record VZTX01016137.1, read on the forward strand.
AATCCACCAAAACTATACATATTTGAAAAGGGTGTATAGAGGTGATATATGTAGAAGATTTCTTGATAAATATTTGGTTTTTATTTGCATCAGGAAACTGGTTAACCTCAGTACAGTTTGAACACAAGAGCACTATTCTAGGCATATTTAAATAGTAATATCCATCTTCCAGCTATTCCTTTGCTTTATCTGAGCCACTGCAGCTCAGATAAACACACCCCAAAGTGAGGCCTTCCCTAGCAACTGGCTGCACAGAAGAAACTGGCACCTCAAATATTAGTCCAAATCATCTTTTAACATAAATAACTTCACAGTAAGGTTCAACTCTCTCAAGCAAGGTCAGTAGCAAAGCTTTGCCAAAAGGCTTTGCAAAAGCAAAACTTCTACATAATGAAAAAAAATCCACTGATATATCTAAAGAATATATTTATGGCCTGAACATAATTTAGTCAAAAATAGCAGTATCTGCTATGGGGCTGTTTTTACAGGCATTTTTACAAGTTGCTACTCTTGCACACAGTTTATGTACGCATTCTTGTACACAAAAGCAACTCCAGAGTGAAACTGTTGACTACTTCACACCAAGACACATAACCAAGAAGACAAAGGAGGACATTCCTTACACCTTGAAACTCAGATACGAAATTCCACAGCAAAAGACCATTCATATGCATTACAATCTCATTGCTTTTGATCTCAGAAGGAACTACCTCATGATCTGCATGGCTGTGGGAATCCCCTTTATTAATGCTTGCATCTCGGGCCCACCGCGGAGGTTTCCAGGTTCGTTCCTGTGATCCTCTGTTGTAGTAATAACAGCGTCCTGTCGTATCTTTATGGGTTTCCCATTCCCCATTTATTTGGACTGGAGCACTTGTAGGTAGTGGTGGAAGTGCAGACTGAGATATTTTCAGTTCTTGTAAATTAGCATAAACTGGTGAATCAGGCCTCCCTTGGCTTGGTGGAGTAGTTGGCTATTGAGAGAAGAAATGCACTGTTAACGAGCACATGAATTTTTGAATGCTCCCTTACAAATCAGAATACAGCAGCAAAACAAACCAACAAACTCCCTTTTTTGTTGTTAAGTACAAAAGCACAAAGGACAGCCACAAGATGCTGGGGTGTAAGAACATTACATTCTTAATTCTAAGGTAGACATCACAAGCCATTATTTATTTAATACTGAACCAATTTTTCAGCATTTCTCCAGATGACAGCTGATAATTACGTCTTACAGTGGATTTGAAATACACTGGATTCATCATCAAAAAATTATATGCTTGCCATGCCTTGTTGAAAAACTTCAGCTTTACAGTTCAAGTATTGCTCAGAAACTGTAAGTAATGTGATCTTGTTCAAGACAATACACAGCATTTCTGAGATGCCACTTGTTAGGCAAAGATTGTTCCCCAGCCTTTCCACCTCACTGCTAATACAATGATGGTGAATGTAAAGCAGCACTTTTGTGTTCTCAGCAAGGTCTAAACAGGCAGCTCAATTGGAAAATTAGCACAATGTTGTGACTAAGAAACTCTGAAAAACATCTGGATGGTTTACCTGTATGCCTTTTCAAACATGCTTATTTTAAAATATCTTAGGCAATATCACCAACTGTTTCAATTACAACTCTCTTTTTGTAGAAATTCAGTGGATATTCTTATCCACCTGATTTTACATGCATAAAAGTACATGCATAAAAAAGCTGTACTAAATACCTACAAGAAAACAAAACACTAGTGACAAATTCTCATTAATAAATAGTTTACTAACATGACAGCCAGCAGAAATTATGGTTAAAAGACCACAGAACTTACTGAAACCACAAATACTTCCAAATGAGCCACTACGGTGTTTGGGAGAGAAATAAAGCTTCAGATGTTCAGCTTCTAAAGTCTGATACAAACACGCTATGCAGAATGCAAGAGCATGTGTTTTCATGAGAGCTGTGATTATGAGATTGTGAAAGCAGTTAGTTATTAAACCAAATTAAAGAGTTTCCTGGTAATGCACTGCCATTTCTGTATTTTGGGGCACAATACTTAGGCACTCTAAAGGAAGGAACTATACAATTTATACCATCTCCTTGGTTTTAACTGAGCAGCTTTACTATAGGCAAGTCCTTGTGCCTCTTGTTGCTATTGCATTACATAAAAGACCTTTTATAATGTACTTTTAAACATTAAAATCATAAGATGCTAATCTAGGCCACATCTAATCATAAATTATCAGGGTTTGCTCAGGCAAGGCAGCAGATCATACCACACAATCAGATATAAACTGATTGCACCATAGGTAGACCCAAATATGGGCAATATCCACCTCCAAAGGGGGAAGCAGCCAGAGAGGAACTTAATGAGATTATAACGAGCATGGACTTGTTTTGCATGCCTCTAAAAGAGAAAACACAGCTTACTAGATATAGCAAGTACAGTACATCTAAGGCAAACCACAGGAGGTGAAAAAAAAAAAAAAAAAAGCTGTACTGGCAAAATCAGAGAGCCAAAACCAACTGGTATCCTTCTATACCTGATTCAAAGGAAAAATCTGTTACAAAAGCTGACGAACATTAAAAGGCTATTTTTCTACTGTCCAAGTCACACATGCCTTTTTTTTTTTTTGTGAGGAGGGTAGAACAGCAGCCTTTGGTAGAGCTGATCTTAAGAGCACTAAGAGCATAAACAACACTACTATGAATGAAGCACCACCCTAATTTTTTCAGGGATGAACCTCAGTTCCCTGGAATGTTGGGGCAGTAATCTTGACACCTCCTCGTTCAAGAGCACCATTTCTGCCTTGGTTTCCTAAGAGCCTGCAGAGCTGCATTTCCCACATAAACCACCCTGCCCTTAAACCACGGGGTTTGTCACTGAAACGACAGCAGGCACCTGCACCACAGAGCGCACAAACCTCCAGCTCCTTCCTCTATTTCAAGGAAGTGGCAAAAGTGGCACCACCAAGCACCCTGGCTGCTGCCACAGGGACTGGTGGCTTGCACAACCCTCACCGCTTCCTAAAATTCCTCTTCCACACAAAACAATAAGAAGGCTTTGCTGTCTGGCCCACGTTTAACAGTTGTGTTTTTTGGGTTTTTTTTTGTTTTAATTAAGACAGTTACGTGCCATCATTAAAAGAACTGTTCTGTGTATTAACAAAAGTGTTTTCCAAATAGAAAGCCTGTGACACAGAATGCTTGGTATAGTTTTTGGAACATTTTCTCAAGCAACACATAGGAATATGGCTCAGAGGCTTCACACTGAGGTTTTCAACCATTTCAGCATTATAACTAGCCCAACTCCAGATTAAACTGCAGGACATGGATGTGCTCAGCTAGTACTGGGAGCTCACAGCCAAAGTACTGCCACACAACTCAGGCAGCATACTAGATATGTTTAAAACAGTAACATAATATGAAAGTGCAATGAGGGATTTTGTTCTGAATGCTTAGTGCTTCCAAACTCAGTACATCAATTTCTGGTTTTCAAGGAAAAGACAGAACTTTTGTCCTAAGTAACAAACAAGACAACTAGCTGTCCTGCCAAGCCAACCCTCCAACTACTTTCATGCCCTGTTGTTTTCTCTTCTGACAGATTTTTCAGGGAGAAATGCAGGATTTTTGAAAAGCATCTGGTAGTTACTGCTTTCAGTGAAGCACTAAGAAAATGCAAAGCCATCAATCTGACTACAAGGCACAGCCTAGCTCATAAGTACGACTTTGAGGGCTACAACTTTCTTATCAGGAACTATTTGAAATAACCTTGTAGCACACAATAATACTTCCTCATACCCTGAGCCATGCAATGTTGTTGTGTCTATGATTATGCTCAGTTCAACAGCACCCAACCTTACCAAAGTTAGTTTTGTCATGAATTTCTTATTTATTGATAAGAAAAACAGCCTTTAGAAAGTTCAAAGTTTTCTGAAATTAACTTCAGTATACATTCTACACCAATGTTGGCAGAAAGCTCAGTTCCCCCTTGCCCCCACCCCTCAAGCAGGGAAGGGGAGTCCCACACAGGCAGGTCACAGTGGATGTCCCTGCGGAGCTCCTGAGCACTGCACCACCTCCCCCTTTCCTTTCAGATAACCGTTTTGTGAGTTCACAGCTGAGTTCTGCAAAAAAAGTGAAGTTTCAAGCCAAAAAGCAGATAAATTTAACTTTCATTTATCAAAACCATTAGTCACTGACAATATATTAATCCAAATAGACAAAGCATTACCTAGATCAAAATAGTTTCTGATCACTTCCATGGGTGTATGCCCAAAACTAGACATACACAGTTAAGGGAAATTTAAATACATGCTAAACACTAAACAGGACTTCCAGCTAGAAGTTCCCTCCCTAAGGCCTTTTTCTGCACTATCAAACCCTGAATGCTCATAAACATGGAATTAAATCTTCCCAAAGAGACTCCTTGTCTTCTCACTATCAGAATCGCAATAACATGTCCTTCAACATGCCCATGCACGCACACACAAAATGCCTTATACTCCAAACATTTCAACATTCACTTGCTAGTTGATATGGATTTCAGACTTTCTCATCTTGCTTTCTCCTGCTAAGAACAGCAAAGGACTCATCCTAGGAAAATGATGTAGGAAAATTAGAAAGCAGAAATACTTCTATGACACTACCACATGAATGAAAATTGTACAGCCCATTAAGCACTCTGGCAGCTTCAAGAACATAAGAACCTCTCACAGAGCTCAGTAATGTTCTGTATAATACTACAGAAATCTGCCACATTTAATCTCATTCTCTCAGAAAAGTCTGCTAGCACTGAGTCCTTACTAATTGATAAGGAAGAGAGTTAGGTGCAGGCAGGACAAAGTTTCCAGGATCAACACACAACATTCTTCAAACAGAGACTGCACACACAGCATTTTCAGAACACGGTTTTTTTACTGGCACAGTAGGAAGCAGATATGGACCTTTAAAAAAACAGCCTGTTAATCATTCATGAATGAACAGTCAACATTTTCAACAAAGGCCACAGATATGCTATCAGGCCTCTGGAAATCTGAACTCAGTGCAATGGAAAGCAAATGTACACATTTTGGTAACGAAAAGTACCTTGTGAAGAAGCATAGTATGCCAGCAACAAAAATCCAGAAAACAAAGTTTGCTTGTAACTGGTAATTACCTTTTTCCTTTTACAGAACTTAAATTCATGACAAAATCTAGAACATAACAACTGCTTAAAGAATGACTGCAATGCTAGCCTGCAAAACACAGCCTACCACACAAATTGCTTTCGCTGTCGTGCCTCTGTTTGCAGCTTCTCTTAATGCTATGAACCTGAGCACGAAAGCTTTCATTTCAGTAGCAGCATTCACATTGCTATAAGTAGCTGCCAAAAATGAAGAACCTTTAAAAAAAAAGTAAAAGCAAATCTCAATACTCTTTTTGAAGTTACAAGCAACAGATTGTCCATACTCATGCAAAAGAAGAGTATTATACTGAAGGAAAGCAAGGGAATACTCTCTGCAGCAGCTGAAGAAAGGAGAACAGGCAATTCCACAGCATCCCGAGACTGGGAATGAAGCATCCCAGTTCCCTCAACAACTGAGCTTCTTGCCAAGGAATTGCCTCTGTCCTTTTACGAAGGCCTGGGACTTCAATGCCAGCTTTATTCAACAGGAATGATACAGAAGAAATCTCAAAAACTCTAGTTTCATTTTCACAAAGTGACAGCTTCAACTAGAATAATTAGCTCATCTTTTCCCCTCCTCTTTCTGCTTTTGGTTTACGTTTTTACAAACTTGTTCTGGACTCTTATTTTCCTTCTAACAGATACAGGCCTATTTACAATTTATACCCAAAAATCCACGGGGGAGATTTTTCAGTGAGTCCTCTACTACCTCAGAGGTGAATACAGCAAGCTAATTTAACAAGACAAATGGAAACAGGAACTGAAACAATTTTTTATGCTCTAACCTTCTCCAGCCTAGGCTGGATAATTCACACTGTAAGCCTAAGGAACATATAAAACAATGGGAGTAAATATTATGAGCCTGTTAACAGCTGATTACAAATTTCAGACAAGCTATAGTAATGCAAGTATTATTTAACTGTATTAAATTAACTGAACACAAGAACTTCGTCATAATAAAGTGGTAAGAAAAAAAAATATGACATGGCAAAGCAATACAGAATTAAAATCATCCCATACAAATCATTCAAATATATCTGCCTAATAAAGGCCATTCAGCAGTTAAATGTTTAAAGTGTCCCATTTAAAAATTATGCAGATAGATTCAAAGTAATTTTTTAATGGCTAGTCAGTAATTTTCCACTAGACTGGAAACAGTTAAATTAAGCATGATTCACCTTTGCTAATTTTATCTTTCAGGAAATTTTGTATTTTACTTACACCAAATTACAGCCTGAGATATTACTTCCTTCTGTTACTGGAGATAGTTGCATATAATTAATTTCATTTTATATGCCTCTATTAACATTTTGTTTTATGAAACCAGATTATGAAACAGTCTTAGTACATAGGACATCAGGGTATGCCAGCATATGCTTTTGTTATTTCAGCCATTTAAATTCCCTTCTGTTTTACCTCTCTCATAACACCAAAAAAAATGCCTAAAGTTGACAAAAATATAAATCTTTATCTAGTGCTACTGTAAGGCTCTATCAATATCCTGGTGCATAGCAAAAAACCTCTGAAACTAAATACACACCCTTCCCTTTGTAGCTCAAAAGAAGTGACTTAAATTATTTTCATACTCATCAAGGTGATTTATTTAATTGTATTGCAACATCCTGCAGCACAGAAAGCCAAAGGTGGCTGCTTCTGCCACATTCACAAGTACTCAGGAACAGAAATGGAAACTGGCTGCAGCAGCAGGACACAGCCTGTGACAGGAGAGAGCACTTGGCTGGGGCTTGGAGTACCAGAGACCACTCCCAGATCATCCATCATAAGTGACCGATCAAAGAAAATTGATGGAAAACCTTTGTTTCCCTGCATGCTCTGCAGATTTCCCATTCACATTCTGCAGTTGCTCACTGCATGAGCAAACTATTACACGTGAATATAGAAGTTTATAGCAATAAAAGAAAGTATACTGAAGGATTGCAACAGTGATGTCAAATATTTTTAAAAACGGAAATAAGATCTTACAACGGGATCCTTTGTAAAACATGCACAAAGATGACAGTGTTTACCATACTTGTACTTTGCCACTTGCACAATCTAGCTTCTCCCTTCCATCAAAAAGCTTTTGTCCAAGGATATAGACAAAGCTGTTTTTCCTATAGCAGAAAATTTCAATACCATATGAAACACTTTACGTCACACATGCTTACACAGCAGGCTTACCCCTGTTAGGAAAGAGTGGCCAAATTTGACAATGTTAAAAAGTCAGTCAAATTTCCTTCACTCCTTTTTCCCCCTGTTCACTTCATCAGATCAAATGCTGATACTTCCAACATACCTAATACAGTTATCTCTAACCTGATTCAGAAATTTAGTCTGCATCTTGAACAATCTGGATATGCTATGCAGAAGGAGATATTTTCCACTTTTATGGAAGTTAATTTCAAGCTGTTTCTGCGTTTTAGCTCAATTGTTGTCAATTCTTGAGCTCTGTGGAGCCCAAAGTACCTGTCTGGATGCAGATTTGTGAACAATAAGGCTGTTGGGAATCATTTGTGATGTCTCTCAAGAATATATTCTATAAAAACTAAGACAGTACACTAAGAAAACACAAGAAAAGCCCAGCTTGCTTTCTCCAATGGAAAATTATCCTGTAATAGGCCAACAGGTACTGCTTTTCAGATGGGAAGTATCACAAGACCACAACAAGCTATTCAGTTGTTCCAGAACTGTTATAGCAAAATAATCTCTTAAAGTTTCAGAAGCAGTGGAGAGCCCTCACTTATCAAACCATTTACTGTTTTAACTGGTTTAATGTATAGCAGTACATCTCATTTGCCTCACAGAGGTGAAAGTATTCTTAAAGACAGATTATTAAGATTTTCATGGAACACTTCTGTGTTATGTCCATTACAGAAACACAGCACATCTAACAAGTTAGCTCCTATGAAATATTATTTGTGGGAATAGCATAGAATGGTGTTATATGAACTCATAATAGCCTAAAGGTCATGGAAAAGTTTCCATTATAGTCACTTCAAAGTGAATAGCATTTTCTTCTACACTTTACATTTTCAAAAGTACAGATCCCATAGCCTTTAAGTGTATTTTTGAGGGTCCAGTGCTTACACAAAGAACTGTAAAGCCAGGAACCCATGGAAAGCACAGATGGGAAAGTAAACACCACCTCTGATAAAATTCCCAAGTTACTGAAGTTGTAGCAGTGAGCAAACTCAAAAACCTGAAAGATAGCTTGAGAACCACTTGAATAAACAGAATTAAGTCTAACTACTACCATGCAAGTTTCCAAAATCCCATCATTCAGTAGAGCAAAAATTTTAATATTTTACTATTAGAAAGAAAAGGAAAAATCCAGAACAATTAAGAATTTTAAAACTCTGTCTGTGTATTATAATGGCTTACTTTCACAATAGAAAGTTGGGGATTTTTTTTTAATAGAGAAAATAACAATTTGCAAGAGACAGTTCTAAAACAGAGCAGTCATCAAATCCATGTTCTGTTAGAAAGGGTATTTCATTCCAAACACTTGACAAGAAAATGCAGAACTCCCACACAGTTTACAGCTGCTGTCCTTTTACCCTGCTGCAGAAGCAGATTTCACTTGTGTAAAACTCTGCTTCACTAAATGTTGCTTGTGGCAGCAGATTCTGCAAGCGTTTGTTATGCTATTATTTCTTTGTTAGGTGTTAGAAGAATTTCAAAATATCTTGTTGAGCTTATGATCTGCAACGCTTAAAAGTTTTTAGTAACATACGCAGCTGCAGAACATCACCAGTTTGAGCAATGCTAATGTATGAGCACACTTACTGAGATACTGGAAATATCTTATGGGATTAATTAAGGTGGCCAACCCCAGTGAAGAACACAGTTAATTGGCCTAGGAAGCAAAGTATCAAATCAGATACTAGAATGGTATCTGTTGGTTTGCCTTACTAATACATTAGCAGTTATTAAGTTGTATAACTGGTAGACTCCAGTCACTTTACACCCTGCTGTTCTCCACGTCTGCGTCTCCAAGCATTCCCTGAGTTTATGACTTGCAGCTACCATTCACAAGCTACTACACCTCTCCTGTGCCCCAAAACTCCAGAGAGTAATTTCCTTGATTACACTGTCCCACTTGGGAATAAACTTCAGGAACAATGTAGCTGTAGCTATTCACCTTAACTTCCATAAACATTGTATTAAAATCTTCAGAAACAAGTTTCAACACTGCTCAATTTATCAACAGAAACACCTAAAAAAGCATGTTCTAGGGATTCTGACTGGCTAAATAATTTCAAAATATATAATTTGAAGAACCACATTTTACATATTGTGATGCTAACTCTATAACTTCACAAACCAAAACACAAATTATACACCTAGAAAAATTACTGTAAAATCTGTTCATGAAGTAAGGTATTCATACTCTAACGTAAAACAAACTTGGATTAGGGAAATAAGAATCTCAGGATGTTCTTAAGTCTGCACACACAAAGTCCATGTTTCTAATTTCAGGCAAATTTTTCATGAGCTATCCTTTTTAACACATCAGAATATCTACTATTAAAAAAAAAAATCCCAAGCAACTTTTTTTTTTTTTTTTTCCTTTTGGAAGAACTGGTCTGCCATCTTAGCAGAAAGGGAAGCCAAGAGAAAAGTAACTTGCCATTTTAAATGAGTTAGTTACCCTAACTACCCATGCACACAAGCAAAGAATTTCCTTTGTGCAGAAAGGCAGAAGTCACACTGACACTTCTTGCTTATACCAGAAGTTCAGCAAATGCTTTTGCTAATTCAGTTCATGTCACCAGATTAATAAAGCACATAGTTCAACGGACTCAGCCAACAACTCAAAGTTTAGAAAACAAGAAAAAACACAAATCTATTTATTTCAGAAACTAGAAGATTAACGATACATTTTTAAGACCTAGCTACACTGATCTACTAGCCACTGGCTACTAAAGGGAGCAACCCTGTACCCCTTGCCCTCTGCACCCCTGATGCTGATGTCACCCTGCAATAAAAAGGGATGGAAAAAACCAGAATGGCAATAAACTAACCCCACTGAGACTTTAAAAACAAAACAAACAACAACTACACAAACAAATGAAAAGCCCTCCCATACTTAGACTCCTTAGGTGTTTGCAGGTCACTGCAAGGTCAGCCAGAGACACCTCTGAAGTATCTGACTGACTAAGATGACTGGAGAGCAGGACCTTCTCTTTCAGAACCTCTCTGTTAGTTTTTAAGGAGGTTTAACTGCCTAATTAAATTCCAAAGGTGGCTGAGAGAAGGAATTATATTCAAGTATCTGAAACAGAATCAGTTATAGAAACAATAATAAAGAATTGTCTATTTCTCCCAGGGATAGGAAACAAAAAATGGCTCAACTGAAGGGGGAAAAAAAGAAGTTACTTACATATGGAGCAAACAAGGAATTAAATTTTGCAACAGCCTGATCACGAAAATAGGGAACTTCCTTGAAAGCCTAAGTGCAGTTTAGCCCACAACCTTCAATAGCACTTTTGGTATTCTTGCTTCTGTCCCTATGCAGTGAGAAAGAACCACAATGGGGTTGCTCTCTATTTTTATTACTCTCACAACGCTTTGTAAACAAGGTTACATTACAAATCTGTAACCCTCATCCTGAAAAGCAGCACATTCACATCTGAAGTTAGAAACAAATGGAGAAGCTTATAAAAGTATATAGTAAGAAGCTGATTTATTGTACAAGTACGCATAACTGAAACGTTGGGTTTAAGTCCTTGCTTTTTCTCAAGAAAAATCAACACCCTGTAAGAAAGAGCAATACAGCACCACAGTGATCAGAGCATTTAAAAACATACCTGAAATAAAAGAGGCCTCATGCCATCAAGGACAGAATAAGTACCCCAAGTAACTCAGGCAGAGAACAAATATTTTTAAGATGACTAAGGACAGCTCTTCCTGTAGCCGCAGAGTACAGAACACAGAAGTAGGATGAAAGATAAGAGTGAAAAGAGAAAGATATTTTGTTTACTAGCTTAAGTCCCACACTAGGAATGAATAAACTCAATTCTGAAGAACATGATTTTATCAGCATTTTGAAAAAAACTATTTTAACATGGAATCTAACACATGCAGTACTTTACATACACAGCATAAAATAAAACATTTTCCTCACAGCCACACAAACCCTTCCAACCACAAGAAAAAGGATGCTATACACGGCTGACACACCACTGATGGCTGATAAAACTTGATGATAAGCATTACTCATTATGACTCTCTCGGGAAACATGTAAACCAAGGTAACTGCAAAATACACCCATGCAGGGAACTCAGCTGTGGCACACACTGGGGTGAAAGCTGCCTGCTTACCTTACCCACCAATTCTGGTGATGCTGATGGACTTCAAAAAAGCACTGCCCAGCACTCTGCATCTAATCTATCACCTTACACAACTAGAAAGAAAGGGGATACTTTTGCCACAGTGCCATCCAATGAGACTGAATGGAAAGCATAGTGAGGCGAAAGACTATATGCTGCACTGACTATGTCTATTTTGTTTTTATTTTTAAGAAAAGCAGGAATAGCACCTTGCTCAGTGCCTACCACCACTTCCTGAAAAGATTAGAAGAATATTATTAATATTAATTTTTAGTAAAAAAACCTGGGTCAGGAATGGTGGGAATATTTTAAATCAATTTCAGCAAGGAAAGATGCTATATCCTCCTCTCCCCTGCAAACCACCAGGGTATTTAAATACTTAAAATAAATTACAACCCAGAAGTGTTATAAAATCATACCAGTAAGGAAAGAGGAAATTTTCTCACACCTTCCTCAAAAAGAAAAATCTACAGACAATTTTCTTCAACACGCAGCAAAACCGGCATGGATAAAACAAGAAGCTGCCACTGGGTCTAGTCATCCTTCCAACTTCAGACATTCCCACAAATCTGAGGGGGCAGTTTTGGACAATCAAGCTTCTCAGATTTCAGAAAAAAAATAAGAACATACCCCCATTTTCAGTCATGTCAACCCTGCAGTAGTTCCTATCCTGTTCACTGAGGTGGTTAACCTTAAAAAATTAGTGAGATGGAAAAAAAAACCAGACAAGAAAATACACACAATGCCATACTTTGTGGGATTAATACATATATCTTTTCAGAGCAAGCAAGTTCAACAATGAACAAACCCACTTCCATGTCCAGAGATGATCACAAAGGCAGTAAAATTATCTCTACACTAAAAAGCTTTCCAGTACAGAATTTAAGTCACCCAAAGCAATATCCTGAAACAAGTGGGAATACTTGTGCTTCAACTGCGCTTCTCCCCTCACTGTGAATTATCAACTTCACCGTCCTCAGAATTGCAGCTGTTAAGTCAATTCCTGGGTACAATTTGCAAAAACAACCCCAAAATGTTATGAGCTGGCAAACGACAGACGTTTAATTAAGAGTAGTTTTACTGGGACCTGTGGCCGTTTCCCCCTGGTTCGCTTTCACAGCTGCAGCACTGACAGGAAACTTCAAGTCATGTTTCTTCCCTGAGAAGTTGCAAATAAGCAAATGATGAAACAAGCTGCATTTTGTAATATAAAATAGAGGTCTTGTAAACTAAGTGAACTGGGCTTTGGGGCTTTTGCTTAACTTCTTTATACTTCTGAGTAAATGCAGCGCAATCTAAAATACAGCACTCACAACCAGTTAGCTGAATTTTTGCAGTTCAAATATAACTTCTGTATGGCCGTTAGAATTTTTTAAAAAGTCTATGGATTTTATGCCACAGTAACTGAGAAAGAACCACAAAATAGCATCAATGCATACTGCCCATAGCATGTCTATTCTATCTTAAATACAAGAACTGATGAAGGGACTAGGGCAGTGTCACATGGTCTAGAAACTTATATGCTACAATATTCAAAGAATAATAATGAATGGGCTCAGCAACAATTTCCCCAGAAGCTCAGCACAGCCATCCACCCTCAAAAGCCAAAACTAAGTCTGAGTATCTCTCCTCTTCCAACAATAATCCTCAAACATAACCCAGTTACAGGTTTCACACAGAAAATTTTTGTGTGATATCCACTGGTACGTGTTACAAAACAGGTGTCAGAACAAGTTCCAATGGTCCCTTATGGGGACTGCTAAGCAATTCAAAAGCTTGGTACTATCTATTCAACATAAAATGCTGTGCTTGCTGTAGAAGCCAACTGTGTAAGTAACAGGACACACACACAAAAAGTCTTACTGGATTTCATTCACTCAGACAAGTATGAACATCTACTGCAATTAAATGTTTAACAGAAATCTCTCTGCTCATTTGCAGGTCCTTCTCAAACAGTTTGAGGATGAAAGATCTCTTAAGAGCCGAAACAAAGAGGTAGAGCCTGCCAGAAATGAGGAGGAGGTGTGTGTGGGAAGGGGGTCAAGTATTTTGATATTTGAAGTAAACTTTCCATATCCAGAGGCCTGCTGTCACAGTTATATCAATCCCGACAAGGTCTGCTAAAGATACACTGATCATAAAGATTGCATCTGGTATTCCCAGGGATGGCACTGCATCCAAAGTAGGGCCATTCTGACTAGGAGCAGCACTGCTGGATTAAGACCATAAAAACCTTTCTTGAATTCTGGGCTCCAGGAATGAGATAAGACTCTCAGAAGTAAGAGAAATGAGTGAGAGCAGCTGTAAGTGAACCAAACCCTGCAATAAAAATAGGAAGCAGAGCTCATTGTCACATCCCGGCCCATCATGCAGACCGCCTGGGCTGACTGTCTGGTACCACACTGGGAAGGAGGAAACACAGTGACCCTTCTCACTTCTCCCATGATTGTAAGACAAATTCACAACTTACTAGAAGTAAAATAAACTGACGTAATTGAATTCTTTCTGCCATGCGACACCATTTTTCACTGCTGACAAGAAAAACTTAAAATCATCCCAAGCCCCAGATATCAGGGACTCATTCAGATTCATCAGTAAAATGAAGGACTTATGAAACTGCCCTAAAAAGAAAATACTGCCCCTAAACAAAAGACAAGAGGAAAAAGAAACAGCCAGATTAAGACAGCTGGCACTAACCCTCCCTGAAACTTACTCATGATTATCTAAGTCAAAGAGGTCACACTAGCACACACATGCCCCTGTGCACTGCAGGCTCCAGGTTACAAAGCATGTTCCAAAATACCGGGGGATGAGAGGTAATCGAAATTAATTTTAAAATCCCCAAATAATTTCTGTAATTTTTTTTCACTGAAATAGGATTTACAAAGTCTTCTGGCAACTGTAAAAGTGTGACTAAATTTAGAGAGTATGTTTAAATGGACTAATTATACAGATGCTTTTGTTGCCAGGAATCTCTTTTGTAAAATACATTAGAATTTAAAATTATGTTAAAAGCTTTCATCTAAGAAGGCTTGCATTAGAAAGACACAAACAAATTACCAGCACTTAGTACACAGGAATGCATTATGGTACTCTTGTTATACAGTGTGAGGGAGTTCTGAAAATGCTGTCAAACTTCATTAAGAAGAATGTTATGCTTACTCAATATGACTAAAACATTCCAGGCTTTTTTGACTGTCCTATGCAATAAAGCAAACCTATTAGCAGTACATTATAGCTGAGATGGCAAGAATTTGCTAATAGTTTCATGCTGATTAAGCAACAGGCAGTAAGCGGTGCCCTGTGCCCGCCACAGCGAACACAGCCCTCCCCCACGCTGCTGAATTATAATTCCATGCTCAGCATTCAGCGGATCAGCTGGAGCCACCAGCCTTTAGAGAACATTCCCATTCAAACTACAAGTATAATAAAGTATGGCAGCACTATCTGCCAAGCTATCGGGGAAAAAATGCTTTAAAGGACATGTATGTACGCTTGACTATACAGTAAAGCTCAGTGCATGAAACCGTTCTTGAAAGCTGGCAGGAAGCAGCTGCTCATCTGCAGAAAACACAGGTGGAATGGAAACTGAACTTTTTGGGAGTCTCCAAGAGAAATCTATACTAGGGGAAATGGTATGTTATTTTTCTACAATGGTCATCAGTAAATGACACACCTTCAGATGTCTGTTGTATTCATTTAATTATTTAGCTAAAATAGAGTATTATAAACAAGTGACATTAAAGCATTACTATTTCTGGGAAAACAATAATTTTCCATTAATAAACCAGCCAAAAAAATTAATACATTTAGAACTACTGCATAAAAGAATACTTTGCCATTGATTTCTATGTTGTTTTCCAGGGAGATTTCCATTGAGCTCCTACAAAAAGGTGTATTATGCAACTGCAGGCACTGCAGGAGCTCTGGGTTCCAGGTCCCATGAGGGGCTGTAGAGTAACAGTGCTGAAAGCTGATCAATCCACTGCCCAGAGAGCCTTCTGCAACACTGCTGGCAGTAGAGATTATTCTGCGTGATGACTTCAGATTCTGCTGCTCAGGCCCATCTAGGACAACAGCCATATTAAAGATATAAAGCTTACTGGGAAAATTTAAGTGCCTGAATGGGCTTTAGGCTAACATGACTCCAAATGCTTTTGTCTTCAGGAGAGCAGTAATTGAGTATGGAGGGTGATTAGCTGTATCTTCTAAATAACACTTACTGGAAGTGTTATAGCTGTGCATTTTAGATTGCCATTGAAACAGGGGATTAGAGGATGGGCAAACAATCTGGCATAGCAGCAGTACAGCAATCATAACAAAACCTCCAGTGAAGCCTCAAGCTGAGCCTCAAGATGAGCCTTGCAGCCATAAATCCCCTCAGAGGAATGCAGGGAGATGTTAAACTGCTAAATTCTGCTAAGAACACATACTTTCCATTTGAGCATACAGATTAATCTATTTTGAGCAGAAACTGAAGTTTTACGCCACCTTTTGCCAGGCAGTACACAGCTTTTGGCCATACTGGCTGGCATACCATGACAAAATGCATCTAGGAGCTGCAAGAAATTACAAGTATCAATTAAAAAAAAAATAAAAGTCACTTGTCATAAATCATGCCTTTATTGAGATTCTTAGCATAATGCATTAATATAAGATCCTTCAATTTGAAGATTCAGAACAAGAAACGGTTTGATATGGTTTTGATAGCTTATTTTCATAGGCTCCTTTCTCCACATAAACCTTCCCTCAAGAAAGACTGAAGTTTAGAGATGATACAAAAGCCATTTTCCCCACAATATTTATAATTTTTAACATATGTAAACATAATTTCAGCTAACAAGTAATCTTTGAAATTATTAAATTAAAATTAAGACATCACGCTCCCACTTAATCATTTATCTTACTATTATAATAGATTATAAAACATTCCATTGTTTTAAAAATCAACATTCATTTTTACCTGGCAGGTTTCAAACAACGGTCAGTACATTAGACTTTCCTGTCTTTAAATCCCACCAGTCCCTGTATTAGATTATCCTTTATTAAATCTGTATTCAGATTCTGTATCCTGTCACATGTTTACTGTGTAACGCTGAATATAATTAGTGGGTTCTATGACAGACAGCAAGATTTTTTTATAAGGTGCAAGACAAAGTCACTGTGTTACAACTTAGAGAAGAGATTACAAATTCATTTTCAAAGGAGTCTGGTATTTTAGAACACTGCATTGCTTTGGTATCCTCCCTGTCTCCCAATATATTGGAACGACACATTCACTGGCCTGCCAGAAGCAAACAAACCTTAAGGCAAAAAGCAATAAATGGAAAAAATGCTTGACATTAAAATGAATATATTTCTTGTTTTTCCAATACTTTACATGTGTTTTGTGTTTAAAACTCTTCTGACCAAGAAAAATACTTCTGATTTTGGCTCTTATGGAAATGAAGTTCACAGCTCCACTAGAGAAGTATTTTTAAATTCAATTCCCTTTGTAAGCTGGGCTCTTACCAGGCTCTTTATGTATTGTCACCTCCAATATACATAACTACTCAGCTGTTTAGTTTGCATGTTGACGTTCCTAAATAAACCATAAAAATCCCACATATATTGGCATCCGTCTTTTATACTCGAGGGGAGAGAAATATAAAGAGTTAAGACAAAATGTCAAGTCCTTCTAAATTCCCAAGATACTGCCTCTCTTCTCAAGACAATAGACATGCTACAGCACACAAGCAAAACTCTGAAGTTTCATTAGGGCTGCTTGAACACCCTCAAACTCATGTATTTTAATGACTTAGGACAAAGAACACCTCCTATTACATCATGTGTAACATTTTTTTCTGGTAATGAAGGATAAATTAGACAGCCAAGTCTCATGCCAGAGAAGACATACAGAGAACATTAGGTCAAGACTTCAGTTTAAAATTTTGCCTTAAAAGACATATTAAGATGAAAATAAAAGTGTTATCAGTTAGCATATTTACATATTTATATGAGGAGTTTCAAATTTTGAGCAGAGCAGGAACATTTCCCTTAGTATCTGTTTAAGGCCACACAAAAAGAAGCCTGTACATAATTATGTCACATTGCTTCTAAGATATATTTAATTTTCAGCCTTTAACTGGGCTAGAACAGGCGACAATCACTCCATTTTTAACACTGGGATTCTGTTTTGCCAAAGTACGCTGAATAGAAGGAGGAATATTTTTAGAAATATATCCAACACACTATGCCTAACTTCAAGAAGTTAGAGATTTTTAAGATCACTTTTGAGGACTTTTTAAAATGCAAAAGGCAAGTACACAATTGTAGAGTTCAAGACTTTTCTCAAAATCCCAGAAACACTCAGCAATAGACTACATCTACTGTTTACAGCAGCAAAGCAATAAAATTCTCATGGGAATCTCAACCAGGTTGCATCTTTTTTTCTCCCTACAACTACTGAAAATAGAAGTATTTGTTCTCTGACTGTATTTCTTAGTCTGTTTCTCTCTAGTTGCAGACAGCTTGTTGGCACCCAGTATAAGGACAGAAAGCATGAAGCACTCAGCCATGCATTTCTGCAGTTTTTCTTCCCCTTTATTTTCCTTACACTAGCAAGAATGTCTTTCATTTTTAATAATAGCTATTTCTGCAAATCAGTATCCAGAAAAAGCAGTATATCTTTGTCACTGAATTTTGGGCTTCGTCATTAAAATGTTAAAGTAAATCTGCAACTACCACTTTACTTCAATGAAATTAGATATGAAACCAGCAATTTTTGTTTCAGATGGCAGCTAAGAAGATATAAAAATACTCAGTATTTGTGGAATTTTATTTACTTTGTAATTCTGAGGCTGCACTCAAGCAGATCCAGCCATACCAAGGACAACACAGAAAGCTGGCTCAGGGCTCAAATCACCATTTAACATAATACTTTGAGAAGCAAAGCAGCAGTTTATGGACAGACAGTCATGATGTGAAAGCAGGATAAGCACACAGAATTCCTGAGACCATCTATGGGCACAGAATTTAACTACAGCCCTTCAAGCTACTTTCCTCAAAAAACTGACTGCAAAGAAAGAATTTGTCAGTGTAGTGTCATCTGACCACAATGTTCACTCCAAGTGTTTTAATAAACAGCACACCAAAGACCTGCAGCAGCTGGAAAGAGCTGTTTTACAGCCCTCACAAATGCTGCACAGGGTATCATCACACCTTAAGTTTGGACTCAATCTGCTGAGGCTTTAAAGATTTACAAAATAAGAAAAGAAGAATAAGAGTTTAGAGCTACATTTTTAGCACAGCACTTGGGATTTGGATTTTTCTGTTTTTCCATAAAAGAAAAAAACAAAACAAAACAAAACCTGCAAGCCCAAGCACATATCTAAGTTTTGCTCACCTGATGGTTACAGTAGCAACTTATGAACTAGGAAAGAGCAAAGGGATGCAATACAGTTTTTACATATGCAATTAACTGAAAACCTTAACAAAACTTAAAAGTAAAATTTACACCTTGGTGCATCAGAACCACAACCTGCTATAGGAACAAGTGCTCCCAACCTGGTGAAACACCGAGACAGGTCTCTCTTTGAGACTGAAGCATGGACAAATAACAAGAAAAAGTATCTGAAGTTTTACTTTCCTCACCCTGTATGTCTTGTCAGGCAGTCACATAAGCATTGCCCCTCATGCTGGCAAAGGCAAGAGGAAGGAAAACAAATGAAGCTGAAGGCTGTAGCTTTTACTGAAGAGGCTGCAGCGGGTGATGGATGAGGAGCTGCCACCGGCTCAAGAGAGCAGATGAGCTCAGCGAGAGGATGAGCCATGATCAGAGGGTCAGAAGGACAGCGCTGTGTGACCACTGGGCCACTGGCAGGGCCACGCTGCCTCTTCCCAGGCTGCAGCTCCCTGCCCAGAGCAAGGCAGTCACAGAGCCTGGCTGGGAAAAGCTCTCCCGCGAGGAAGCGCTGCAGAATCTCTGGCATAGCTCGTGGGCACGAGCACCATGAGTAACACATATTACAGTATGAAAAGCACAGAGCCTCAGGGAAGCAGGAAAATGCCATTACAAGTTAGAGTGCAGCACCCGGCAGGGATGATTAGATCTAAGTCACAGCCAGGACAAATGGACTTTGGAGGATAGAATAAAACAGTACTGATGAGTACCTCTCATGAAGTTTTTATGAGGAAGCTTAAAGTTGGTAGTCACACTTAATGAAGTGCAAATCAAGAGCCAAGTGCTACCAAGAAACAGAACAGCTACCCCTGATCTTTTTTATATCTCATACATCCAGAGAATATAGGTATATACATATACACCTACACACATACATAGTCCCCCGTGCCTAAAGCACAATGCAATCATGCATGACAAACACCTATTAGCTGTCCCAACTGGATGCAGATAACCAAGAATTGATATGGATAGTGCCAAGTATGTTGATAGATCATCAGCGGTGGGGGCTGGTGCAGGGGGAGGAAAGCACCTGTATTCAACGCCAACAGGAAAGGAAAAGCAGTCAAATCAAAAACACTCAAGAGCCTCATTTACTGTTACAACACTGGACTGAAGGATAAAGCTTCTTCTAAATACTTAAGAGACAATAGTTATGCGCTACACTGTCGTTTCTGTTGCACCATGAATCATTTCTAAACAATATCCTGGTGATCTTTCAAGCTCTCTAGAAAATAAATGTGTGCACAATATTACCAGACATGTTGAACAACCAGTTGAGAGTCCAGAAAGTTTGTCAACTGTATTTTTGTTTTTATCAGACATACCATTTTATTACAGTATTACATAAGCACACATGTTGCATGAGTCCCATCACATCAGTGATACTAAAAAGGCAAGTGTGTCCTCGAGTCCATCAGATCTGCTGACTTTGCACCAGACTGTGACTATTCAGGTTGCCATAAAGGAGTTACTTACAGGCTATCGACACACTTGTCACAACCCTGCTTAGGCGAGCACCACCACCTCCCTGCAGCACTGGAAATAAATATTTGTAGAGCCAGGTGGTGACTAGAGCAGCAAAGAGATTCAGCTGAACAATAATCCACAAAAACAAAAGCAAAAAATGGTACACTAGACACCACCAGAAAACAGACATAAAACTCTGCTCTTCAGCACTGCATTTAAACAAAATACAGGGAAGTTACTTAATTTAACTGGATGATCTGAAGATCACCCAGAAGCCTTAGGTAAACCATTTAAAAAGTGAACAATTAAAACTATGTTAATTAAATTTAAAATGTAATACGCAATTTCAGATTTAAAATAGGAGTCTTATGTTTCTAATCATGATTTTGATTACAAGCCGAAGTAGAAGCCAGATAATGTAACATCAAAACTCACCATAAGCAATAACCTAAATTCATTTAGAGAGCTCCTCAACTTCTAGCTTTCATTTACAAAACTTATCAGATGGAAAACTGGAACAAATTAAAATACAGACTCCAAACACCTATGCCAGTCCTCACGGCATCACTGTACACAAGCTCCAAACCTCTGTCAAGAGTTTACAAAGACAGGACAAGCAGATACAAACTGTTGAAAGATGGGGGGAAAAAAACACCAAAATTAATGTTCCTTTACTCTTCAGCAACCTCTCAGACGCTTCAGCAACAAACAATCTAAATATCAGGAGTCCTCGGTATGCAACGCCAGATGTGCCCCCATTCTCACATAAGGTTTTTACAAAGCCTTCACAGAACTGTTCCACATCTCTGCTTGTGCTTTTCACTTCTTCTACACTGTTTTCAGCACTACTACCTCTTTTTCAAGATGAGAGGGGCAGGCAACTGCATGCTATTTAGAATACAGAAACACCATGAAATTTGCATTCTGCATTTTTGTTTTGCACAATTTCCTGCTACTGACCTTCTCTATGCTTGCTGCATTGCCTCTCTGTACTAACCTAGCTCTTTTATATCTACCAGAATAGAACTATAATCTACTAGAAATCTACTGTATTTCCCAAGAACTAGGTCTGAAGTCCTATTAAGATAGGCTAAATTCAAAACTGATACATGTAATCTAACAGTATGTTGTCCAGTTACTCACAATCACAGAAGTCATTTGAAAATCTTCAGTTCTTACTATCCTGAAAGACTGTTTTGTCCAAAAGTATTGTCCTTAGCTTTAGAACAAACTCCACATAAAGGCAAACTCCATTTCTCTCTATCGTTTTTAAATAAAACATACCTGGCAAGGCACGTCAGAGACATATCAGCTGTTTGGGTACTAGATATGCATAGATTTTGCTTGCTTTTTTTCAAGCACAAATGTCTACTATTCCAGAGAGCTGACAAAAAAAAAAAAAAAGTGTTTTGCATTTTATTCTACAGAGTCATACGTTCCCTGCCATTTTGTCACACTGCTGTGAAACAAATGACACTTTCTTTAGGATTCTACAGAATAACAGCACCTTTGTTCCATAGGCAAGCACTGCAATATTAAACAACTGCCTAGATCGTAACTAGGTAAAGACACAGCAAAAGCAGTTGTTTGTACCCAGAGCTATGTGAGAGAACAAGATATGATCAAATATTCTCAAAACAGTCTCAAGCAGAGTTTTACCTATTACAGTCTTTTCTATGTCTGGAGGTTCCCTACTTCAAATGACAGAAGCACTGCCAACAAGAACAAGTAAGTCCCCAGTATCTCCAGCTGCTTTCAGCTTAGGCAGCAGTGAGACAAAACACCCATTCCTCTTCCTAGGGCTGCTTTCCTGTTTAAGCGTGTACTCCACCATCCCTGAAGATTCTGTCATCACCCTACTGAGGCTGGCACTTGGCACTAATTCAAAAGAAATGGCAGGTGGGACAGCATGCACCAAAACTCACATTGCACACTAGAAATTTCCTAGATAAAAAGAGAAAAATCAATTCCATGTTATGACTCTTATTCCTTAAGCAGTACAGCTTGGGCTTCATTTGAGCTAGTAAGCAATTCTACCAGGATAAAAGGCACTAGTTTACTCATCTAACTCTGTGCTTTGGCAGTTCCATTTCATCGTTTTCTGCAGAAAATTAGGGTAAATAGCGGGGGAAGAGTCAAATGACTGTGCTGGCACTTGCAGAATTTTAATAGTGCACTAGATGTGCTTTCAGAATTTAAACAAACAACACGAAACTGCAGGTACCAAGTAGATCTGTAGCTTACTCGGCTGAGCATTCTAACACCAGCATTAGAACAAACCTGTCAACTAAAACCAACTTGTCTCACAGGTCATGATTTTCTGACAACTGCCTCACACAGAAAACACTTGTGCTTGCTGTTTATTTTTTTAAGGAAGGTCAGTCAATCTGATTTACAGCAGGGATGTTCCAAGGACGCTATGAGTTATGGGCTGTAGGCAGTGGGTAGTGGGACACAGTGGCTTCCCATCTTAGGGCACCTAAATCCAGAATTACTCACCTGGACCGACAGGGAGAACTATCTGCTATCTGGCTTACATATTAAAACTACAGAGACTGAGCTGATCACAAACAGCACCACCGTATAAAGTGAAACTATCCAGACCTGTTGACAATGCGTAGGGGGGAAAAAAAAAAAAAAACCACATACACAAAACCAGCCAGGAAAAGTATTCCTTAAGATCATCTGTCCAGAACCTTTGAGTTACTAGTGTAATTTAGCAAACATTTCAAGCTGTTTACAATGTTCTAGCAGCAGCTACTGAAATTAAAAAAAAAAAAAGGTGTATAAAACTCCTTAAATTATAAGCCTTTAGCTCCTTGTCATTGAAAGTTATTCTTCGCCTCATTATAATGGGCATATTTCAGCTTTTAACAATATTAGAATAACAAATGCTGTTTTTAAGAAGTTAAGAGATTAAAGGATGGTACTTAAAACATAATTCAAACTATTATATTATACATATCACCATGAATCTGCAAACATGTTCAGATTTATTAAGAAGAAAATTCCTGCATGTTTCTTTCACACTGTCAAATTATTCATCTCTTGGACAAATGCATGAAATTTTTAAAAAAACAGCATGAAATTTCTTATCGTAGAGGCAAAGTAATTCTGTGTCCCACAAAACAGTGATAGCCATTTATTTCAGGAGTTTAATGTTTGACCAGAAAGGCAGTCTAACACTAATGATTTGCCATCAGTCTTTCAACTAAGTGACAAAGTCAATAATGCCAAGATCGCCAGAAGATGCGCTCTGACATCTACAGAAACACAAAATATTTTGTTTTCCCGAGTAAAAAGTTATTGCAATCCCACAGAAATTGCAAAGGCAAGACAGAAAGAGCTCTTTAAGATCTTTACTACTCAGAATTAATCAAAGCAAAACAGCCATCCTAGTGATAATCCCCTTTAGTGCTTCACAGTTTATGCAATAGTCAATTACTAAAGAGGATGAAAGACAGAACAACCTTTGCAAATAGGTCACTGTCTATATTTATAATGATTAAAAGCACCCTGCTGCTAAAAGTAACTTTTAATAAGCATAAAAAATAACATTAAGACAGTGCCATGTATTTACTCTTAAATACATTCTGTCTCCTATGACAAAAGAGGAGGTAACATGCACCAGAAACAAAGTTATTTCCCATAGGTCATGCATTAGCATTGCTAAAAGCAGATTTTCATTTCTGTCTGTAACGACTTTATTCCAAGTATCATCCCTCAAAGATAACACCTAAACATTCTTGACACGATCTGTGAACTTGCCCAACTCTCCCTGCCTGCATACCTTCTTTCTCAGAACTTGTTAGTAGATTTTAGCAGCAAACACTGCCCAAGGCTCCTTTTCAAGATCACTTTTCATGTCTTCTACTTTTGCTTCAGCTTTTCCTGCCTGTTTAGGCATGCCTGAACATGTACATTTTTTTTCCCTTTAAAACCATTACTCAGGTCTCTGCTTCTACTGCACACTGCTCAGACATCCCTTTTGCTTCTTTCAAGTACCGTCCATATCCACTAAAGAATTCATCTTTTAAAACTTTCCTTTTCCCCCACATCCTTTGCCTCTCTGAGGGATATTTTTGCCCTTCCTTGGAATCAGGACATAACACCTGACACTGTCTTCCTAAAGTTTGATTGAATTTCACTGATTCTCACGATTTTGAGTGCCACTGTTGCCAGTGATTCTTACACTGGGCTATGCATTCACTCAAACTATTTCATTCAGTTCCAATTCTACCTGTAGTTACTGTCTCCACCAGAGATTTAAATCTGGTTAAATTGAAGCTTGTTTCCTCTCAAGCCCTACTTCCTCTAATTAGTTCCAGCCTTCCCTACAGCTCAAGTCCATAAGCTAACATACGGTTCTTACAACGCTTTATGCACCAGAGCTGCACCCAATAGGTGCAAGTTTTTTGCATAAAATGTCAAGAATTTTCATTATCCAGTCCTGATGTTTCTCTTGACCAGATCCTTTGCCACATCTTCACTGCAAATCCTTCTGCTCACACTGCCACCTCTTTGTCCTGCACTTCACACATTTCATCTGCTAGAAAATCCTTCCTTTATGCACTGCTTTGGAGGCTCTGGATCTTCCAGTATTTCCAGAGCCAGCAAGCCTGTGAGTTGAAGACTGTACAATTGCAGAACCTGCATTTTGTTACTGGAAAGGAGGAGGAGGACAATCTTCAGGGAATAATGTAACCACTTCTTAGAAGGATCTCACAGGAGAAGCATTCCTCTGTATCTAATATTTGCACTCAAGGATACTGAAAACACACTGAAGGGCAGGCTAAAGCTGAATACTATCACCTCAACACCAACAAAAAATTACTTCCATTAAGGTATTATTACAGTAATTCTAGCTTCTAATCTTACAAATTTAAGAGAAAACACCTGTAACTTAGAGTTTATTATAATGCTGACTGCATAAAACTGAATTCCACAGCAGGCAGGGGAGGGAGAAGCAGTCAGTCTTGTGGAGTGAAATCCTGTTTGTGCGTGAAAGCCAGGAACTTGATGTTCTCACTACAGACTAAGAGCAATAAAAACAGCTTTCTGAGCCATTAATTTCTGCACAGCTGATTTCTACTAAACAATGCTCATTATTGAAAGAATTCTGAAAAAACTGCCAGGCTGTTCCAGTGAGAAGGCTGGCACTCTGAACATCTAGACTGAGCTAACGGTGACATCAGTTCTACCACTGCTTTAATCCCCACGGCTACTAAATGTCAAACATTTTCATTGTATTTAAAGAGCTTGCGATTACGCACAATGAGATTAAGTTACAAAATAAGACAAACTGCAAGGCACACAGAGCACCCACACTCTTGTTGCCCAATACTCTGATAATGGCAAGTTCTTCAGTAACATCAGTCGGAAACTATATTTTCCACAGCCAAAATCTGGTAGTTTTAGCATTTGATACTTTTAAACACTGTGAAAACTCCCCCCTTCAGACCTCTCATAACACAGTGTCTACAATACATGCCTTGCTGCCCTGCTCAAATACAAACTTATAAATCAGTTGTAGCATTGAATAAAGTATAGTGAGGTGGGATGGGAGAGGGAAGAATGGTGACAAGATTAAGTGTCACTGCATCAAGAGGCACAAAGTCCAGTGGAAACTGAGCTGCAGGCCATATATTTATTATTGACAAAAGACACCCATGTAATATTAATTCCATCTGCTTTAGAGAAGGAAATGCATCAGATTATAGTCAACACAGAACAAGGAACTGTCCTAACATGTAATATAAATTTCAATGTGCTAAACTATTTAAAGTAGGATATACTTTCTAAACATTCCTTAGTATTTTCATCATTTGTTTGGCAACTGATTCATATGGCAGACAACAAGCCAACACATGCTTCTAAAAGAAATATCTAATAATCACTTTATCATGCCAAGTTCTAAGTGGTTCATATCAACTACACTGAGCTAGGGCAGTGCTGTAAGAGTGCAAGAAAGCTCATGGATTCTCGCACTGCATAAGCAAGACATCACTGAAGAAAAGAAATTAAATTCAGTAATCCTATTTATTCCTTATTACCTGGGGGAGGGGTGATAAAGTTAAAACTAAAATAAAATATCCAAATATTAGACATGAAGTCCCATAACTAGAGAAACTGCGAATATCAAGAATGATGCCCACCAAGAATCTAGTAGGATATTGAAAAGCTATTGATTCTGAGTATCATAATAAATATATATACATACAGTTCAAGACTCCATAATTCAGCTAATGAATCTTGTATCTCTAAGATCTTCCTACACTGACTCATTCCTAAGCAGCTTTGTCTTCATTGTTTCTTATTAGCAAAGTACTGATTCACAGCTCTGAATGAGAATGAGAACACTTTTCATGTCTAAAGTTAGCATCAAGTTTGATTTGAGATCCTCTGGTACTCTGAACACATGCTGGCAAGTAGGATTTACTGTAACAACCAGTTTTTATCCAAGTAAAAACGGTTTCACACTAAGTAAGTAGGTTCAAGACTAGGGAGCTTTAAACAGAATTTAAAATAATTTAACATCTCCCTAAGAGAAAGATGGGGGAGGCTAGTGTGAGGTGGGGGAATTATCTACATGCACATAGTTGTTATACATAAATATATAACTATGTGTATGCACACACACATCACTGCTTTAAGAGCAACCTGGATTACAATAGACTAATTAACTCGGTTACCCGTACCAGAATTGACCTGATTAAGTCACAGTTCTAATCTTTTGGTGGGGGTGGGGGATGCCTGTTAAAATTAAAATTTAAAAGTGAGAGAAACTGCTTTACTAAGGACAAAGGCCATCAATGCTCGGTTTTAGCCCGAAGTAGGAGTACATCATTCCTGAGATTCTTCCATACTAATTAACAAACTCACATGTTTTGAGTTTTAATCCAGAGTAAAGTTGTGAGAAGCAGAATTGGCAGGGCTGACTCATTAAAACAGTCTACGAATAAAACGATCAAGCCAGAAATTAAACTCCATGTAAATCTTAAGTGTAATTAAACCCACTAAGACATTAATTTACAGCTCTTATGCTATCTATAAACACTTAGAGAAAACTGACAGTAACTAGCAGTATTATTTCAACAAGCCAAGTAGTGAAGAGTTACAGCAATAGGCTCACTTCCTCTGAAAGAAAATATAACCTAAATTCAGTGACATATTAAACCAATCTTAATACAGAAACACTACTGTCTTTAACATTAAATCACAGGATAATGTAAATTGAATTAATTCCCATAGCATAGTAATTAAGCAAGGACTAGGCAGATCAACTGTTTTGATTTCAGTAACAATTTCATGCTGAGAGAAGATATTTTTACATAATCAGAATTTTTTGGGAATAAATCTCAAAAACAGTAGCAGGCAATTATGACAACAACAGAAGAAAACAAACCAGACGTGGGGGCCATTTTTTAGCTTACCTGCACTTGTTCTGTGGAACTACTGCTGAGTTCATCTCCAGACTCCGAATCTTGGTGAATTTTTTCTGAGCCTTCTCCTGCTGAATCACAAGATTGTTCATGCAAAAAGCTGGTCTTCTCTATTTCCAAGAACTCTGAGCATGGGAAATGACCCATGGAAATGGTTCTAAACTGATTGGAAACCTTGGGAGATTGCAACTCATTGTTAAGTTTTCCATTGTTTTGGGTAAGGTCCAGACTCAAACCGAAAGTTTGACAGGGGCTATTGTTTGGTCCCAGATTTTGATTGGCATCTCGAACTAAGCAAGACACTTGAACTGGAGAAGATTTTCCAAAACTAGAAAGCTCTGGTGACTTATTCACATTTTCTGTTGATCTCTGTAATCCATGTGTCAACTTCAAGGTGTTATTTGGCAGCATGCTTGCCTGCTTCACAGGTGGCATCAGTGCTTTTCGGGGTATTTCCTTCACATACTGTGCTGGCACATAAAAGGGTTTGGAATTTTCATCTCTTTTGACTTGCCACCAATCATCGTTAGTCTTTTTCACTAAGATGTATTTCTCCCCTTGCTTGATCACAATTTTCTTGTCCTTGGCCTCATACTCATAGTCGTACTCCACTTGAATGTAAAATTGTCCTGGAAGCATCTTCCCACCCTTATCAGCCATTTCTATCTGAAAAGATTTCACCTTTTCAGAAAAAAGGTAAGCAACATTCTGTTTCAATGTTATTTTCCTGTTAATAATCAGAGCTGTAAGAAAAAAAAAAAAGTATATGTAATAAAGTGACTATTTAAGAGCACTTTGGAAAAAAATAATTTTTAAAAAATTCTGCCTATTCAATTTATGTCAACCTTAGACTAACTGACAGGAAAATGTAGTGTTTTCAGATATCATTCTCAGTGCTGAAACAGAAAATCAGTAGAACAACTTAGATCACAGATTTAACTGTCCTATTCACAGAAGCATCCTGCTATCTAGTGGCTCATTAGCTTAATTTATTAATTAGTTTTTGTTTCTATTACTGAATAACATTGATTGATCATTGAGGATTTGGTGGGGGGGCTCACCTGAGTCAATCTCTTGGTTACATACAGGCTTAATTTCTTTGTGAAACTCTGTCACTACATTAGTTTTAATGAAAATATTCCTAAAACAATTATTTACCTCACAGAAAACCTGATTTAACTAATTGTTTAAGGGCTGAAAACACAGACAAAAACATCAACAGTAACAAAACTGGACTACAAACCAAAATAGATAATGAAAGAATTAATAAGACATGAAAATTCTGAAAAGTACTTTCAGCATCTTTGTAATCTAGACAACTGCCACTGCATCCACTCCCACGAACTACAAGTTCTCCCTATTTAATCACGTAGCATCAATGTCAAAATTCATGAGTGGGTAGGCATCAGTCTTGCCAACTTGCACTGAACACAACATAGTAAATTAACATGAAAGATATTATTTTTAATATTGAAAATCAAAGCAAGTAAGTAAACGGGAAGATCTCCATCGTTCACATGGAATGAAGGTCAATTCAAGTAAAATGCTGCCACTTTTGATCCTATAAAGACTAACAAATACATCTTTTTATTTTTAAATGCATATTTCATGAATGAGAAAAATTATGTAGAAACTTGCAGCTCTGCAAGTTAAGACTTTGTGATGAGATTTGTAGCCTTTACCCAGCCACAGAGTGGAACTAATGCAATTCCATGCAGGCACACACACACACAGAGTGAATGCAGCTGCTAAATGGGACTAAGGACAGAAATAACAACAGAAAAGAACTTCTGGAGAGATCTGAAGCAAAAACCGCTAAGAATTCTTCAATTTCCTTTTGCCATTTCTGCTATTTGATCTGAGCCTTGAAAAAAATACATTTGCCATATAACTCAGGAGAAAAAGTAGAAGGTAAAAAGTTAAAGTATTACACCGAGACAGAAGAGCCCATCTTTAATCTGCGTCTCTCTCCCACAGCCCAATCGTCTTTTACTTCCAAGAAGCATTAGCTACAGGTAAGTAGGAAGCCATCACTATTTACAAGATGCCAAATGGAATCACAAAGTCAGATTTATAATTTTATCAAAGACTTGGCACAAGGAATGATGGTACCACATTCAACAGAGCGGACAATAGGAACACAAAGCAGTAGAAAAGAATGCCAGGATTCTGGTGTTTACTCTCTGCCATAAAGTGGTACGTTGACATTCACAGTCTATTTACAGCCGGGTACAAAACAACTTGCTTACCTGCTATTCTACATAAATAGGTGTTTTTAAGTGCAGCTCTGCAGTTGTTTAGCAACAGCAGCAGAAGGTAAACATGAACAAATTGCACCCATTCCCACTCTCTTCCTAGTTTTGGAAGCTCTGCCATGCAAATGTTATTTTCTTCATCTTAGCAAACCTGACTCCTTCCAACACTTCTTCAGAGCTTCTACCAACCCCTTTCATGGCTTCCTGGTCACACACCAGAAAAATGCAAGTCTTACCAAGATGCAGTCTACCTCAAAGCTCCGTTACCTCAAAAAGTTGAAACATTGGACAAGGATGCATTCACAGTTTCTTTCTCCCCCACAGAAACCAAAGAGAGAACATAAGCCTCTGGTTTCCCACAGGGCTAACAAGTGTTTAAAAGCTTGGATTTTTCATCCCTCTTTTGCCAGTTCCATATGACTGTTTTATTGAGAATGCACGCTGAACATTTTTTTCAAAACAGAAAGGTTCAACAGGTTGCATGTTATGTTTTTAAAAAACCCATAATTTTGAAAAATACAAGTTAAATAAAACAGAGCTATTTCAAAAATAGCTCTACCCACTTTTGAAGTCAGTTTTGCAGCCTAATTCCTTTCCAAAAAATAACAACAAAAATAAGCAGCACAATTTTTGTTCTTTTATCCAAGCTGCAAAATTATCAAGTCAATAGCAAACATTTGGTAATGTTGAACATATGAGAAAAGAGAGACAGGCTGTGTTCAGCCAGAACACTAAAACAGTTTTACAAACAGATCACATCATCGGAATCAAGCAAGTCTCTAATTCTCCTCCTCAACCCAGAAAAGCAAGAAATACCTATGGTATACGTAGGAAATTAACCCTGTAGGTCAGCAAACAACTACCATGGCCTTGATTTCACACATTCAAATGCATTAATTTTCATTTTGTTTGCATTTTTTAATGCTTCTCTTGTGTCACAAAAGGTAGACTGCCCATACTCTCTGCACAGCCCAGGGTACAGCTAATTGTAATGTCTTTTCATGAAGCTGTTTCACGGAACATTCACGGAAAGAGTCCCGGAAGGCTGGGTCAAATCTCGGCTGTAAGGGGCTCACAATAATGCAGATGCAAATGCACAATAGTGACATTTGGAGTCCTGACTTCATTGTGCTACCAGTCAACAAATGAAGTGATATGGCTGGTCAGTCCTTGTAACCTCATTGTATTTTTGTTTCCTTGCCATTTACCTGTCATTCTGGATGACACCCACGTTGGTAAAAAAGGTTGAAAAATCCTAATTAGAGGATGATAAGTACGAAAAATCATTTACTTTCACAGAGAACATCTGTAAGCTTTCATACCTTAAATAAATAATACCTTAAATAAAATCTCAGTATCTGATTAAGAGATTAATAACAAATGGCCTCACTAAGAAAACCTATTCATGAACACCAAAAAACAGACTCGGGCCTCACTTTTCTCCTGGTGAAGAAAACCCCGGTCGCTACTGGGCAATTCATCTAAGGCGGGTCACATCCCCAGGTGGACACACAAACTCCCATTTTCCGGAGCATTCACGCTCTCCCCACGGGAGCGGAGCCTGCCAATGGCACCGGGGGCGGCAGCCGGGGGAGAGGAGGCGAGCAGGGCTTTCACTCGACCCAGGCAGAGAGATCCCTTCGGACTCCGGCTGCCGATGGAACCGTTCCCATCCCTTACTCAGCTAAGGCTGAGTAAGGCTGGCAACCCTGGGTGTTCGCAGAGGTCAGCTCCTCCCTTCCCCCACGCCTNCGGCACTGCCCGCTCCGCACTCAGCGCCCCGGGGAGTTCTCCCCACAAGCGGGTGCACACGCAGCACCAGGGGTTCGGCATACCAGCGCTTGCCTCTAGCTAGATTTTTATGCGCGTCCCCACAAAACGAGACTATTTTATCCAGACCCGATGTGACAGCTCCAGTCACCCTCAGACAGGCAGGGTTCGAGGACCTGTAGGTCTGCTCAGAGACTTTCCTAGAGCAACCTAAACCCTGCAACTCCTCACCTCCTTACAGCATCCACTCTGAACTACAGAATGATGCTCTCTCGATTGATCCTGAAGTACATGGAAATGCTTGAAAGAAGAACGGTCCTAAGACATGGAATCTTAAATATNCCTCCCATTTCCGGGAGCATTCACGCTCCCCCCAGGGGAGCGGAGCCTGCCAATGGCACCGGGGGCGGCAGCCGGGGGAGAGGAGGCGAGCAGGGCTTTCACTCGACCCAGGCAGAGAGATCCCTTCGGACTCCGGCTGCCGATGGAACCGTTCCCATCCCTTACTCAGCTAAGGCTGAGTAAGGCTGGCAACCCTGGGTGTTCGCAGAGGTCAGCTCCTCCCTTCCCCCACGCCTCCACCCGCGGGCGCGCCCCTGCCCGGGCCGGCCCTGCCCCGCCGGCTCCGCTCCTCCGGCACCGGGCCGGCAC
>VZTX01016137.1:135957-197843 GCA_013400915.1 Pardalotus punctatus
GGCCCGGGCGGGGGTGGGGCGGGGGCGGTGCCCGGGACCGCCCGGCCCCCGGTGGGAAATCGGTGGGCGCCCCGGCCGGTGTCTCCGTGCTGCTGTCCATCTCACCGCGGGCTGCTGAAGTGCTCCCGTGCGGCTGCGGGAGCGACGCCCTCAGCTTCTGACCGACCTGGTCGTGTGAAATAGCCAGGCCTTTCTGGCCCTGCTGGAACGAACAGAGGGAAAACCAAACCCGCGCACCTTCCTCGCTGCAAACAGGGGTCGGTCTGACTGCTTAATAGACGATACCTGAAGAAACCACGTTTTTTAAACAGTTGCCCAAAGAGAAATTAGAGGAAATACTCCTTGTCATTTATTCTGAGTTGACTTGCTTGGTATCTCTTACTGCATTAAAGTTTTAAAATGTTGTTTGAAAATATTCAGGTGGCCTTCATAGCATTTTCAAACTATAAGTAATCTTACCTTTCTCTTTGGAAAAGTGGTATCTAGTTCTCTTGGTTGCAAAGATAACCTTGAAAGCAGGAACTGACTGTAACTGATACAGCAGTATCTGAATGAATCTGCAAACAGCCTGAAACAATGGCAGGGAGATGTGTAAACTGTCTGCACTCTATTAATCTAAGGAAGGGTAATGCTGGTCTAACTTCTTTGATTATTTTAACACACGGAAGAAGGAAGGAGACAGTAGAATCATCAAAAGGTGGAAAGAACAGGTTTGCTGAGGGAAGGAAAAACAATGGGAAAAGACCTGAGACATTCCAGCAAGAGAGAGAAACAGACTTTAACTGAGGAAAAGATAAAAACAACATCAATAGGTGTAACAAAACATGTAGACATATTTTCATATTGAATTGCAATTTATCTTGAACTTCCAATTGATATTTCCTTGCAATCTCATCTGTGTTATACAGCAAGCATGCAAGACAAATAGAAAACATGCACCTTAAAGCCTTTTCTTCTTTAACCTGAATACTTGTGAGAATGTTCCCTTGACACAAAGGATCATTTGTCTTTGGACTGTCTGTTCACAAAACATAATTATTAAAATTCTGTTGGTGTTGTAAGGCTGATACCACTGTCACACCCATTCCTTCAGCAGTTATTCACAGAGTCTGGAAAAAAAAACTAAACACCAGCATTTCTATTGTAAGGGAAACAACATCTTGTATATAGATGTCCATTATTTATCATTAAAAGGCAAAAGAAATGTGCAAAAAGACAATAGTTTTTTATTCATACTTACTCTTTCGTAAATTACATACACATGAAAAAAAAAAATAGAATAATTCTTGGATGTTTCTGTCTAGTAGAATTCTATCTGTATGCCCAGTTTTGTGGTAAAAAAAATAATATACTTGGGACACTTGGGTATTTCTGAACAAGCTGACTGCATTTTACCTGCTGACACGCCTGAGGTATGTATAAAAGCATCTCAAAAATCAGTCGTAGTAACCGCATTGTAATTATCCTTCCTTACTACCAAGGCTTCACTAAAATGCTGCAGGATATGGTATTAGTGATTCAGACTGAGGTACTCTTCCCTCTGAGTCAGTGTTGAACCAATGGTCTCACATAAGATCAACAGGCATAATAGAGCTGAAAGTGCCAGAAGATATGTAATTTTGAGTCCCTGGCCAAGTGCAGTCATGAAAGATTCCACATTACAAATAAACTGTCCAGCCCAAGTTCCAATTTTAGTATCTGTTGCGTATTCTGCCAATGAAGGATTTCTCTGTCATTTCACTGGAGTAGAAGGAGCTAAAGTTCACAACCTTTGCTCACGGTGACTTGTTGTTCCCGGAGATGTAGGAATGCTGCCATACTCATAGCTCAGATGGGATTATGTGTATAAATTGGTTGGAAACATCCAGTACATGAATTGACCTCGCAAATCTCAGATTGAAAGAACTGCCAGCTATAATTGCTTTATGTAGTACATTCAAGTTATGGTAGAAACTACAGGACTCCATTCATGTACCTATTGTGTTCTGGCTGTTCTGCAGCACACCTTGCACACAACGACATTGATCCCTCTCTTTGTAAACTGATTCCTTATGAAACGTCAGTGCTTGAACTATCTGTCTGTTCTAATACACCAAACCTTCAAAAAACCTTTGTCCAAATTTAGCTGTGTTTGCCAAAAGGGAGTTCCCTTAAAGGTAGTTAAGCTCCCACAAGGTCTGTGGAAGCAGTCAGCCATACAGAGGTGGAGAAGAATCCATGTAAGAAAGTGACATTATAAATGCTGCAGTTGTGGAGAAAAAGATTACAGTTACAATCTAAGATAAAATACAAATCCATAGAGAGAAAGCTTCATAGTTCTGAAAATCCAGTCTTGGAAAAATCCATTTCTGGTGTTTGAATTAGACATAGAAATGTTGCTTTCTCTCCTTAGATTCAAAGATCACAAGTACTAGGGTTGTATGTATAAAAAGCTGAGCCTATCGATTTTGAAGGGCAAATTCCCTTTTTACATTTTTTTTTCTTCTGAATCTATTTCAAATCTCTGCAAGTTCAGCTGTCCATTATTTTATGCCTCAGTTGCAGTAATTCTAGATGTGTGTCATGTTTTAATTAATTAGAAATGCGTATCTGAGAGTGGCTGCTACCATCCTGTTACTCATAGTGCCAGAACTGGTGTTAGGTAACCAGCAGAAATGTGCTGCTGAAAACGTGATTGGTATTAAATCTGGGTTGTTTATTCATTGTTTGCCACCCCTCCTTACCAAACATAATCTCATTATGAGCTGTGTTGATTCTTTCTTTCAGAAATGACCAAGAAGGCAAATAAAAAAAGCTTCGTCACATCTAACAGGCAGACACTGCAAATATCCACCTTGCTCATTCTCCTGTTTCCTCGAGTTTCCACTCCTTTTTAGAGACCTTTTTTCTGTTTGTTCTTATAACCTCAGTAGTGATATGCTCTAGAGAAACCATTCTGGATTTAGAAAAATGGTCTTATTTCAGCAAATAGTTTTTATATGAATAGAATGTATTTTTATTTTACTTCTAGTGCTACTTATAAATGTATTTTATAAAATGGTTCCACTTGCCTGATATAAAACACATTACCTGGGGCATCTTCTGTGTACTCTGCTCCTACTCTCAGTTTTTTTTTGACAGCTTCCAGCCTCTTACCTCTATCTAAAAATACTCTTACCACCTACACATAGACATACAATCAATTTCTCCTTTCTGTTCTTTCTCTGTACTACAAAAGCACTTTTTCTCAAAGTGCAGATGCTGTGGGCTTTTTCATGAACTTGTCAATTTTCTCCCCATCTCCTGACTCAACTAATAGATGAGCCTTCTTTATTTATATAACTGTGCATTACAAGGAAAATCAATTGACGAGGGAACAACTAAAGTGAAGAATATGGAAAAAGGAACCCAGATTTCTCATGAGTTCAGTAAAGAACTTCTTTCACCATGACACTACAAAGGAATTTTCTGCCTTAAGGAGGAACTTTTGTCCACAGTTCAGAGAAGATTATTTGTTTTACTGTGAAAAATCAGCAAGGAATTTGTAAAATTTTTCCATTTTGCCAGCAGATTATTTTTGCAAATCGTATTAGGCAGAGTGGACAGTGGCCAAAGCACGCTTTTATACTTTGCTCTGTCCATTAGCCACATCACCATTGTGGTCTTCAGTATTCACATCTCTCTCAGAGCATCCAGTGGAAGCTCTAACAAGAATTCAAACATGCCTATTGTTTGTATTTGCAGTCTCAGTTTGCAAGTAAAGGATATTTTTTTGCAACTATCTGATTGTCAGCCTTACTAAAGAACAGAGTGGGATTTGTTTTGGTCAAACTGATCCTTTGATTCTGCTCTTGCCAAGACCTGGCTCCCTAATTGCCTGTGAAGTTAAATTGTTTATCACTTTTCTCTTTTCTAGCCCAGTATTCCAAACTGTATCACTTCTGTGTGGAGCACGAAAATATACCTCTGAGTCAGAGTACAGAATTAAAAGTGGAGAAAAGTAATGAATAATTTTCTGACTGAATATCTAAATCTTGCAGTGGATGAAGGCTGACATTTCTTTGTGCTACCTTGACCTAAGACCTTTTCCTAAGCTAGCCCTTAGTCATCTCTGCACAGCTAGTCGTGTCTTGATCTCACCATGGTTTGAGCTAACAGGCAATTCATTCTTTAAATAGTAGTATCTATTTTTATAAACCTATAATGAAAAATGCTCATATTCAAAAAGCACAATGTAAGTGTTCATTTATACCTTGGAGAATTAAGTACAGCCCTGCATCTGTGTCTTTAGTTTCCAAGTGCCTCATATGCTGTCTAATGAAAAGGAAGATCAATCACTGATAAGCAGAATCAAAATAAAGGTAGCTTTGCAAAAAGAATTAAATAAAACTTTATGTGTTAAATGTTTTATTCATGCTGAAGTTCTTTTTGTTATATTGCACCAAATTCAGGCTTAGAGAAGATCAACAAGGGAGTTTCTGGTTCCTCAAATCACACAAGTTGAGAATTTTCTTCAGTGCAAGGGCCTGGAGTGACTTGGTAAACAACCCAGTCACTGGTGGGTGCTCTGAAACTGGAAGTTGCAATTCATACTGCGCATTTGCTGGTCCCATGCAACCACAGAGGCTCCTCAAGGTCCAGCAAAGTTCCCAGTGGCTGCTCAAAGTGAAGTTATGTGAGGTTGTCTGGTTAATACTGGGTGTTTTTTTCTGAGGAACAGCAGAGAATGATAGACTGGATGGGTTTCACCTCAGCTTAGCAAGCATAGCTAAAAGTCAGGGGAGAGGTTCATCCTGGCCAAGTGTTTTTAGATGTCTATTAGTGTGTTTCTACTTCAAAGATAGATGTCTGAGCTCCCTTCAGATTTGGTGGAGTTCTGTTTATTGCAATTGAAGGAGTCTGGAGAGTAATTCATCACATCTTAAAGTAGGCGTCCATGTGTGATCAGAGCAATTGCACTTCATGTACTTAAACAGTGGAAATCACTGCCACGGGAAATGGTGAATGCTGAAAGTTTTCATATTCATAAAGAATTAGACAAATTCATGAGAAAAAAATTGAGTGAGTTAGATTTTAATTTTCAGCTGCCTGAAATTAATCATATGAAAAATAGACACACATGTTGTATTTCAGATTTTCTCTGAACTCTTTTGTTACATAATCATGATATTTTCTCTTAAAGGTATTGCCTGGTCACCATGGGGCTGGTCTTGAAGAAAACTGAAAAAGAGAGCAATGCTGGTGGAAGAGGTTTCACCCTATGGATCCCAGTGACTCAGAAGAACATTTAATCTGGTAACTGTGATATTCAACTGAGCAAACATTCTTGCAAAGCACAGTCTAAAGCTGTGGCTGAGAATGGTCCCATTGCAGAACCTGTGTGGGAGATGGCAAGCCAGCCTCTCACCCAAGCCATGGGGGCACTGCTTTCACAATTTCACAGTATGGATGATCAAGTTCCAGCACCTGTGACTGTTTAATTGACTAGTACAGATGTCACCTTTTATTCTTCCTTCTCCAGTTCCTCTATTCCATCATAGTTGCTGCACCAATTCTTCTCTATTTCATTCTGCTTCATTTAAAAAAAAACAAAAAACAACAATCTTCCTGTGCCAAAGCTACTGCAGAAAGAGTCAGGTAGAAGGTCATGACATTTCCAGGACATGCTGTGTTTCTATCTTTTGTTTCTGTGTTTTGATTCTGACCAAAAAAAAAAGTTATTTCAAGTCCCTGAGTGGGCTGGTATGAAGGAAACTATGTGCTGGCTCAGAGTTCTTAGTAATTTCAGTATATCATAGCTATTCCCAAGGAGCCACTGGAGTTCAGGACCCAAACCCTTTCCAATTCTGTCACTCCTTCAAATAGAGATAACTTAAGGAATCCAAGTCCACGTTTTGTCTTATGTTTGCTTTCCTTCAATTTTCTCTTTTGGATTTCCTTTCTCTTTCCATTGAAAAGTGAAGAGAAACCCTTATAAAGTATTTCATTGCTCGAAGGCTGGCCTAGAAATAATGCCATAGGTGACACAGCCAATGCCGTTAGTTCTGCTGTCTCACCTGCTTCAAGCCAGAAATGAGTCATTTCAGCTTTTCACTAGAGAGGAAACCATGGGAGAAAGTGATAAAAAGGAATGGGCTGGGTCTTTGTTATTTTCAAGTGGTTTTTAAATAGTAAAATATAAGTTGCATTAGGAAGAATGGATTTTTTTTTTATTATTTTTCCTCAGCCAGCATTGTTTTACATCCCAAGGTGATGAGGATCCCCTGGAATATTTCGGGTAGATCATAGTTTGACCATTACAGTTGCTCTGTAATAAAGAAAGGGAGAAATCTAAGACTGTTGGCTGTGACACTGCATTGCACCTCTTTGCCATAGCTGTGGTCTAATGCCTTTTGCCCCAGCTCAGCCATTCACTGAGCTGGCACTCCCTAAAGCGTTGTGGGTCTTACCCTTATCAAAGTAGTTAAGGCAATTCCCAAACTCCCATAAAAATTGTTGATTCATGTAATCACAGACTTCATTTGAAAAGTCGGGTTCAATTTAATAAATGCTAAACCTTTTAGAGGCTTATATCTCTTTTGAAGCCCATGAAATAAAAACCTATGTGTGCACTATGTGGGCATTTTAGCCAGTTCTAATTAGCTGTGTCCCTAATTAGAAAGCCTAGAAACCTTGTGCATACTAAGTCATGACTTTAGCAGCACATAATGCGTTCGCTCCATCCGCTGTTTTACATAACTGAGGTCATGATCTCTTCCTGTAGAGTGGGAAGAAATAGGGCGAGCACCTGTGTGCCCCAATGACAGAGTGAGGCTGTGTAGGATGCTGGTTTCGGTCAGGATGAAACTATGTCCTGGCAGGGAGGAGCCCCGGAGCAGTTGCAAACAGCTGAGCCAAGATAAAAGCTGTTAACACTAAGGCAGATTCACAAGGAAGTAGTGGCAGAGCTGTAAGTATCTATTAAACTACTGATACAAGAGTCCCTAGAAGGTGCTTCCAATTATGATATAATAGCTCTACCTTAGGGATGAATAAACTCCAAAGCCAAGTGAGAGGTGTTCACTGGCTCAGAGTTTTGTTAGCATTATGTTTGCAATTAATGAAAAGGGAGGGAGAGTTCTCGGGCTTCCTGCTGGGACAAAAAAAACAGGGGAGGGCGGGAAGGGGACAAAATTAAAAACAGGCCCTGACCAGGGTCAAAACAAATTTAAATGTGAGAGTTTTTATAGCAAAACAAAGACCTTGTAGTTTTGTTCAAATGAAGCAGAAACTGGGTTTAAAATCATGTTTATAATCTCTTCCAGATTAACATCCTAACCATAAGAGTCACTCTAAATGGGACACCTTTTGTCCCTGTGGCTGCCACAGTTTTGGTGTATGGAAAATATATGAGCAGTCACTTCAACAAAGGGTGTGAATGCTTCTCAGCCTGGAGCACTCCTGGAGGATGGAAGGTATCTGAAGCTCAGTCTCTCTGCAGTGAAGATTTAATTATTAATGCTAAGTGGAACAGCAGCAACAGGATTGCAGGCACCCCAGAATACTAAATGGCGTGGCTGTTAGTGGTG
This sequence comes from Pardalotus punctatus, assembly GCA_013400915.1. Classification (NCBI taxonomy): domain Eukaryota; kingdom Metazoa; phylum Chordata; class Aves; order Passeriformes; family Pardalotidae; genus Pardalotus; species Pardalotus punctatus. Next base: position 143,505 of record VZTX01016137.1, read on the forward strand.
AAGGAGTGAGAAAGATGTGGTAGAGGAGGCTTAAATCCCCTCAAGCAGATACTGAACTTGCATTTTTCATGTCAAGTGTAAATGTTCGAAGAGAGGTGTCCCCCTCTCCCAGCTCTGTGATGGGAATGCAATGACATCGCTTTTCCTTTGCTCTGCCTAGGCAACATTGTTCAAATGAATTCAGATCGAATACTGAATTTTTTGAATGACTGAAGCTAAATTTGTTGTTAATCGACTATTCACTGGGAAATACATCACCCATTTCCACTTCTGTTTAATGGAAATTATTTTGTGCATTAGTAACCACAAGTTATCATTAAAAGAACCACAGTATCTGCAGGCATCTTATCTCTTAGTCAGAAAATAAAGGGCAGGACAGTTACTTCTGAGCAAGTCCCTCTCAGTGCAGTTTTCTATGCCAGTTCATCTGGCACTAAATTATCTGCTGGCACTCACCTCCCTACATCAGCTCCAGCTTTACAGAATAGTAACAAATGCAGAGCTGGTAGTCTGGACCAGGTACTCTGTGCATGCCACAAACTGAGTGTTTTGTCAGGCGCTGGACACATGATAATTCAGCAATAAGCATTAAACAGGTTATTGTCGTGGAAACTGAGAAGCTGCTGTGAGAGCAGAAGTTAAAACAGGTCTGCTGATACAGTGATGGAGAAATAATAAACAGTTACTAGTTTCTAACAGTTATAGGTCTTCAACTATTGCTCCTGCAATTAGACACCCACCCAAAACAATTACCTTTCTCAGCCCTTTGCATTTGCTTCTCGAAAGAGGACAGGGAAGACATAAAAATTGAAGGATTTCCTTCTCCTCTGTAAGCAGCTCTGTACTTTTCTGCATGTTTTCTGAGTGGGCATTACCCATTCTTTCCACTTTATTCTGCCTTTACTTTTAAGACATTGAAAGTATTCATCTTTGGAAGAAATCAGTACCAGGAAACTCTGAAATAAATTATATCATCATGGTAAGGACAACTCAGATCAAAAGTTTCTAAGTGCACTTTTTCATAAAAAGAAAAGAATAAAAGAAGGGAACCTCCAGTGACGCTGAAATGCTACAAAGCAGAAACTGAGAAATATTTTCGTGCAAACTAAAACATGGAACTTATTGCCAAAGTCTTTCATCGAGGCCAAGAGTGTAGCAAGATGAGAAAACAAAAGGCACTTTACACAGGTAGCCCTGGAACAGCGGCAGTCACAAATGCTCAGGTTTTACAGCCTTTCATCCCTCCCCCACCCCGTGATTAGGAAACCAGGGCTTGTTGTCTCATTTGCTATTCCTCCAGAAGAGCTTAATTTTTTTTGACTTTCAGAGACAGGATGCCAGCACAAACAGAACTCTGAGCTGAGAACATGGGCTTGTATTTGTGTGACTTTCTGTAAGGCAAATAAGAATTTTGTGGTGTTTAATCTTGACAAATGCGGGGTGCAAGTTATCACATAGAATCATCACTTTCAGACACAAACGTGCTCAATTCCCAAGGAAATATCCTTTACAGACTCCAGGTCAGCCAACCTGTGTTCCCTTGTTCATTCTGCAGAAGTACAATAGAGTTAAATGGGTTTTTGTTTTCTGTGACAAAAGTCAACCTCACTACATTTTATGGCTTGCAAAGTGAACAGGATGATTAACCATGAATCACAAGATAGAAATTCCTTCAGGGTGTTTTCAGGAGCTGTGAAATAGCCATTGACAAGATCGTATCAGAATTTTGTCCTGGTCTTTTTAAAGGTGTGTCCTCAATGCTCACCACTTTGGGCCTGCAGTATTACAGGCTACAGTCATTTTTAGGTCATGCTTCAGCCAGGCCTTGGCATCTCATGTGTGACCAGCCCCATCACCTGACAGATGGCAGGATGCTAGCTGGGTCACCTTTGAGCCCTAAGGCCATAACAGGTGAATAAAAACACATTTATTCTGCTGGAAAACTCAAAAGAGAAACAAAGGGAATGTACAACCCAGCTCTCTTCTTTATTTAAAATCCCCCCCCAAGCAATTATAGATGAATTATGCACTCTTTCCCTCTCCTGTGTATGCACTTTCTTGCTGGCTAGATTTTAGTAATCTATTATTCATTGCCTTGCTCTCTCTTCCCTGCTTTTCCCTCTCTCCACACCACAGGGATTTGGCAGGGCTGCTGGGGGGACTCCTGCTCCTCCCAGTCACCCATTATGGGTTATTGCCATCTGCTGGAAAACCAGGGGGGCCTGCCAGGGAAACTCATCCCACTTCCAGGAAGTAAAGTCAGGCCCCTTAAACTGGGTGAATGACTGGGGCTCACTGCAGTACCAGTGGTATCTTTGGGAATGTTGGGGGAGCAATTTGCCCCCAGGATTCTGGGTGAACCCCAAGTAGCAGGATTATTCCTCAGAACTGGGCTGTCAGGCAGGTGAATAGGCTCGTTTAAATACAGATCTTTTCAGGGTATTTTGCTAGATATACAAGAAGACTTCTTTCTCCCAAGGGCTCAATAAATAAACACAAGTGAGAGGACTCACATTTAAAATTCCCCTAAGCAAGCACGTATTTTAGGAACAGTAAGATCTTCAACATCTTACAAAAGACCAAAAAACCTACTCTGGAAATAGGGATGCATTCCCATTTCAGGAGATCCTGACGGTTGGCTGCTTTTCTGTTATTCGTGGGATTTGTGGAAGCTGGCAAGGAAGTCAGGCAGACAGGATCCAAGATGGTGAAGAAGAGAGATTTATTTACAAGAACTTATTTTTATATACACTAATAAACTAGTAACCATTGGTCAGAGAACATCCACCTCCTAAGCCCATTGGTCACGGTTTATACAACATCTAACACAAAACACAGAGATTAAGAAAGTACAAGAAGTACAGTTTATCTATATTCTCCATGAGAGAGAAAGGAAAATTCTAAAACAGTGAAACTACACCTGACCATTTCTGCAGCTCCTGATAAATGACCTAATGGTCCTGCTGGGCCAAAAGTGGGGGAAAAGTCTACTGTGCTTTGTACAGGTGACTGTCAACACACACTTTTAAAACCAGCTTTCATGCTTTCATATTATATGGCCTTATAAGGTACCTTAAAGATCACCTAGTTCCAGCCTCCTGCCATGGGTAGGGATAGTTTCCACTAGGGCAGGTTGCTCAGACTCCATCCAGCCTGGCCTGGAACACTTCCAGGGATAAGGCATCCACAACTTCTCTGGGCTTCCTCTTCCAGTGCCTCACCACCCTCACGTGGAGAATTTCTTCCTAATGCCTAATCCAAACCAACTCTCTTTCAGTTTGAATCCACTCCCCCTAGTTCTGTCACTACCTGCTCTTGTTAAAAGTCCCTCTCCATCTTTCTTGTGGGCTCCCTTCAGGTACTGGAAGGCTGAAATTAGGTCACCCCGAAGCCTTCTCTTTTCCAGGCTGAACAATCACAATTCCCTCAGCCTTTCCTCACAGGAGAGGTGCTCCATCCCTCTAACCAGCTTGGTGGCTTTATCTGGACTCACTCCAACAAATCCATGTCCTGCCTGTGCTGAGACCCCAGAGCTGATGCAGCTCTGCAGGTGGGGTCTCACCAGGGCAGGGGGGCAGAATCCCCTCCCTCCCCTGCTGCCCACGCTGCTTTGGATGCAGCCCAGGACACGGGGAGTTTCTGGCTGCGAGTGCTCAGGCTTGGGGCATGTCCAACCTCTCATTCACCCCAAGCCCTTCTCAGCAGGGCTGCTCTGGATCTCCTCATCCCCCAGGGCTGGTTCCTGGGGTTGCCCCAACCCAGGTGCAGCACTTTGCACTTGGTCTTACCTCATGAGGTTCCCTTGGCCCCACTTCTTGAGCCTGCCCAGGCCCCTCTGGATGACATCCTGTCCTTCAGGTGTGAAGCTCAACTTCAACTAAGCTGAAGCTCAGGTGCTATCGCTGTCAAAGGAAAATTAATTAATCTCTTAATGGGAGATGAAATTGCAGCTCTGATTTGCTGTGTTACCATTTATTCCTGACTGTTCATTGCAGTCATTTTATATCCCCCAGAGAGATGCTTTTATAGAAGCATACAGATTACTTTTTATAGTTCTAAATCTTCTTTTACTTCTTTATTTGCAACTTCAACTAGCTTTTTAATTAGCTTGTCAGATAGCAAAAAGGCTAAGTAAGGTACTCTAGTGGGTAATAATCCTGACCAAGGAAAATCCAATACAGGGGAGAGACAGACGTATTTACTGGACAAGCCTATGGTGTATCAAAAAGATTTAGTTCATATGATAGATAAAACTGCAAAACAATTCAAAATAGTACTTTAAAATATTTGAAAATCCAAGCACTTGCTCTGGAATATTTTTTAATTAAAGTCACATGTTTAATCTTCATTTTAGTATACTGAATATTTAGCTTGAAGTGAGTGCTAGAAAGTTTAGCACAATTACTAGATGACAGATAGTGTTCAGATTAACTTCCTAGGCTGAGGAAATCTGACAATCACTTGTCTCCAGACAAATCATACTCTGACAAGATGATGTGCTGGTGACTTTTCATTTTCTGTAAATTCTGCAATTTTTCATTCTGTTTCTGATTCATTTAATTCTGATTACACAGCAAGAGAAAGGCAACTGACCTTGCTAAAATCAATGCTCACCAAAGTAAAAAAAACACTTTGATTTGGTCAAGATCTTCTTGTGAAGGCTGTTGAAACTTTACAATACATTGATTTTTGATAAAGCAAAAAATGGATCTGCAGAGGCTGTAGAGCCTTCTCACACTGGGGGTTTGTCACATGTATTTCACCCCCAGATTTATTCTTATTAATTGACCATAGGATGAAGTTAGTATTTTATTATCCAGCACTTGTGCTGGGGAATATAATGAGTGAAGTGGAATAGTCATAGTTGTTCACATTTACAATCTACGCTGCCATGAATAGCTAGTAATAGATAAAACACAGTAAAAAGGCAGCTCCTGTGCTGAAAAATTAATACTACATAAAAGAAAAACATGGTAGAGAGAAGAAGATGCTGTGGGAACTGGACAGCCTTTGTGCTGCATCTGTAGTGTGTGACAAAGACACTCTGGGCAAAGTGCTTGGAGCTGCAGGGGGGGCACTGCAGCTCCCCATTTCCCTCTTCTCCTCAGGGAATCTACATCTCAGGGCACCACAAAAAATAGCGCAGCTGAATGGCAGAATTAGTCCTACTGCTTGTTTTGGGGGATGCTTCACTGCAGTGTTTTATTGACTTTCAGCAAGAATGAATTTACTGGGAGCACACCAAGCCTGTCCTGCTGGTGGTTCATTTAGAGGTATAATTTAGGGTTTTTTTTGAGTTACTGATTTTAGAAGTGATTTAGGGTAGGAGATGGGGGAATGTGATCCATGTAGCTGGTTCTCACAATTTTCCTTGTGCTCACTGGATTTAGTGGCTGGCTCGGCTGACGCAGAGTGCTGCGACACCGGGACTGTGCTCAGGTGAGTTTCTCTCTCTCCCAGCCCACCAGCACACAGGGTGCCTTCACTGGCCCCACTTACTGAGTAAAAGAGTGGTTCTGTCCTCCCATGCAACACCCAGAGCTGGCGAGGCGGCAGGTGCACTTCGAGCCTCTTCCCAAACCCTAGGAGATCCCACAGGAACCTGCCCAGGAGCCAGAGGAGAAGCAGGGCTCCTCAAGCCACTGCCCCATGGTGCTGCCACCCAGGAGGTGCTCAAAGAAAGGCTTGGCTGAGGGGGGCTGGGGACACCAGAGGGGCTCAGATGGGGCCAGGATCTGTGCAGGGCAGGGGGAGCAGCAGGCAGAGCTGTGGTCACCTCCCTGCAGGGGTTTCTCTGCCTCTGCCCAGGAGACCACACAAGTTTCCCTTCACTCCTCAACACGCAGCCAGACTGCTGCAGAACATGGGTTTAAGACAGTGAAGATTTTTTGTTAACAGGTTTCCATTTCAGAACCTGGAAGATTTTATATAGCAGGGCACAGATTTTTTCTGTCAAATCTAATCCCAGCCAATGCCATGCCATAATCTCCTAATTACACTATGCAGTAGGATCAGTCTCTCTAATCCCTAATTATATCTTTGCTTGGAAAATGTTTAGTCTCACTTCTGTCTCTTCAGCACGGTCTCCAGATGCTCAAAGGATTCTCAGAGCTGCTAATAGTAATAATCTGCCGAGGTAGATCTCAGCAGAGGTAGATCTCAGCAGTTTCTTAGAAGGAAACTACAAATTCTCCCTGAAAAATAATTCAGTTATCCCAAAATTGTTCATAAATTTGACCCAAATAGTTATTTGTGGAGAAAAATAACAAACAAGCAAACAAAAACATGATTAATTGTTGGTGATAATTCTCCCCACTACAGAGAGAAGATACTGCAGGATGTCCCTGGCCCCACTCCCTTGGAGGCTCTTTCATTTTGCACTGAAAAACCCTCACCCATAAAGCATTGGAGACTCACATCTACTCCAAATGAATCCCCAGCCATTAGGGAGCATTTAGCCAAGGAACAGCGATTGCCCGGCTATTCAGGAGATCATCCCTGAACAAGACATTATATATTGGTCAATTGGACACAGCAGCAGCGTTTTGGGTCAGTGTGAGATCCTTGTCATTCACCCAGTGCAGTGGGGGCACAGCTGCTTTTTGAGGGAGGATTTCTCAGCGTGGTGCTGGCTGGAATCTTGAATGTGTAGGAACAGATCTGTGTTTGGAGCCTGTCTTTTTTTTTCTTTTCTTTTTTTTTTTTTTAATAACTGCAAGGAAATAAAATGTTTTATTGTGGGTCAGATGGAATGATTTTTTAGGACAAGGTTTTTTTTAGCTAAAAGAAACACCTGCAAATTTTACATACTGCTCACTCTAGTAATTGCTTCTCTGTTTCTTTTATTAACATTTCGGTTCAGCTGCTGAACTGAAAAAAATCAGTAATTTTCTCAAACCAGTTCATAATGCTGGGATGGGGCTGCCTCCCTGTTCAGAATAATAATGGTGGTCTGCTTAGCGTAGGTGTCAGTTTAGTGACCTGTGGAAAGTCTGCAGTAAAAATAATATGTGGTTCTTCTTCAGTCCTTACAACTTCCACAAAACAAAATAAATCAGTGGTCTGTGGGTCTGGCCTTACCACTGTAGCAGCTGGTAGAAGCCATGTGATAATATTTCATCAGGATTCAGAGATTTAATAACAATTACTATGTAAAAAAGATGCAGAGTTAGATTAATCTTATTAGAAGTGTGAACCATTAATATTGTAAGAGGACCATTAAGGGGTGGAAGGCTAAAAAGGATGATCCAGCAATACCAGGAGAGCTTGGGGACATGTTTGAATGCAGCATTCAGTTAAAAATGCTTTAGGAAAAGCAGTAACAGGCTATGAAGAGTGTAGGGTGCGGAGGCGGGAGGTGTTTGACACAAAACGAAGTTTGCTTCCTAAAAATCGATAAGAAAGAGTGGGAGTGGCGCTAATGGGGAATCTGGGGAGATCACCATTCCTCTCCTCCCTCGGGCAGGCACAGAACCCTGCGCTGTCTGCACCAGCACCAACCTCCCTCTTTTAATAAGTGCCTTAGCATATTACAAGTAGTGTGATTTTAAATTTCAGCCTCAGTGGCGATACCACTCCTTTGTCCCCCCACTGGCAGGTAATCCATCCTTTCCCTGGATTCAGATGTAACCATGAAAATGCCCCAACATTCACCACTACTGAGAAAACCAAAATACTGGGAAATACTAAGTTGGGTCTCCAGACCAAACCTGTTCGACAGAGCCTCTGTGATGCTGGGAGCATTTGACAGGACCAGAGGACAAACAGGGTGGCATCAGCCCAGGATGTCTTTTTTCATTTTGCAACAGCAAATGCTATTGACAGGCAACATGTGAGCTGAGTCACTGCAAAGGTGTCTCAGCTTCTTGGACAGGTATTTTGGATGTGTAACACTGGAGGCAGGATACCCACGGACAAACTGCATCACCCGGTGGTGTCAGTGCCCAGCTCTGCCGTCCCACGGGCACTGCGGCAGGCACAGATCAGTGTTGTTCACACATCAGACTGAAGCCCTAGGCTGTGGCATGACCATTTCTCACATTCCTTTGAGTATGAGAGGGAGGGAGCTCTTGGTATTTGTGTAGGAGGAGACCCCAAGCGAAGAAAAGTGAGCAGGAGGACCTTCAGTATTCCCTTTTTGCAGGGAGAGAGCTGGCTCTCACCTGGGCTTCGGGTTACTCTATCACCAAGAGATGTGCTTTAGGACAGAGGAACTGCCCTTTCTTTGGAGATGGAGTTGCAACAGGGTTCCTGTGAGGTGCAAGATGTCCCTCTGTCTGATGCTGCACAAAGGCTTGATACTGCCCAGACAATGTGTACAAGTTGAGCAGTATTTTTGACACAGCAACGGCCCTAGAACTCAGGAATTTCTAATTGGCAGCACAACCCTCTCATTGCATGACTGATACTCAGAATGTGACACAGCATTAATTACGCATTTTGCTTCAGAAGTTGCAATTAATTATTGTTGTCCTGGCGAGTGCTTCTACACTTCATCCTGTTCACACACACAAGGTTGGTAGAAACACATCAGAGATGTGCTCTACCCAAGCCAGTCATTCAAGAAGTATAAAATTACAATGAATCTTAGGCAAGCACTGTCAGCAAAAGGCTGAGGGCCAGCTGGACGTACATGCCCAAGTCACAGTGTGAGGGTAAATTTATACTCTTTCATCAAGTAGGAAGGGTGGATTTCGACTCCCTGACTTTTTAACCTCAGATCTTTCCTGGCATCACAGCCAACCTGGAGGTATACCTAGTGAAATATGACTATAAATAATACTACTTCACACAAGCTAATTTCATAACTTTTAAGGAGGAGCAGCAGCAGAGGCTCCTTCCAGGCAGGGCTGCGGCAGCTGGCACACCCACCCCTCCTGGGGCAGCTCCGTGGCACCCAGGAGCCAGCAGGACCCTCCAAGGAGTCATCGCACCTTAGGGCACCCAGGTCATCCCTGCTGAATCTCCTGCTCACCCCACCTGCTCCTCTGGCCTTACTGGGCCATCCAGCCATGGAGGTCACGGCTCCAGCAGGGGTGACACTCTGGACACTGCTGCAAACATCCAGAGGAGCTCAAAAAGTGCCTGCAAAGCAAAGGCAGTGCCCCTGCCTGTGACAGGAACAGCCATACGTGCCACAGCCGTGCTACCCAAACTTCCCATTCCCTCTAAACACACCCATGGCTGCCCGTGGCATCCATCAACATCCTGCTTCTGGTTCATGCCTCGGCTGCTGCTCACAGCCACCGAGGATGTGAGTCACCAGCCAGCACGTGAGCAGGCTGGTTCCCTTCAAAGCACAATCCTGAGCTTTGGGAGTTGGTTTTGTTTTTGTTTTGTTTCGTTTTCATTTAATATTCCTTCTCCTGTGGGCAAAAGCCTGCCTTTCTTTGCAAGGGGAGGTCCGGGCAGAGCTCAGTCAGGGCAGCTGAACTGCACAGGCAGAGGAAGGATGTGTGCACCTGCTTTAGAGAAGCTTGAGAGGCAGACCAGGAGCAAGGAGCATTGGTCTGAACACAGCCCTACCACCTCATCCCTTCCATCAGCATCTTAGTCATTAACATTAATTATTTAGTGCTTAATTAATGAAATATATTCTACCTCCACTACTAACATACTGTGAGACTCAAAAAGTCATTCTATACCCTCATGTGCAATCTTTACACAGAAAAGAAGTCTGACCTCTGTTAAGTGTTTCATAACCCAAGAATAATAAAAATGGTTTTCCCCCAGGAGCTGTTTTCCCTACTTCAAGCAAGACTTTCCCAATATTTATCCATCTGCTTTTTAAAAAATAGTTTAGAATGAGCAGTAAAAAGTGCCATTACAGAAACAAACTGCACAGTCTTCAACACATGACAGTCTGGGGTAATCTCACTGACAGTATTGCACATGCAATAGAACACACATCAAATGGAAATAACATTTTAGAGGGGAACATATTCCACGTCACTCCCCCACAAGAATATTTCAGAGGGTAGGAGAGACCTGCAGCTGTTTGGAAAGTATTAGTCTCATTGCAGAATGAGTCAATATTTAGTGACATATCCTTTTCCAAGTAAATCAGAGTACAGGACAAGATCTTCCACTTTACCAGAGCTCTGGGAGTGCTTGTGCAGAAAGAGAGGTGGCACAAAGCAGCTGCCTACCCCCATGCCCTGGTGCAGAAGTGCAGCAGCCACTGCTGGTCCCTGACAGCGCCCTCAGTGCCCCCTCGGTCTGTCCTGGCAGGAGCAGCTGGTGGATTGCTGCTGCCAGCACCGGTGCTGTGACCACAGTGTTAGGAGACGCTGCCATTTCAGGGTGGGTTTGCTCCTTGGTGAACACTCACTGTGCCCTGTGGAGTGGGCAGCAAACAGCTCACAATGCAGGACTGCAGCCAGCTCAGGCTCTGCCTTGGAAACAGACACATTAAATAAAATGGGATGGGAGCTCTTCTGACACTTGGTACCAGGCCCAAGGTTGGTTTATGTAGCTAATGTCCTGCTGGGGCGGAGAGCTGCTCCTTCCCACCTTGCAGAGGGATGCTCATTCTCAGCTGCTCTGCTCCCTGGAGTGGGAGGAGATCCAGCCACGGTCACCCGGGCACTGGTGGGGCTGCTCTGACTTCAGGCTGCGTGGGCTGGGGCTGCACTGACAGTGAGAACAGCCCTGCCTCACCCCACACTCGTGGTGTAAACTGAGTGAGGTCATTTCAACTGGAGAGCATCCACAAGGATGTCTCTCTGTTGAATGATCAGCAGAAATCCAGACATACACGTACCTGCATGCATCTACACACATCTTTGTGTACATACATATGTGTGTGTATATACACACACACACACGTAGATATATATATACCTGAACAAATAGCGCAATCATTTTGTAGTGCTATGAGTAGCCAGAGGTATTTCATGTATCAGGCAGCACTCAGTTTCTATTGACTTTAATGAGTGTCTCTTACTGCCTGTGTACTAAAAGAATGCTGATTGAATCAAATACAAATGATCCTGTCAGTAACATGTACAGAAGATAAACCTAACTCCTCAGCTAAATTAATTTCCCTGCTCTCCTCTAGCTGGCATTTGCAGGCTCCAAGCCTAGAAAACAACCCTGCTAAAATCATCACACACAACTAGCAACAAGCACAGACCATAGTCACAGGGATGATTTAGGCTGCAATAGTACCCTGTGATATTTAATACTTTGACTGCCATTCATAATATCGCAACTACACAGGGAATGCAGAAGAGGTAGGTACATACCCACCAGATAAAAAGCCAGTGCAGGGAGTGCAGAGTGCCCCAGGCAGGCACTGGAATAGCTGCTGAGGAGGGTAGAGAACCCACCTGCTCCTCATGAGAGCTTAATCAATAGTTTTTTGCAAATATTCTTTCTAAACTCAACTTTAAAACATCAAAAAAGAAAAAAGAAGAAAGGGGAGGTTTTTCAGCTCTTTGAAGGTATATGGGAAGTGGGAGTAGAAATTCTCTGTGTAGACCCATACACCATACATGAGTCATGACTTTCTGTTTCACTTCATTTAGCTTCTGGGTTTGGCTTTCATTGCTGCTACATTCACCCGTGGGTTTAGTAGTCTTTTGTGGTTAAAATAGCTAAGACATGGAAAGCCATTGTCCAGCCCTTCCTCTGCCCAAGGGCAGTTGCAAGCTCTTGTTGCCCTCTCAGCTCCACCAGTGGAAGTTCTCCACTTTGGTATGGAGTCCATAAATATTTCTTGGGTCAAGTCTGTGTGAGTCTTGGGCCTAGAGGTCACCACTCATCAGCAGAGATTGAAAAGGCCTTTCCCATCTTCACTCCTGAAAATGCTGAATACCAGGTACCATAACCTGTAATATTGCCTGCAGAACATTCCTGGCCACCAAGCCCTAATCTGGGTGCATGAGGGGTCAGCACCTCCCCAGCCATGGTGTCCTGGGAGGTGACAGACATGTAGGGACTTCGATGTTGGCAAGTGTGGAAAAGCAGGAGATAACAGAACTAGATCCTTACAGGGTCGGGACAGGTTGCTGTGATACACCTAAATTTTGGGTTATCATTTTGTCTGAGGCTCCTCATAGGTGAGAGTGGGTGGTATGCAATCTGCACTGCTATAAAGAAACAACAGGACTTAAAATAAAAGGTGGCCTCATTCATCTTTTCTAAAATAGCTGAGGTCTGTATGAACTTCCCAGTGGATGCTCAGTTTTCTGTTGATGATCCTGACAGTGATGATGACCACTGATAGTAGCAGCATCAGTCAAACTCTTCCAGCTCTGCTCTGTAAGAAGCCCTCAGCTACCTAATAGAACAAAACCTTTGCTTAAGGTGAAAGACTTTTCCTGCAATGGCATTCAGGAAATGTAAAGGCAGGGGAAGAACTTAAATTGAGGAAAGAAACACTCTATACACCTTTATTTCTTTCAAGTACAACACAACACTCATTTTCTGAAGAAATTCCATTGACTTTCCCCAACCACATGAGCCATTTTTTCTTTGAAATTCTCTCCAGGCACACTGGTTTTGTCTGCTCTTATGGACATACCTTACTCTTCCATACTCTCACCATATAGAATTACAGACTCCTCACAGTGATGCACTTGACTGACTGAACTGAAAGCAAAGCCTCACGGGGGACCACCCTTAACCGTGTGGCAGATTGGTGCTTCCCTCTGGCCTCACCTCCCCGAATTTCTAAGCGCTAAAGCAGCGAGGGACCTGTCCCAGCAGGGAGGTGCACTCCAGCCAGCAGAAACCCATAATGGCACAAGCATTTTGCTGTGTCAAACCCCTGGCTGCTCAGCAGCTGCATATTTTCCCGATGGTTATCTCCTCTCCCAGGGTGCTCGTGGGTGCAGCTCAGGGGAAACGTGTTTCACCAAGTTGGCGCCAACCCGCGCCAAGCCACCCTTTTATTCAGCAATGACGAGGTCTCGGCATCGATTCCAGCATCCCTTCCAGCAACCAGCCCTTGGCATTCCCCACGGCAGAGCGGAAACACGGCTCACCCTCTGCCGTGTCCGCCGTGGGGCGGCACGGCTTTTCTCTCCCCTCCCCATGCCTTGCGTTCCTGCTTTTCCCCGGCTCCAGAGGAACAATCCTCGCCTTGTTCCCGCTCAGTGACCTGGTGCTGGGATTAACACGCATGAGCGGCTGCATCGCCTGCACCGGGGAAAATGCCGGGGCTGCGTCTGGGCAGTGGCACCCGCCTTTGCCCCTGCCATCTGCACCACGCACAGCTCTGGGGTGCTGGAGCTTTAATATAACCCAGAAGAGATGGTGTAAAAAAAAAAACCAAAACAAACCCAGCCCATGCTGGGTTTTGAGAGAGCGATCCAGGCGGTTTCTTGGGTGAAAAGGGCATCTGCAGGGACAACCTCGCACGGTGTTGGTGGTGGCGCTGAGAAGGACTGCACAGAAGTGGGGGTCAAATAGGTGATATTTAGAGCAGCAGAGCCCCTGGATGACTTGCCTGCCAGCTGTGAGTCTGATTCCCATCATCATCATCATCATCTAAGCCCTTTGTAGAGTGCTGCCAAGAACCTCAGCCCTGCCTGAGGCTGTGTGGCCCAGGGAAATTTCCCGCACCGGAGCAGGACTTGGGAAATGCAATCACCAATTGGGGGAACAAATTAAGGACACCAAAGTGTTTTGCCCTGCCCACCAGCCCCGGAGTTGATGGGAAGTGTTTCCAGCCCCCACCCGGGCAGTGTTTGAGGCCCCAGGGAAGCAGTCTGCCCTTCACCCTCTGCAATTTTCCTAAGGCTGTTCTCTCCAGAACTTCCAAAGGGCTATTTTTTCGATTGCTGAAAAGATGATGTAAAGGTTTGAATGTCTAGAAATTTTTTAGAAATACTGGTTATACCCATACATAGTTTCTTGCAGACCTGAGGAAGTCAGGCAGCCACAGCTGGATCCGAGTTTCTGCTCTGGCTGCAGGCTGAGGGTGGTTCTCCTTTTGCCTTGCTGGAAAGCCCTAAGGGAAGGCAAGGGAGGCAACAGCATCCACCCACTGCTTTATTTGGCTGTCCCAGCATCACTATTTTCAAGTGCTAGCAGGATGCCCCTGTAAGGCAGGATGAAGAAACACTGCTAGGAATGTTCTCAGAGCCAAACATTGGAGCTGGAAGCAGAGGGAAGAGCCATCCCACAATACAGGCCAGGTTATCTGCAGGTCCCACTTGTGCCCAAGCAGACACACCTGAGAAAATCTCTGATAAGAACAACTTGGTGGTGCCAACCTCACAGGGGTCTTTAGGCATCAGAACACACTTACAGCAAGTCAGTAAAATAAATAAATTCAGTCTGTATCATTCCATCTTAACACCCAGCCATGTTTTGGAGCCTTTTGCCCTCTAGAGCGAGCCCTGCTGCTGTGGGCAGTGTTTGCCTGACTAGGTAGCAGAGGGAGGGCTGCAAATACGTGTTCTGTAGTGCTGCTCCTCCAGGGTCTGTGCCCTCAGCCTGCTCGGGATCCCTGCAGCCCAGTGGAGCATGGGAGTAAAACAAGATTCTTGAGACACCACATGCATCCGTGCTATTCTGCTTTCACAAGCTTCCACAGCAGATGTAGTCATCAAAAGATTTAGTTCCTATCCATTATTTACAGTATCAACTTAGAAATCTCAGAATTGGTTACAGAAGAAAGAGTTATTAGCTGTCGAGTAATTTAAATTATCTGCTCCTCCTTACTCCACTTTTTGTGGAGCTATGTTGACGTTTGAAAAAAAAAAAGTTCTGTTGCTATAGCTACCAAAATGAGCTTCCAACCATGAGATTATAATCAATAAAATATGCCAGATGTGTCTCCAAGAGCTTTCATTAATAAAAAACCAAGTGTGATGAGAATCTTCAGACTGATTCTAGGGGACAGGAACGAGATGCTTTTAAATAACTAATCTGATGAAAAGTAAAAAGCAGCTAGCACCCGTTAAGATTTTATTCCAAGCACTACCTGAAGCATTGCTCTCCCTGAGAACACATGCACCAAAATAGCCTTTCAGAAACACACAGCCCAGAAAGCTGAGCACAAGCGAAAGGGGAACCCTGTGTTCTCCAAGGCTGTCACTGGTCCTTTCCCTCACACTGCTGATGTACAGAACAAAACCCCGGGGCATGTTGTAAAAGTGAAGGCTGAATTTCCTGTCTTTGCAAAATCTCTTCTTTGCAAGCTGTCTCAAAAAGCTCAGTATCCACTTCCCTCTGGAGTGTTTTCCCATATGTACTGTAATTCCAAGAGATGCATTTGCTGTCAAGCCCAACGAAGGCTCGGCAGCCATGCATCAGCAGGAAGGGACAAAGGCAGCAGGGGAGAAGCAGGGAGGATCCTCAGAGCCAGGTCTTGCCGGCGGGCCAGCAGCTCCCTGCCCAGCACCATGGCAGGGCGCTGAGGGGCTCTGCTCACCCTTCATCAGCCCTTGGAGTCTCCCTGCAGTGGGTATCTGCTCTTCTCTGCTGGAGCTCTTTTGTGCAAGTTTCCAAACACCTCTGGGTCTCCTTCCCCGCAGCCTTACTGTGTTCTACGTTTCCAAACTCTGACCAAGAACATAGCAAAGAAAAACTCCACCATTTCCCAGGTTGGCAGCATAATTTCTACCAGTTTTATCAGCCAAGCAGATGAACCAAGGATCCTTTTCTTCATCTCCAAATGTGCTTACACTCCTGCAGTGAGTTGTGGATACAGCTCTCCTCCCCTGACAGCTCCTGCACAGGTTCCAGTTAGAGTTGGATGAAGAGTAGAAGGAAAATTTTTATTAAATTTGATTCATGCTTTTATGCTTATTTTTATGCATTTTGTCTCTCCATTTTTTAAAATTCATATTCTCTCATTTCCCAGTTCCCAGCTCATTTTCACCAGCTAATAAAGGTTAATAAACTCACGTCAATCTACGTGGATGCTTTGAGTCCAATTTTAACACTGTATCTCTGATTAGCCCATAATAGGCAAGGTACTTGTCTGCTGCCATATTGTCATTGAATTATCCTGCACTGGAACTGGATGCCACTGTTTGTCACCGTGGGAATGAAACATTAATTTAATGCTATCTGCATTTATTAGAGAGCAAGCCCATTGTACAGGCTGCCAAGGGAAACTGACAGTCCTCTACAATAATGAGCGTGGGGGGAAAAAATCAATTCCTCATCAGGAATGACTCTTCCCACCTCTCTCGTGCTGCTCAAGTGTCTGTGGATCAATGGAGACAAGTCAGCTGGAAATGAGAGAAAAATACAAAACTGTCTCAAGCTTCACCTATGAGTGGATTTGATAATGATTCACCCACTGCACAGCTCTGACTTTCTGCCATTAATTCATACCATTAATTCCGCAGTTCAAATAAAGAAACCAAATTTTGCGACATTTCCACGTACCCTCCTGTAAAAAAAAAAAAAAAGTGGTTTAAATAAAGAGCGGAAAATGCCCAGGAGAATATCCTGGTACTTCTTCAGAAGCATAAGGTGCGGGTTTTTGCAGTGTTTCACTGGCAGGACTCGAGGCTGTGCAGCTCAGTGGGAAGGGCAGCGCGGCCGGTCCGAGCGGCGCCGGGAGCCGGGACCGGGCAGCGCCGCGCGCCCCCTGGCGCTGCACGGACACCGCGGCCCGAACGGACCCGGGGCCCGGTGACAGCCGGGGCTCCGGCCTGGGGCACAGCAGAGGCCCAGGCCAAAGGAGGGAGCTGGGATCCCCGACTCTGCCCCGGCGGTGTCCGGCGCGCCAGGCCCCATCGCCCCCCGTGCTTCTCTCATGGCCGGGAGGTCTCGGGTGGGTTCCTGCTCGGGCCAGGTTCGTGCTGGCTGTCCCTCATTAGCTGAGCACCGCTGGAACTTCAGCCCCACGGAGGCAATTCTGGTTTTACTGTCCCAAGCACTGAGATAACAAGTGTGGCCTACATTTCATCACGGCCTTATAGGCTCACCAACAGAACAGTCCTTTGCAGGGCAGGGAGGATGAGCCCAGCCCTGGCAGTGGAGGAACTCATCACTTGGTCTGAGGTCAAGCTGTAGCTCAGACCTAGAAAGGATCACACACCAAACTTGAAACCTTTATTACTCCACCATAGTCTGGCCTGTATTCCTTCCTCTCGAGGACTTGTGGCTCAGCTCCTCTCCTGTTGTGTAAGCCTGAGCACACGGCCTCGTGTCCCAGAGGAAAGCAGACCTCTAGGAGCAGCAATGCCAGTATCTTTGAGGAAAAGCAGGCAGCTCGTCCCTTCTCCCAGCACAGGTGAGTCACTCACACCGAGGTGGGCAAGGCGGAGCTCTCCAGTCTGAAGGGGAAGGTGGTAGGGGCTGAGCCTGGTGGTGACAGGAGCAGAACCCGCTCTGACCGCGTGCGAGCAGCAGGAGCTGCGCTGCCCCTGCAAGACAGCCCACAAAGCACATGAGAGAGGATATCCTCTCCTACAGGAGCTTCCCTTTTCCTCTGCAGCAGGACAGAGGGTCACCCTGCTACCGCCCCCTGCAAACCAGCCCCGGGCACCACAGTCCCCGGGCTGCTGCAGGCACAGAAAGGCCTCGCAGTGAGCTGTGGCTGAAACGAGTTTTCCTGGGCAGCACACTAAGCTCTGACGTGGTTTCTGCTGAAGGGCATTTCCTGCAGTAAAAGCATTTAAAGAATCATTTACACTCTCTCAGGGAAAGATCATCACAAAATACCCTCCAAATGCCCACTTCTTTATAGGATGCTGAGTGATCACTGAAAACATCTGTCCTGGCAGAGCAGCACCCGCCTGGCTCATCGGAACTGAGCCTGTTGATGAAGGTGATCAGCAGTCAGGGTAACGCCAACATTTACACTTTGCTGAGCTAATTTACCTTTACTTTTTAATGCTGCTCCTGACAAAACCCAAATCAAGAATCCACTGAAGCAGCAAGTGGCTTCACAGGCAATCTTCAATACGCTGTTATCAGCTGTGAAGTGCATTTGTCTCCACCTGTAGGAGACAATTTAGCTGACTTACAGGACAGGGCTTCCCAGGCATTTGTTCCTCACAGCAGGAGCTGTGGAAATAGCTCTCTTTAACGCACACCCGGGGGCACCTCCGAGTCATTTCCACGCCCAGTTTTGTGGATTCAGGAATGCGGAGAATGTGTGTTATGCTGCTCTCCTTGCTGCAGGTACATATCAACACTTCCCTTGGTGCTGTAGGTGGAGACAGTCGATGGATTTAGCTCCGTTCCACAGCGGTGTGCCCACACCCTGCACAGCACAACCAGGAGTGCTGCAAGACATCCCGGAGTGCAGATATGCCACACCATGCTGTGCAACGCCTCAGCTTTCCCTTTATAATGATTAGCCTCCTACTTTCCTTTTCAAATGTAAATAGGCTAAACAGGCTCTTTCCTTCTGTACCGTGCTTTCCTTCTTCACGCGATTTTTCCTCAGCCCGTTACACTGGACAGCGCAGCTGGCTGACCTGCAGCCTCTGCACCTTCAGCTTTCACAGTGAAACACTCAAAGGAGCCATCGGCTCAAATTGCTTTCCCTGCATTCCCCCAGCAAGGGCTGGTTAAAGATGAACAATGAACAGCCCTGTAGGGAGTTCAGGAAGATTCATGAGCTCAAAACTCCCAGGCAAAAATTCTGACGTACCCACCAGTTTTCAGTAATCGTCTTCCAGAAGTGTTTTCTGTCATTTAGCGAGGTTGTATTACGTACTTAAGTAGCAGTTTTGCACATAGCACATGTTAAATACAGTGATTCATTTCGAAGCTTCCTAAATGGGCGTTACAACTTCTTGGTGCATTCACGGGGAAGCCACCTAGGCCAGCCAATGAATTCCCTATCAGTTTGACAGTGCAGGTAACCACAGCTTTTCCCTGTCAGAGATGTAGTAATATTTTTTGTTCACTTTCGAAAGTAATTTTGGACCATTCCATTGCCCATAAGAAACTTCAGAGTGAAAGACTTACTTTCCTTTCTGAGCATCCCTTAGTGGTTGTCTGCAATTAAAGAGGTCTGGGTTGATCATCCCCTAGCAGATACACAGATCTATTCAAAAGGAGGCATTGTGACTGAGCCATCTTCTGTTAACAGGATACACTAGGAAATATTTTACAGTATAGATCAGCTCATTGCTGAACAGTTTTACAGATGCAATTTCTTCCGAGATCTTTGCTTTTACATAACTGTACTGGCAGACTTAAATCATAAACCTCCTTTATGCTTTTACATATATACATATATATACACACATACATATATATACACATATATTTATATACATATATGTAACTCAAAGGTCTATACATTTAGCTAAATCTTTTTCTGTGGAAATTATCCAGAAGTTGATTGCAGCCTTGCATAACTACACTGCTCCATAAAAAACATCAGTTCAATAGGATCCAGAAAAAGTAGAATCAACTATTACAGATTACTGGTAAAGGAAAATGAGGACCTGGAAAGGAAAAGAGATCTACAAAAGTCTAGATGGCTCAGAAATACTGGAAATTGATTACTGTGCCTCAACAAGAATAACGGGTCACCAAATTAGCAGACACTAAGCTTAAAAAGAGCAAGTGATAACTCATGGTAATTCCAGCCAAAACCAAGTTTAAATGGGTTCTGAAAACTGTCCGAGCACGTGGGTAAAAGGAGAACTTTGAGCATCACCATACAGACAACCGACACCACACTCAGGAGAGCCCCCAGCACAACAGAACACACCTAGAAAAGATCGTTGAATCATCACATTTGACTGTTTTTCTGGGTAACCCACAGATCTGACACTTCCGTCACACTCTTAGTGCATCCCAAAAGAGATCAATGCATTGTTACCTTAGACAGTCTTTAAAAATGGACTTTAAGTTGCTCAGAAACCAAATCAAATGCACAGATCAGATTCTACACTGCTTCATTTCAAGGCGTCGTTTTAAAGGACTACTGGGGAAGGCCAGTGCATCTCTGCTTTCTCCACAGTGAGCAGGCCTGAATTATGGCAATCTCCTTTTGTTCTTAAATTTCCTTCTGCTCTTGGAAAGAGAAAAGTATAGCTGCCTCTAACCTAACTTCAGCTTACTCCAGAATGCAACCATTAAAAACTCAAAACTTTGATGAACAGGATTCGGCAATAATCTTACATGTCTAACTACCCATCACAGATAAGAAGTAACACCTAGACACAGCTTAAAGACAGGATGGTTGGGTTTATTGGTGAGGATTTGGGCGTTTTTCAGGTCTTTTTTTTTTTTTTTTTTTTAATGGGTGAATACTAGGCAGACATCAGCACTTTGGAAAACAAAATACCTACTTGGAACAAAAGAGGAACTCTCAGAGAAAGAATGTCTGTACCCACGCCATGGGAGCATTCTTTCAAGAGTGCCACTTACTGTATCCCAGATGGATAGTGGGGAAGTTGACATTAAAAACAAAACAACAAAAACACAAACCACACCATACACAACTAAGAGAAGCCATGGCTATTGGTACACTTGTGATCTACAGAGAGCACATACCTTCAGAGAAGTCAAAGTAATCCTAGACTGTAGGGCTCAACGTCTGATACACCGTGGCTGCAACCAATTGCCATAAGTATCAGCTGGGGGGGTGGTGGTGAGCGTGTTTCTGTTTGGTTTTGTTTGAGATTTTTGTGTGGGTGTGTTTTTTTGTCATGAACAGTCTTCTGAAGACGAAGACTTAAATATCCCTATTTGTGTGTGGGAATGCTTACTTGTATTAACTAACATGGGCATAATAGGAGGCTGGAGACATGAAGTGATCACAATTTAGAACGAGAAAACTGGTCATGAGGCAGTTTTGCCAACGAAATGAAAGTATTATATGGAGACAACTAAAAAACCGCATGTACACATAACAAATGGAATAAATGCACAAAGAAGTTCAAAGATTTTTCTCCTCTTTATTTAAACACAAATACATTTACAGCATGCAGGTAAGTTAAAACTATATGGCGTCTTCCCCAAACCAATTGTTTTAATGCATCTTAAGTGTACTGAAGTTAAATCAGATTCCACAGGTAGACTTGTCCTCATGTCAAATTTAGAGTTACACACAGTAGTGAGTCAGCATTTAAGTTATGTAAATAATTTAGTTGTTCACCAGAAATAAATATTATTTCACCAAGTTCCTATCCTAAACCATCTTTTAAAAATATGATCTAGAGGAACATAAAAATAAGAACCATTCAAAGACTGCAAGTTGAAATAGCAGTGTTGAACATTCCCTGTATAGACTGAACATTTTAATTTACAAAATACAGTAATTGTCCTATCTGGCTGCCCTATGACAGCCAAATCAGGAAGCAAAGAAAGTTGTGTGTTTTTTTACATTTTAAGAGGCAGTTCTTGGTAAACTTCAGAAAAGGTTCAAAATAAAAAAAAGTTTAAATATAAAAAGGTGATGTACACTGAGCTACACACTAGTTACTATTTAATCTAATTTTTTTAACACAGCAATTTTCAGCACCAAAACCCATGACAATTACCTACAGGAATGAAACCCCCATTCACAGGCATGAGAAAAAAATCCTGCTTCATTTGAGTGTGTTGTTTTGTTTTTATGATTGCACATTGACAAATGAAGGCCTGAAAACCTGTAGTTAACATTGAGAAAGATAATGGACAGTGCTGATTCCATTATGAGAAATTTAACTCAATATTTTGCTGTTTCTTTATTTTCCTTTCCTCAGTATGCTGCCTTCAACTGTGGTCTAAAACAACTGAAAGTTTGGAGTGTTTGGTGGCCTTAGTGAAGAAAACTGTTTTAAAAGCTGAAAACTCCAAAATAGTGGGATTTCCAACTGATACACGCAACCTTTAAAAATTAAACTATTAAAAATTCAGACTACTGTAGATATAGAAAAAAGTGGTTGAAGGTCTGTGTTTGACTACACTCCATCATAATATAAATATTTTGCTTATTTTAAAATATAAAAGTTGAAAATGATTTGCGGTCTGAACAGTCACAGAGTTTCTACTGTTTCCACAATAACTGAATACCCAGCAAAAAACTCAAGCCAGAACAAAAAGTTGTATCAACCAGGTCTGAAAAACTCACTGAATTCTCCCAGCAGTACTGTTCCTTCTTTCTTAAAGACCTGGTAACTAGTTTCTATACAGAAAAAGGCTGTTCTAAAAATTATAGTGGCTAAACCCTATCAATAAGTTAAGTAAATTATACTATAAAACTTTAAACCCCAGATTCAGCTCAGTGAGAATACCGGAGCTCAAAACAAAACAAAAAAATCAAAACCCCACATTTTGTTTTGTTAGCCACTTTACAGGACTTTATTGCAAAGAGAAGAAAAATATTCAACAACTACTACTTTGGACATTTCATATACCTACTTACAAATGGATTACAAATACAATTTAGGGTAGCACTTTATTGTTATTTTAAACACATGCCTCTGGCATTTCTGGATACATCTGTTTTAAAAAGTTGTGTCCTTTATTTATGTATCTGAATTCATTGGCCTGATGCTGAAAAAGGCTTTTTAAATTGAAAATTAAAATTTTAGCCAAGAATTCCAGTACTGTATGTAGTGGAATATAAAGTTACATTTTAGATTGCCCTCTTTTCACTATTACAAAATAGCGAAAGTGAACCGTCAAACAGACAAATGGGCAGAAAGGCTCATCAGAATGAAGCAGAATGTTTTCACTCCACCAGACTGTACTGTGTGCAGAACCAGGAACAAGACAGATGGGATAATCCATTGCCAAAGTCTTTTTTGTAAACTCAGGTTTACTCTTATTACTGTACAATATTTAATTCTAAGTCACCCGGTGCCCGGGCATTCAATGAGATAACAGTTACGCAGCCTTGTTCGGACTGAACTCTTTAGGTCGGTGGTGCGGCGGTCGCGGTGCCTCGTGGCAGTTGTCGTAAGCACTTCAGGATTCTCACACTGTACAAACACAGTTAGTTCCAATGCTCTATGCAGCATTCCAAAAGGAAACTGTAATGTAGAGTGCCGCCCTAATTCAGTGGGACATGTAGTGTTAAGTGAAGTGATAAAAATGAAAGTATACTTAAACACTGTTGCACATTCCCTAAGACAATAAGATGAACACAAATTAAGCTAGAAAATTTGAACTAAGATTTTCTCAACGTACATTCAGCTTGGCACAGTGCAGACTAAATTTAAGACATGAAAGACAAACTGTGTAATAAGCAGAGCTACACCTTAAGTAACATGTCATTTTTCAAGACGCCAAAATTGCACTCTAGTTTTTTTGGGAATCAGTTAGCAGAATTTGTAGAAGGGGGAAGAGCTGTACAGGCCAGGTATAATTTATACAATTTTCAAAAAATAATCCTACAGTCCCCAAATGGAGAGATTATTGTCATGGAATGACTCCCTCTACACAATATCCAATCCTCTTCATGCTGCATTTACTTTTCAGCAACTGTAAATGAGAAAAATCACAGAGTTAAGCCAAAAAAGCAAAGTTATTTACATTTCCAGTAGACCATATCACTATTTACATGGCCTTTTACACAGCCTTTAAGAGCCCAGTTCTTAAACCACTCATATAAGTGTAAATAAAACATCCACTTCAAAATATAAAATCATACAATACAAAGCATTTAAGCAATGATGTCCACTACCAACGAATTTACAGTGCAACAAACTGACTGGGTATGCAATCTTGACTGCAATAATGGAGTAAACATTACAGACAGAAACCACTTACAGCCCAGCTCCACTTCCCATGACTGTTGCTGCTTTTCCTGGCTAGTGGCAATTCCTTGGTCATTCAAGGTAAATGTTACTCAAGGCTGAAGTACCCATCAGTTCAACCTCTTGTTTACTAAGAGTCATTACTGAACAGAATCGGGTAACCCTGACTAGTACTACATCCCAGTTTTCTTTAAATTGGAGAGAAAGCTTTGGAAAGTCAGTCAGGTAATAAAAAGAAAAAAACAAACAAAATTTACGTAGGCTGATTTGCAGCCCTTCAAAAGAGGAGCACCCCGGTTTCAAGCACCCCACCCCATTTTAGATGTATTTCAAACTGAAGATGCATATAACCTTTACTAAGGGAATGTCTAGAAGACATTTGTAGATGCATTCAAGAGTGAAGATAAGAGAGAATATAAAGTAAAGCATTATTCTTAGGTGAGCAACAGACCACCTATAAAGCAGATATTAACTAAAAAGAGATAAGGTTCTATAAAGCAACTTAAACATATCAAATAGCACACTATATATAATTACTTTGGAGAATAGCGATGTTTTCAAGTAAGTGCACATTTAATTTCAATCACTGTAACTGCATTATAGGCTAACATTTCAAGTTTACTGGATGAGGACATGAATTCTTCTGTTAAATCATTTCAAATCACTGACTCATGAAGCAGTGTGCAAACACAGTAAGAAAAGGAAATAAATAACATGCAAAAGTAGAGGAATTTTTATTTCATCACTGAATGTTTTCCTGAAGAAAACCATATTAAAAAAAGTACTAGCAAGCCAAAAGAATTTAAAATGTCCACTCCTTTCCCAAAGAGTGCCTACAGTCTTTGACTGGTAACTATCTCCAATTGATTGTTTCCACATTTTATTCTATTCCAGCAGAACACCATCAGAATTACCATTTTAGAGGAAACATGTTTGATAAGAAAAGCAGCAGAAGCTTTAGTCAGGTGTACATTATACTATTCCACTGGCTATAAAATTCTGTAAAAAAAAAGAGTTCATCAGACTATTCAAGTCACAGAAAGAACTGTAATAAACCTTATACAAAGTAGTTTGATCACACATTTGAACAAATGCTACAAGCCAAACTTACACTTTGTCTTGCCGTCCACCTCCACGCAGCACAACTGGCTGGCTGTTCTGAGTGAACGCACCGCCACCACGAATTGCACTTGGATGAGTTGGAGAAGCTGCTGGATGCTGGCCAGGGCGGATAGGCTTAGCTGCATGACAAGAAATGTGACTTACAAATACATACACCACAATTGTACCTTGGATTATTCAAATTTACAGATACCATTATCCAAATGTAATAATCACAATTGAATGCACTTTGAATAAGAAAAGTTTAGGGGATGGCATTCTGAGAATGTAACAGATTAGTGTCAACAACAACAAATCCCTGGAAAACAGACAAGGTTTTGCTTTTATTGTTCCCTGCTAAAGCTTGCAAATCTTCTGATAAAGATTATCTTCACATGAATTATCTGTCCTACCTAATGTGTTACCCTCTATGAGTTCTATTTTTTAAGCAATAAGTACTCAAATAAGACACAACACTAGACAGTGTCATGACAGTGATGTTCCTGTAAGGAGTCATTATACCTGCTGTCCTTCCCACATCTACTTGATTGTTAAGTCACTAGTTACAATCTCTGCCAGTGGTTCTGCGTACCAATATTCCACTGATTCATCAGCCTGCCACCACATAAAAATAAAACTTGCTCTATAACCGAAGTAAAAACCCAGCAGCTTCGACAGGTCATTCACAAGCTGCATACACTTAATAAACTGTATTTTCAATCAGTCTTGCACTTAGCTCTTAACAGAACATGCATAATGTATGTGTAGGACTTCACAAAGTTCTGTAACAGTAAAGGGAAGCACTTAAAGTTTCAGCAGGCGAGAGTGGGTATAAAGAACCTACAGGCAGCAGCTGCAGCAGAGGAACACTTCTCAATTACCGCCTTTTAGGAAGCTGATCTCCAGTAAGACATGACTAGTTCATCTAGACATTTAAGCACCAGAGGCTGTATACCTCAGGTGAGCTCACTACAGAATTGTTTGTTTTCCTGGAGAACACTTGAGAGAAAATTAAGACAGAAAAGCACCTGTCTGTAAGCTGCCACTTCATGTGACCAAAAAATTGTAACTATTTTGCAACATCTCTTTGCAGACCTACAGAATATGAGCGAAATTTAACTGCAACACTTATTTCAGTCGCATTAACGTTTAAGGGCAGTGTATTGATGACTCAAGTGCTTTAGTTCTACAGCTGTAGCATAATGTGCACAGTGAAGTCCTCCACAGGTCACACACCTTCTCGGTCCTCAGCACTAGACCGAGTAATGGCAGGTGGAGGAGCAAAGGAATATGACTATCCTGCCACCACCTTCCCACCCCTTTGTTTTTCCATTATTTTCCCCTAGAGAGGGCTGTGGATACTCTATGTTTTGGAACAAAGAACTGGAAAGGTAATTAAGGATCTTTGGATGTTGTGGGTTTCTGTCTGCCTCTCTCCCACACAAGATCAAGTAAATTTTTTTGTTGTTGGTGATTGTTTAATCTTTCTTCTTGCCTTGAAATACCTATTTAGTTCTAGAAATTGGCATGGAATTGGAATGATCAAAGAGATTAAGACTCCCATGCAGTGTACTGTTTCTTCTAGGAAACATAACATATTGAGGCTAGAATTCTAGGTTGGTAAGCCTTTCCCAAAGCCATTTAAAATTTAAAAAAAGCCAACCATAAAGTACCACCCGCACACACAGTCTGTTAACCAAAATATAACTCACAGTAGAAAATAGATCACATTCCCATATGCAGTTTCAATGAGGGCTGAAAGATGCAGACACACACAAAGAACAAAAAAAAAGTAGGAAACAGATGAAGTTTTAGGGGGCAAGGGATCCTTTACTCACCAATTTGTGCCGAATGTCCTCTTCTGGCCATATTCTTAGATCTTACAGCTTCCTTTATACGATCTACTTCTTGCTGATACCGCTTGCGATCACGAGAAGCATTCTCTTTGGCCTCCTTCAGTGCAGATTCCAAAGCTTTAACTCTTTCAGCTGTAGCTCTAAGACGCTTCTCCAGTTTTGGAAGTTCGCAGCGAAGATCAGCATTATCACGTACCAGCTACAAAACCAGAGTTGATTATTTTCTTGGTATCTCTCTTCATAAGGAGAGCTAACCAAACACCCTCCCCACCCCTAAAGAGGTAAAGCAGTAGGGTTACTATATTAACTTTGCTTAAGCTTTTAGAAAATCTTTATAGTTCAGTGACATTAAGACTGTCATTTGAAAAATTAGTTACTGTGAAAGAACCTGCTACTCAACAGAGGCACCTCTTCCATCAGAGCAGGCAAGCAGCTCCTACACTGATATATGAAGTCCAAACACAAACTTAGCTCCATTTAAACTGAAAGAGATCCATTTTGTTATACACTCACATGTACCTAAAACAGGTAATTAATTTATGTTACAAAACAATAGACTAAAGTTTTCCTGTATCAAGAGACACACTTAAGATATAAAGTAACTGTTTTATGAATAAATACTTCTATAACCAATAGGCAGTTACTTTTGTAATAATGAACAGTAGTAGTTTTTTGGTAGTTTTACTAAAATTTCAAATGAAGTCTCATTGTACCTGCTTGTGAACCTTTGTAAGTTGTTCAAGATTATTCTCAAGGAAGGAAATCTTCTGTTTCTGTGCAGCACTGCCTCCTGTATCATCTGAGTCAATCTCAGCACTCTGCAGTAACAAAGGCATGGGGAAGAGACAGGAGGCTGAGTACAAATCTGAACTTGCATATTAAGATCAAGTCAGAAAAATGACACCAAATAAACATCTGTTCCTAGTTTAGTTCTAAACTGAAATTTATGTAGAGTTTTCAGAAACAAGCTTCACTACAGCACCACATTACCTTTTTCACTCTAGTGGCCAGATCTTGAACAAACAGCTTCCGAAGATTGTGAAGAGTCTGAAGTTCTTTTGCCTACAGTTAAGGACAAGAAATTAACAAAACAACCCAAACAAACTCTGAAAGAAAGAAAAAAAAGATAAATATTGACATTTGCTTTAGAATATATTCTATCTTACCACAGTCTCTTCCAAACCCTTTAAATCTTGCCTTGCTTGTTCCCGTCTGTCCTGCATAACCCTAAAAGAGAATAAATTATTCCTGAAATATCCTAGAAAAATTAGAAATTTTAATGTTTTAGAGGACTAGAGTAATAAACACTGCATAGTACAAATGAAAAAGTCTTTCAGTTGAAGTCTTAAATTAAAGATGTAACCAAGAGACAACACCACACTCAGTAATCTCTATGGCAGGGGGTGGTGGGATTGGGGGAGTTGCAGAAGGGAAGAGGAACATACTTTTAATATTGAATACAAAGAAGTACATTCAGATGCATAAATTATAAAAGTTTCTAGAATAGTAAAAGACAAGACTCTCAGACTCAGCTTCAGAGTGAATATTTGGGGAGATCTTATCAAATGTTCTTAGCTCTGACCAGCTGAAATGATATCGTGTGACGGGTTAAAAATTTTGCTTTCTTTAACACCTCACCCTCAACACGCTGGCAAAACCACCACCAAAAACAACATTGTCAGTGGACAGGAATATAACCTGATCATTATATCAGGTACAGAGCTGCTATCTTCCCATTTAACAGGAAAGCACTTTCTGCAAAGAAATGTTCTTTCTCAGAACTGTAAGTCAGTGCAGTTACTGAGATGACAGAATACAGGAAAGGAACAGGGACTTTTCTTTTTATGACCTGCGATTAGAATAGAATGGCCAAGGACTGCACAAAAATGAAGTGTTCCTATTAAGTAGTTAAAAAAGCTTATTTTCCTCCTGAAATATCTCCTCACTCAGCCAGTTTCACTACTAGTTCACAGTTAAATGAGTAAACATTTGATGGAATAAAATATTCTAAATAATGTCAGCATCCTATCTATTTCCCAGATCTCTCTAGATAAGTAGTTCCAGGCATCTTATAGAACTCCAAACTGAAAAAACTGAAGTGAATAATCTGCATTGTTCCTGGTCTGTCATTTGCCATGCACATTTATGGTATACAATGGGAAATAACTGAATTCAAAACAGCTGGGGGTGGACACAGAATACAAAAATAATTTTTAAAACTTCCTTGCAAATCTTTTGTAAAGGAATGTTTCTATACAGCAAGTGATTTAAAGTGGCCAATGCTAGATGTAGCTGAGCCTGCAAACTGAAATAGGATGCAATAATGTGGTACAGGTAGCAAATCTTACAAGACAAGAAAACCTATTGTAGTTAATCAAAGTTTTGTAATCATTGTGGCATATAAATAAATCAAAATAAGATGGACTCACAAGACCAGTTAAACAGGATAAACAAAAAAAAAAGGATAAAAAAAGTAAGCATTGCTTCTCAGTTACTAGCATAGATCAATCAGGTCCCACTAATTACTTCACATTCCACAATAAAAACCCCTGAAAACCACTGTGCATGTTTTAAACTTTTTTTTCAAAAATTACTTTTAAGTAAAATATATTTTTAACTTCTGTAACGATAAATTGGTAGGGGTCAGAAAGGGGTTGCAACTGATACTCTTAGAAAGATTTCCAGAAGATTAAAGCCAGATTTCTAGAAGCTGAGAACTGTTTTCCAACTTGACTCCTGGACACTTAACTGAAAGCAGAATTTAATTCCAATTTTTGTACTAACTTTTGATTCTCTAATTCACTAACACATTGTATTTAATTAATCAGTGAAGCACACAACTTTAAGAATAAACCAATTAGAGCCATCTATAAATCACATAAGAACCATAAAAAGAATAATGGAACACAAGAACCAGAAAAAGAGTAAGAGGAATTGTTAGAAGACTCTTCCAGTCTTAGAGAATGCAATACTTTGCTGCAAATTGACAAGTTAATTACTCCAATCCATAGCATATTAACAAAAAAACAGTTGTGGCCTTCATGTCTTTCATAATTTTACTTCCAATTTTAAGTATTCAGGCAGTGCAAAGCTTTTAAAAAAGTCAGGTTCAAGAAGGCCTCTCTTTAATAAACTACTATAAAGCGAGAGCCACTTCATCATATTATGTCACTAGTTTACAGAGTGAGTGTCCCCACACACATCTGTTTTATGCATCACTATCACTTACGTAAGCTCATGAAGTTTTCTGCTTTTCTCCTGATCAGTCGCTTTCAGCTTCTCATGCTCAACTCTTAGACGTTCCTGTTCAAGCATCATCTTCTGGTTTTGGCTGGACACAAAGTAAATATTTTATCAGCCAAAACTGTCAGACATCACTTTCAGTGACAAAACAGAAGACAGAAGGACACTGCTGGAGGAAACCCTTGCCACTTCCTTCCCGTTGTACTGTGCTTCTGTACTTGCACAGTCCAGAGACATTTGGCACCACTAAAATAATGACAATTACTTACTCTTGAAGCTCAGTGATGAGCTTCTCCTTTGCATCAACTTCATCTCTCAGGCTACTGATTTGTTTTTGATGTGTCTCACGATGGCTCTGAATTTGCTGCTCCACAGCTTGCTATTAGAAAAGACCAGAACATATTAAAATCCAGTAACTCTGAGTTACCACCAGACTTCGCTCTGTAGGGATTTGGGTTGTTGGGGTTATCTTCTTTTTCAAACAATGAAATTTACTTACCTTGACTTCATTTGCAGTTTGAACCTTATTTAAGTGCTCTTTCTCCATCTCATGGACCTTTTCTAGTAGGGATAGAGAAGAGAAAACATATTTCAGCCAGGTATCTAGGCAATCACATGGATGATGATGCTAATTTCCCCATCCCTTGCCAACACCTTATAATTTGGAAAAAGTCCCCTCCCACCACAAAAATGAATTAAATTAGTAACATCTTTAATCCTAACCATAACAGTTCTTTCAAACAGCAAACATGTTCTCCCATGGATTAATTCTACATGTTCAGTAGCAAAAAGCTATAGCTCTACCCTTCAATCTAAACAGTACAGAGCAATTCCCTATTTATCACTATATTCTTGAAATGGTGGTGGGTGGAGTGGAGAGAGGCAAGTCCTACCCTGTGCTCGGAGTTGAACTAATTCTTCATTAAGGGAATCCACAGATTCTTCCAGCTGCCTCTTTTTCTGTTCAACATTCTGGAGATATTCAGTCAGTGACTTGATCTTGGCTTCATGCTTGTGGAATGAAAAGATTCATTTACTTTGGAATTAGGTACCATGGAATTACATCTGCATAAATGGTTCATACTTATTTTTCACATAACAAGTAACCTCATCTCAAAACAAAAATGGTGCCAACTAGACTCTTAGAAGAACATGACTACTCAAGTAGATCTGTAATGTAGCCTGTAAGACAATGTCTTTATTTTGGATTGGAATGAAATACATTTTTGGCTGGAAGAAGAGATGTTTTGAATACCAACAGGCGCAAGAGAGGCCCACTGTATTTAGAAGATTGCCCTGAAATGTGTATCTCCTGATTAAAAAAAAAAAAAAAAAAGAAACAAACTATCTGTATGTAAAATAAAATACAGAAATATTAAACTGCATATGTATATTACAGTTTTCAAAAGTGTTAGAAGTCACATTATTGATCTTTTCTAACAATCACATTAAAATGGCCTTTCTCACATTAGAAGGAAATCTAATCTACTATGCAAACCTCCTGAAATTTTACTGTGCTATTACCTCTCCCACTTCCAACTTGGGGCATTAGCAGGCAGACTGTCCACTAGCCACTGCTTCTGTAAGGCTTGTATTTGTAAAGAATTCTGTGATGGAGAACACATGGACTCCAGTATTTAATACAAGTGCTACAAAAGCATTATCAGGCTACAGATATATTGCAGAAATTTTGACATCCTGTCACACTGAATTACTTAGAAGCATCCAAACCAAAAAGAGTACTAAGGAAATGGCTGAGTCTTGTGGCTGTTCACTCACAGCATGCTTTGTTAGGTGCCAAAAAAACCCTGCAACATTTTCTTCCCCCCATGGCTTAATGAATTTAATTTATGAAGAACACTGCACACTGTAGAGAAATACTTACCTGTGAGATCCGGAGCTGGCAAGCAGCCAACTCCTTTTCATTTTCTTCCATTTTCTTGTTGCTTTCAGCTTGTGTGCCTTCTAACTGTTTGCAACGTTTCACCATTGTTTTTACTTCTGATTTCATTTTGCTAATGTACAGCCTCGCAACTGTGAATTCTTCATCTATCATGCCAGTTCCCTCAGGCTGCTGAAAAGTGTGAAATAGCACATTTAGAAAGCTCAGATAACAAAAGTGAACTAAAGGTGCACTGAACAGCTTAATGCCCAGGACACATCCCCAGCCTCAACTGATAACCAGGGCACTTTAAAAAACCCAAACCTTTGTATTTTGGCATTTAAGTTTTCTGATTGATTGTTTAGAAGTTTGCACAAAGACAATGAGCTGCTTGAAGAAGGAAATACAATTCACTATTGATTTCTAATACTGCTTACATTCTTGCCCTATAGCCATATTCTAGATTTATCTTTTATTTCATGTCCTCATTCTGTTTTTAATACAAGTATCATCCCAATTGTCACTGTAGGTCAATATTAGATTTCCAAGGCAATGCTGTTGATTAAAACCACTTCATACAGCAATTTGACAACACGAATGAGAACACTGCTTCAGAAAAAAAAAATCATGCCTACTCTTCCTTGTCTATACATAATCAAATTCTGTCTGGGACCCGATTAAGTCACAGTATAAGCAATGGAGAAGATTATGTTGGAACTATTAATACACATGAAGCTTCTATGGTGTAAACTTTTACCATACTAAGAAAATGCCCCCACATATCCACAATGTATGTGTTTGTTAATACATGGCATTAAAAAGAGCAGTGATTAACTCTTACCTTGACATCATTATTTCCTACTGCAATTCCAATCTCTGCAAGATCTTTTAGTAAGGAGGCCATCATTTCTGTTGCTCGTTTCTTCTGATGGTTGGTCATTTCCTTAAGTTTCTGAAGCTCTGCATCTATACTGGCTAAAGTAACCTACAGAAAAAGAAGTTACCCTTTAATAAACTAAACACTCTTACTCTTGGAACCAGTTCCATACTATTTACACAGTACTAGCATTTCTTCTGAAAGAACTAAAAAGTACTGGGGACAGAGACCTTCAGCTCACAAAATATGATCTTAAAACTCTGCAGCAAAACTTGTGTTAACATTGTTAAAGAGCATTCAGAGTTATACAAAAAATATTGCAGGGAATCACATTTATAGAAAAAGGGTACATGGACAGCAAGCCCAACACTTTTCACCATATTTTGGTAAAGGAAAACAATTTCAGCTTTTTCTGCAGATCTCTTAACTCTTCCCTACTTGCAAAGCAAAAAATAGCACCCAGTACTGAGAGTTCATAAGCACAACACCTACTCTACAGCACCTTTTCACCTAGTTTGAGCTGCTGTGGTTGTAGTGGTGGCAGCTCAGCAGCTCGCATGCTCAAGAGTCTACTACTTGTTGTCCAGTTTTAAAAAAACTACCAGATGTTTTACAGCAGGAAAGGTTCAGTTAGAGATGCCAATGGATGGTTACTGCATGGGTTAGCTGTGCCAGTTTGGGAACAGAGAAATGTCTTAATTTTATGACACCTCTGAGCAGTTGCTTTCTTGCAGATTGAGTTATTCATGACACACAATGGATGTTAGTTATAATATCTAGAATCACTGCCTATGAAGTAATATTAAAAAAAAATCAACAAAGCAAACAACAAAAAATTCAGGAAAAGACAAACCATACACTTCAGAATAATACACACACAGAGCAAGCCTACTCCACCAGATTTTAAATGCTGCTTATAAGACCATGGATTCTCTGACTTTTGGCCAATCTTCAAGTGATGTAAGCTACCAGTAAAGATTACTCAGCTCAGAATACATGGAAGTTTAAAGAGAAGTTTCATGATCTTGTGAACTTCAATTACATCATCAGTGTTCTACCAAGTCAAATCTTACTAATTGAAAATTGAAAGCCGCAGTCACTAGAAGACCCAGAGCCTCTAATTATCATCTTCAAGAACAGAGTAGAATGAGACTTGTGCCATTAATATTGTCTGCAATGCCAGCAAACATGCTGATCCTTTCCAGTACTTAGAATTTTGGGATAGTAGGTAGTGTATTAACTGTTTAAAACTGATTGAGGTCTGCCAAATAACTGACTACCAACACTGTCAGTCAGTTCATCAGCTTTGCAGGTATGCAAGAAGGTGCACAGTATTCTATGAGACTGATGCTGTATCTGTATTTTAACCAGGCTATCTTTTGGAATACGTCCTCCACAACTCCTTTCAGAAAGTAAACCAAACTGCTTATTTCTGAAGGCATCAAGGTAAGTTATTTCACATGCCATACACATAGCAGGCAAACGCACATTCCTTTTAAGCAAAGCTGTAGCATGCTCACTGCAACTTCAAGATTGGAAGCAGATCCTTAAGTCAGAATTTCCCCAACTGCTCCAGAAAGACAAACAAAACCAGCATCAGTTAACATCAGAAAATGTTAACTTTTGACACCTAGGATATTTCTGAACACCCTTCAGGAGTAGTAAAATGCCACAGGCACTAAAAAGACAAGCGCTATCACCACACATTTTTTCTTCAGATTACAGGTTTTAGAAAATCACCCTTCCTATCAAAAACTAAGTAAATTTTAGACTTAGGCTCTCATCTCTTGTGAAATACTTTTAAATGACTTCAAGAAATATGGGTAAAGCAAGCAAAGTCACACTGAAGACTGTCAGTAATTCCTTATTCCAATTTCATACCGATTTTTGATTGAGTTCGTCACTAAGCAGTTCATATTCCTTTGCCTTATCTTCTACTTCCTGAGACTTCTGATCATAGTTGACAGCTAATTCTTCAAGGGCTTGTAACACCTCTTTCACTTCCTCCTTAGAAGCATCATTTTCAGCCTGAAGGCGATTCAGCTCTGCTTGCAGGTTGTCTTGGTCCCGTCTGGTTGATGCCAGAAGCTGCAATATTGACAGAGATTTAATAAAATTACAACAATAAATAATCATGAAGAAAATTCCACATACGTCTTGAATTTTATTAATGCTTTTAGCTACTACAATAGCTTATATCTACATTCTTAGTGACTAGCTTCATGCAATAAGGATACCAAGGACAGAATATAATGAACAATTACATTTACCATTCCATGGTTCTTTACGTTTCCAAATATCTTAAAAATGGAAATGATTACAAATGAAGACATACAGGGACAGCAACTAGAAATGCAAATAGAATATTGCAAGTTCTCAAAAGAGCCACTGAACACTACTCATGACTCTGAAATTGTCAACCGTTTAGGGATTAAGCTTCCAGCATTTTAACACTGTTAGCTGCTGAAGAACAACTAGACAAAGCATACAATTGCTAAAGAAGCAGATTTATTTAGATTAGATTCAACAGTAACTCCAACTTCCCTAGTCCTCGGCCCATTTCCTTCTTAGTATGTACACAATGATCACTATTTTTTAAAATCTTTGTGCTATAGAGAAATAATTTTTCTAATATTTTGGCTAAATTAAATTTTCATTATCAATTAATGGAGAGAAATGCCTATTAAGTTATATCCTTAGTAACATGTGCTTATTTGGCATGAATATTCTATCAAGTATGGTCTGAATTAACACATACATACTTCCTTTTTCATTATGGCCAATACATTTCCCTCCTCTCCCTTCTCTCTTTGTACAGCAACTGACCACAAGCAAACCTTAAAACAGATTTCTTACATTAAATCAAGTTACTTTCAGTTCTGACAACATGCTAACTTTGCATAAAGAAGACAACTGCTGCTGTCTTTGCATAAAATACTTCAATTTTTCAATATTCATGGATACTTAAGATTCAAATAAATTGGTTTAAGTTTAGCCACCAGCTCAGTGTAAGTGGGAGGTATGAACAGGCAGAGAGAGCATTTAGATAAGGCATAGAAGAGAACTATTGTGCTGTAGTAAGCTGTCATTCTACTCAATGGTCATAAACTGTGACCTGTACCAAATACATCCAAACTCTTTAAAAGAAAGACAAACAAAAATAAAATAAAGATGCAAGAGCAAAACTCACCTCTTCCTGATCCAACATCTGTGTCTTCAGTTTTTCTACTAGTTGGCTCTGCTGATTAATTTCTTCATCCTGCAGTTGAAATAAGACTGTGTTCATTAAACTGACAAATACCACTGAGAAAAATAATCTAAGAGAAGTGGATGTTAGGTATCTAACTTTTCCCTAGTCTGAGGCAATTACACAAGTGAACGCAATCAAAGTAAAAAACAATCATTTTAATTTCACTGCTTGATTCATTAGGCTCTTAACCTGGCATGGAGGTGTAACAGCATGATTCAGAGACAGAACTCTTACAGCTGTGCTTTTGCAAGACTTCTCCAAGTTGTTCTAACTTCCAAGAAACAATAAAAATTAAAAGAATCTTTTCTATCCAAATATAGTACTACTGCTTAAGTTTGAGACAATATTAAAATAAAATATGCATAACATCTAAAGAAAAAAAAATTGTCTTCAAATTACTCATTTTTGTACCTCCATTGTTTTCCAACTTAAAAAAAGGATACTCCCTTAGCACCAGATAAGGCAATTTTGATTTCTCTTAGTCAGAATTCAGAGTAAGCACTCTCAGCAAATACTTAAACAAGCTGAGATAACAAACAGATACTGACAAATTAAATATAGAATCACAGAATATCCTGAGTTAGAAGGGACCGATATCAAGATCATCAAGTCCAACTCTCAGCCCTGTGCAGGACACCCTGAGAGTCACACCATGAGCCTTTGAGAGCATTGTTCAAAGGCTTCTGGAGCTCTGCCAGCCTTGGTGCTGTGACCACTTCCCTGGGGAGCCTGTTCCAGTGCCCAGCCGCCCTCGGGGTGGAGAACCTTTTCCTAACAGCCAACCTAAACCTCCCCTAACACAACTTCAGGCCATTTCCTTGGAACCTGGAAAGGTCTTGTGACCTTTCACTGGTCACAAGAGTGAAGAGATTTGTATCTGCCCCTCTGCTTCCCCTCATGAGAATGTTGAGGACATATTACACAGTAATATAGTTAAAGATCTTACATTAAATCAAGAGATCTTACACTAGGTAAGAATGGCATACCTTGTCATCCAGTTGTTTGTACAGTTTGGCAATTTCTTCCTCACATTTCCTTCTCTCAGCATCAGTGAAATTGCCAGTTACTCCAATTGTGGTAGCTGGCTTATCATTAATAACAGTAATATCCTTGTCCACTGCAAAAGCTTCTAAATTGGCCTTCTCCTTGTCAAACTGTTCATCAACTGGTACGGTCTCCCCTTAAAAATACATTTAATTTTAGTATAGTTAGCCATGACATATTTCCCTCAAAATTACCCTAGAAAAGTATTACATATTTCCTACTAAGAGTATTGCTCCACAGTTAATAAGCAATTGAGTTTACTTGATTACTTGGCAAAAAAAATTACCACTAGATCATCCAAACTATTTCCTGCTTACCACAAAACATTGTATTTCACCCAGTTGCTCTGCTATGACCGCCAAATTACATATCAAACCTTATCTTCTAGAGAGTCACCTAACTTTGCCAGAAGACAGAAAATTCTCTTTCCCTTGGTGGTCTGTTTTGCTAAGTAGCTATATTTAGTTTTAAATTGCTTTGCTTCTAATTTCAAATACTTTCAGTTACACTTTCATCCTTTTATGTTCATAAAGCTTTTTCTGATGACAACACTTTAACCTCAAAGAGAAAAAAACACCACATGCCCATCAAGGCACTTCTCTGGTAAATTAAGCTACATTCCTTAGTGCTTTATTTGAAACATTTTATGCAGTCCTTGGTAGGGTCTTTTCAACACTCCAGTATCTCGTGTTAAGTATAAGTTCTTTCAGAATATTGACATTTCAGGTGTGGCCTCATACCAGCTCTGTGAAACAATTAAAAAAAAAAAATCCAACAACAAACAAGAAACCCCACATCCTACTACACTTATTTATATCAGGATGTGGTGCAGTTGTCTACAAGATTGCAAAATCATCTTCTGTAGCTGCCAAACTCCAGAATATATCTGTAAGTATGACCTATGTTCCTCTTTTCCTGAATTTATGGCTTCATTATTAACTTGCATTTTGCTGGCAACTTCAACTGATAAGAAGTTAATCATTCAGGAAGAACGAACAGGCACACATTTGGTACTGTCAGCAACTTTGGGGTTTGGGCGGGTTTTTTGCCTATTCATGTGTCTGAGTTTTAAATGAGGCAAGATCTTGTGATACTGTTTTGAATCAGAAAATCAAACCAGAGGAAACATTTTACTCAGTTTCTGCACATACAAAATAATATCAGTTTTTTGTCCCCCAAAATAAAATTTTTATAATGTACGTAGCTCTAGTTCTGCTAGAAAACAAACTGTTGAACAATGTAACACAAATACCCTTTCAGACATTTTTGTCATTACATGACTATTAGAAGTTGTTCCAGTTGCAATAAAGTGAAAAATATCACATTCCAAAGTTGACTTAATATTATAGCTTTAATATCCTTATTATCGTCTTGTAGGGCACTCTTAGCTATTTCTGGTGGCCTGAAGACTAATTCAGTGTCTGTTGTCTTGCCTAAAGTTTGCAAAATAATAACATAACTGCTTCTCACCATTCCTCCACCTGTTAAGCTCATTTTCCAGCCACTGTATGGTGTTACGCAGAGTCTTGTTTTTCTCTTTTTCCTTCTCATACTTTTTCTTCCACTGTTCTGCCGTGAGCTCCACATTGACACAGACTGTGTTCTTAATGGTCTTTGCTCTACAAAGAAAAAGCAAAAAGCTCTAAGACCTCATTTTAAAAGAAAGGCATTAAAGGTTATTAAATCATATGTCCACATATAACTGGTGAAAGCAAAAACATTCTGCCAGATTTCTAATCATAATACAAAACTCAGAGAAGACCAGTAGGAAATTATCTTGTTGAACTGAAGTGGAAGGGGGACACTAATATCAAAGATCAGATGGACTAGCAAAACATTAACTGCTTTTGTAATGTGCTCCAGTAAATTATGTGATTCAATCTAGTGGTCAGGAACTGGAGTATAACAACAAAGCATTAATCATAGAATGGTAAAGAGAAGCTACTAACAAACACTTAATCTGAAACAGATACATATAAATTCAGTTACAAAAGACGTGGGAATTTACAAGTATCACCTCAAAGTTTACTGGACTGTTAGATACAGACAAGAGGACCAGCTCTCCTGGCAAATAAAGGATTCAACTTAACAGGGGAGATCTCCCTCCTACCTTCTTCCACTTTAGGAAGGAAGGGAAGTACTTATTGCTCTCCAAGACTATACATTAAACCACATTTTGAACCAAATCATATGCTCCTCCTGAAAATACCGTCTTCAGGATCCTGGCTGGTTTAAGGACTTTTATATATTAGGAGGTAAGATAGATCACAACACTTAGCCATATATACACTGAAGAATTACAGAAAGAAAGTAAACATTCGAATTAATTTGCTTCAGGAATCTCAATAGACTAACTTACTTAATAGAAATAAATACAGAATGGGAATTAAGTCATGTACTCACCTTTGGCCAAACAGAAGAGTAGATTTAGTTTCGGATTCATTGTAAGAAGATGGAGAACAGCAAATAACAATAGTGGTTCGGCAATTACCCCCTAGTGAATCTTGAAGGATTCTGGTCATTTTGCTATCACGATATGGAACATATGTCTAACAAGAAAAAGATCAGTCATGGGTTTTCAGACACATTTAATTTGTTGAAATATGAGCTATGCTTTTGCTAGGTATGACCGTATTAAAAAGACATTAAATTCTACTTTGATTCATAAATCATAACACTGAAGATGCATAGCAGGATGAAACTATACCTCTGTGTCAGGCCACCTTTAGAACACAACGAAATCCATATGATGCTTGGGACCCTCAGCATTAAACGTAACTTAATAATCTTTACTGTTAATACAGTACAAGAGTAATGGCCACGTGCAATGCACTGGCTCATATCACTGAGATTAGCTAGAATTTCTGCGTAATATGTTCACAGATGCAAACTTTTAACTTCTAAGTATAAAAAGACAAAAGAGAACACTTACACTGCTTTCAGCCAGTGCTGAGATGACATTTCCAAGAGCAGACAAAGACTTGTTGATGTTCTTGGCCTCATCCAGAACAGCACCTTCTGCTCCAGTTTTACTAACCTATACAATATTTTGAGACATTACTAAATGTATCTACAAAAATCACCTTCAAAATTTAAGATAAAACATAAGTAATTTTTCCACGTATGAGTCAGTCTCCCTAACTTTATGAGGTACACATAAGCAAACTCTTCCTCAGATTCTTTCTCCTATTCATTATCAATTTCTCATTCAAAACTCAGTGTCGGAAGACATTTCTCATGTTTTAAACTGAAGTGAATATTCTCCCTGCAAAATACAGCTTTTTGTAGAAGATAAATGTATAGTTAAAAACTTCCGTCAAATGAACAACTTCCAAAGTTTTTTGAAGTATATAAAAATTATTGAATTCCTTAAAAGTAACTAAGCATTATGAATAGTCTGTCCAGTGATAACCCTTAAAACCAAACTACCTCTCCCCACTAAAAACCCTAACAAAACAAACCATAAAACCCAAACCACATGCCACTACTACCCCTGGAAAATACTGCAGAGTCTTCACAAGCAGAAATTTGCAAGAACAGATTTTAGAGGCTCAATCTGACCTACATGAGTGCTCTAGAAACTTAAGTAGGTATCAGCAGAAATGTAAAAAAATCTGACCTGACGCCATTCTACTTACCTTTCCTCTTTTGCCTCAAGGGTTGAATTTGACTTAAAATTCTATAAACTTCCCTTTACTATTTCCATCAAGCTGTGATCATGACTACAACTAAACAATTCTGCTTCCCTGTGTTTTAAACCCACATAAGGCATTAGAAAAATCCATGTATTTCAAAGGGACTGGGGAAGTGCACAAAAGTAAAGTTTGAAATAAACAGTGAAAGGAACTATGGAGAAAGGAGACCTGCAACCCAGCCCTTTTCTTTAAAAGAAAAAAAGACTTTGACTAAAGAAACACATTTCAGAATAAACACAGGATCAGAGACAACAATAAGGTCATAGAACAGTGATGTAAGGAAAAACAACAGCAAGCAGAAACGACTGAAAAAACTGGAGACAAAGACAGGGATAAACCAGAAGCAAAGATGAAGAGAATGTCAAAAATCCAACTCTTAAAGGACACTTAATTACAGTATGCATTTTCTTCCCTGCATTAAGCCATTGACATAGGAAAGCAAGCTGTCAGTTTAACAAATGTTAATCAGCATTTCAAATTAAGAAACTTGGTATCACTACATAAGAAAAACCCAGACATTCCATACCCATAAAACTTTAATCCTGTACCTGGCTAACCCACACACTTGCACACCTTTTTCTGCACTCTCAGATACCGAAACTGAACTCTACCCTCTTTCTCCACCGTAGTCCAAATTCACAAACTGTCACTGCAGAAATGCAGACCAGCTTAAAATGGTAGTATCTAACAGCCAAGCCAGCCTAGGATTCAGAAACCATGTTTCAAAGTCAAAATTAACGCACCTCAGAGATGGTAACTGAACAATCAGTATTACACTAGTGTAAAACACTTGACCATAAAGAAAAAATAGAGCTTTTCAGAGCAGGAAAAGAAACTTATAATTACCTTCTCACTACCTGCCAAGTCCACAAGGTAAAGTTTTCCACTTAGTTTCTGTTCTGTTTGAGTATTCTCTTGTTTTACATTAATAAGAAAAATACTATGACTTCGGGAGCTGTGTTCGTTCATATCTGTAATTCAAAATAAACACATTGCCATAAAAGATTCGTACAACCAATCTCACTTAAAACAACACCTTCCCACAGTGCAGTGAGAGATCCAAAGCTAAAGAAGCTGTATAGTCTAATACCTCAATGACAGTAGAACTAGAGACAGCAAAACCAATGGTATCACCTAATTGAGTAAGAAACATCCAGTTTTCCCTTGGGCTCCTATTCATATCACATAAACTCACTGATCAGGTTTGCTAGCTTGTCAACTATGGATTTCACACATTAGTTTACTTTATTAGAACAGAAAGTGTATTTAGATCTTGATAGGAGAGTCTTTTGTAGACTTCCAGCATACCACATTTTATCCTTCTGTGAAAATTTTAACTGGCCATAGCCTTTCAGCCCTTTCTTGTACTGCCCCCTCTGCTGTGAAACATGCAGAACAAACAAGATTTGTTGAATTTAAAGTATTATTTTAATCCATTAACAAAATTGAAGCAGACTGCAATCTGAATGAGAACGTCTGCCTATTTCTTCTTCCTTTTAAACTATGAATCTCTCACAGTTCTAAAAGTACTATCTTACTGATGTTAAAGAAGCAAAGAACACAAAATAATATTCTATCCAAATTTTCTTAGTGCAATCCCCACTTCAGAACCTTTTCACTTAGAAGCAATGAAGTAAAACTGCAAGACTGAATAATTTCTTAAAAGGAACATTGTATTTTTATTTTTGATCCTTAACAGAAGAAATGAGAAGAAAACCATTATATTTTCTTAATGACTGTGTATTCTCTTTTCCTGAATAAAGAACTAGACACAGGAAGATTGTGAAACATCCTCAAATTGTCTCTGAGACTTCTGACAGTTACCTCAGTTGCTAAGAACTCAAGTTTTACTTTGCATGCACCTACATCTTTCCTTGTCTTCTTTAACCGCTCTGTCAATTCCAAATCCTGCTTCTTGTGGGAATTTGGAGACCTATGACATGGCTCCTTGCAACTCAGCTGCATGCTACAGCCAAAAATCTTGGGACCTTGGGATGCTGCTTAACTGCAGCAGGTCTGAATTCTGATCAGCAGCTCTTAGAATATGCAACAGAATGATCAAACTGTAGATGAGCCATGGTTACAGATTCCTAATTTAATTGAAAAAAGTCCCACGAACTGGGATTTTGCACTATTCCTAAAGAAGAACTACACCTTTTTCTCCAGTGATTCATAGTTCCTTGCTGATGGCTTACTTTCTCCTTTCAATCGCAGCCTAAGCAACACCACCTAACAAAAAACGAAATACTTGTTTCTCAAAGACATACTGAAACTGCTTGTGACAGACCCTTTCAAAAACCTGAATTATTTAGCTCACTACTTTTGCACCTTCCCTACTTTTTTAAGGTATACCACAAGCAAATAGACAAATCACTAAAAGAAAACAGAAGATGACACTTACTTGTAACTGCTACGTGTCGATTTGATTTTCCTTCATCTATAGTATCCATAACTTCTTCTGGACTACATACAAAACGCTCTGTGCAACCCTTCGGAAAAAAAAAAGGAGGGTTGTGAAAAATAACACCACACCAACAAGGCAGAAGTAAATGGTGCACACTGGAGGAGTGCAAGATTAAATCAGACTGATGCTCACCTTTACATAGGGGACTCTGTTTTTGTCCTCATGAACAGAAAGATTGGTCTTTGAAACTGGAAGAGAAAACATTCCAAAGCTAAGGCAAAACTGAATGAAAGCATGTGCACAATGCATGGGCAAGTCATAAATGTTACCTTTCAACAACGCTTTACAAAAACTTAACATACAAGAAACCACCACCACTGCAGCTTCAGGAGTTATTACACAGATGAGCTCCATGCTTTCCCACTATGATGTACCTTCATCATGCATAGGTTATCAGCATAATGAATACCCAAGTAACATAGGGGGGACTTTTTAATGTCTCTCCAGAAGGCTACTTACATATTCAACACAAATAAAAGTCTTACCATCCAAAAGGTCCCTTATTTTATCCAAGTATATTTCAAAATATGACACCTAGAAGTAAAAAGAGGAAAAGAGATATATCAGAAAGCTCAAATGCTTTGCTTCTTGATCACAAGGATCCAGCATGATTCCTATGACCTCCCACATAACACTACATCCAGCTCAAGTTCTTAAGGCTGAACTAAAATACACTTTTAAGAAGAAACTGTTTTGATCGGAAGTTTCAATCACCATCAGCACTGCCATAGATGATCAGCACAGTTCCCATCAATGTTCAATGGAACAAAATTAAAGTGTTAACATAATTCTTCTTTAAGAAGAATCAGTTACTTCAGAAATAACTCAGGTTATCAGGTTTTCAAGTTACAGGCATTTGAAACCGATACAGAATATCCATTTACCCACAGACTACCTTCCAGTTTTAATACAGATTAAGTAAGTAAAAATGAAGAAAAGTTTACCTTAATATGAAACTCAAGATTCTCATCCATGGAGTAAATATAATTAAAAATATCTTGCACTATTCTTGGAATAATGCCCATTCCATCTGGGTCATGAAGTTTCCCCTTAACAGAAAAAGATATAATACAACAAAAAATTCATACTCAATCCAGCATAACAAACAGTAAACAAACACAAAACATCTGGTTCAGATTAACAGACAAAATGCTGACAGGTATGATGCAGTTGCTCTATGAAGTCAACCATCCATTTAGCCCCAGCATTCTCCAGAAGTAAAAAGAAGAGCCTCAGAACTCTCCCAAATTACTACAAGTGA
The DNA here is from genome assembly GCA_013400915.1 of Pardalotus punctatus. Lineage (NCBI taxonomy): Eukaryota > Metazoa > Chordata > Aves > Passeriformes > Pardalotidae > Pardalotus > Pardalotus punctatus. Next base: position 187,802 of record VZTX01016137.1, read on the forward strand.
AAATATGTTATTAATATTATTCTTGTATTTCTCATCCTGCTACTGAGGGCTGAAAAAACCCCACACTAATTGCCATTGTCAGCCCTAAAAAAATTACTGGTGTATCAAAATGTTGCAAGAAGAAAACAAGCAGGCATCTTATTTCTACAAAGCAGACTACTGTGATGAAAAGTCATGACAGTACCAGTAAGAGAAAATTATTTTAACATTTCTTACTTCCATAGTGTGTGTCTTTCCAGATGATGTTTGCCCATAAGCAAATATTGTACCATTGTATCCCTCAAGTACATCTAAAGGGAAAGAGTATTTTCATTAGCATCCATTTCCTTCTTCAAAAGATAAGTCAAATTAAATAGAATGCAAGCAAGCAGATCTTAAAATGTCCAGCAACTTAAATCACTCAATGTTTGGGAAACTTGTGCTTGGGTCAGGAGGAAGGAGGGCATTCCTCCATACATCTTTTAACTGCATTATGCCATCAGTGACTGTGTCTTAGAAGATGACTGTATTAGAAGCACCTGTTTCTTCAACCAGAAATATCAGGACTTAACAGTCAGGAACAAAAAAAAAAAAAAAAAAGGATACCATTTGCCAGAGTGAACAGATGGTTTTTGATATCTCAGAAGAAACTGAACATGAGAACACGATCATATTTTCTGCCTTCAGCGAAGTTTGATTGACCAATTGTGATGAGAATGAGCATTGCTCTAAGTGTCAAGCATCTTACTTTTAGGTCATAAGCTTCTATTTCAAATTACGAATGAACCAAGCCAAAGTTTTAGATTGAGGGTGACAGGCTGATGGGTTGCCTTGTTTACATGCAAGTTACTGTAGAATCATATCCCACAGGCAAGCTTTTATTTTCCAAAAACCAGCACGAGGCGCTACTCCAAATGGGGAGGTCTTTGACATTCCATCATACCCACAAATCCATTTGTCCCACCACTACACCTCATTTGCCACTTGATGCAGCACAGCTGAGAAATGCCACACAGAGATCAGTTTTTTATGGAGAAAAGGGGCAGCATTACAATTATTAGCTAAATGTAGTTTTTAAGGAGCAAACTTCTGATCTGATCCTGATTACTACTGAATACATTAAAGGGTTAAATACTAGCAGCAGCATGGATTTCCCACAGCAGTTCACTTTTCTAATGATGAAAAAACCCATATGTTTACCCAACATTCTCTTGTTACTAACAGTTGATATTTCAGGGGTTTCTGACAAGGCTTTGTAAAGCTGTTTTGAAAGTTAGCTCAATTAAAACTTACTGATGCCCTCAAGAAATTAATCCATTTTATTTTCAGGGAGCTAGCTAATTGCTTACTATAAAAATTTACTGTGGCATATCCTTCTTTGTTACAAGACTTGATTTTCTGAAGTTACTAGGCCAATTCTGACAATTCAGTTTTGGAGAAACTGTACACTCTGACATGCACAGCAAGAACTCATATTTCACAAATTTAATTTCCTCTCACATTCCTCCAAACAAACTTATGTACAATATTTTCCACCAGTAAACTTGGGCAGATGGAGGGACATGGGGAGGGCAGATGACACACCTCAAACCTATTAATAACAGTCATTATGATTAATTTCTGACAAATTGTCTTAAACAATCATTGCAGAGAACCACAAAAAAACACGTAAAATGTAACAAGTAAATGTTATCAAATGTTGCAATTAACTGAAACAGCAGGTTAAGCATTGACATAATTTATTAGCTCAACTACATGATGATTGTATAGAGCTACAATCCATGTTGGCACTTATTAAACATTCTGAAGACAAAAGGCAGCAATAGATGTATTAATTCTAAACACTGAAATCCACAGGAATTTGAAAAAATGAGATTTTCTTATGGTAAAGTTGCTCTTCCACCTTACCTTTGACAATCTTTTTAGCACAGTCATTGTATACTTGTTCTTGAGATGTGTTTGACTGGAATACACGATCAAATATATATGGCTTGGACTGTAAAAAAACCAAAATCCAAACAAAAAAAACAACAAAACAAAACAAAAAAAAATCCAAACAAAAAAAAAAAACAAAACAAAACAGAGAAAAGAGAGAAGAATTATCAAAAAATGTTGGAAGTGGAACCGGAAGGTGTTTGTTAATAGTTTAGAAGTACCCTACATTTTAATAGTTTCCAAGTATCCTACACTGTCTCAGCCCAATCTTCTATTTTAAGCACTTGAAGACTGTAGTGAGGAAATCAGCTTATACAGCGTTGCCTAAATCTTCACACGCTTGCTTACAAGTAAGGCCTTCAATTAAATATATTTGGTTTCAAAGTGTTATTTAAATAGTTCTGCAAAACTACTCTGCCACATGACTTCAACTTACTTAATTTACAAGGTAAGCCAATGCCTGGTTTGTACATCTGAGAACCCCTTATTCTCCTCTACTCTGATAGTAGGTTTACTCTGGTAAACCCAAATTATTAAAAACAGCTTACACCCCATGACACAGAGCATATGTCTTGGCAGTATTTGTTAAAAAAATCAAACCAAAAAGAAATATTCAACACAAACTATTGTGCCATGTAAGATATCCTTAAAATAAAGTTCCCCAAGTAGAAGAAAAGGCTATATTGGAGAAGGGCACCTTTCACAAGACTCATTTTGGAAAAGCCTATACAAAGAAGCTCTGACAGAATTTTGAGAGGAATGCTGGATACTGCTTTGTTTTAGAGAAGAGATTTTCATGACAGTTCTAAATAGCTGACAATCCATTAGGATGTGAATGATTATGCTCATCTTAAAAAGCTCAAATTCTTGTAGCACTTTCAGATCTTGATTTTGTAGGGAGCCAAGCAGATGGGCACAGTTTACAAAGAACCTAGGTCAGTTAACATTATTAAACTCCTTGCAACTGTTAGATGTTCCATTCTGCCTAAATTTAATTCATTATCATCCTCCTGCAAGGATATTCTGGAACTGCCTCTCTGGCAAAGAAACAAGTATGGCTTCCATCTTTCATCCACCCACCACATTTCCCTTCCCTGGCCTGACCTTCCATATGTCTTTTAATAACATCTAGCACCATACCAAACAAAGCTTATTTTAGACTAAACATATTTATCTGAGACCTTGAATTCAGGTGGATGAGCACCCTCTTGGAAAAATAATTACAGCGTTCACTGTATAAATATGTTCAAGAAACCACAAGACTCAGTAGGCAGAAACTGTCCCTAAGGCGCTGAAGTTTGTCAGAACACTTGTTTCACAGCAGGGAAAATACCAGCCTTCTCCATTACTCATTTCAGCTTCAAAGACACCTCAAATCCCTATGTTCTAAAGGTAGAATTGAAGCCATTAGATACACCAGAAGGGAGACAACTAATAAGTTCAAGTACCCCTGAGGTAAGCAAATGAAGACCGAAAACACATTACACAAAAAGGAAGATCCTGTAGAAAAGATGACACCATCTTTCTCACCAGCAGCTGCAGTTTCAAAAAGCCTCTGATTTCAGAAGTATCAATCAGCTACACTACACACTGTAAATCAGCTACACCACAAAATATTAATCAGATCTGTTTCATGCTCAAGTGCATATTTATATGCACAGAAATAATTCCATTGTGGAGCATCATATTTACCATTGTATATTGGAAAAATATAGTGAGAAAAGTGTTACTGTCCAATGTCACTGTAAACAATCCATGTGACATTAGAAATCTGTATCTTGTTACTTTTAAGATTTAAACCTTCCTTCAAATTATTGCTCCACATAGATGACAATCATTCAAATTAAATTGATTTTAGAAGTATTAGGGAAAGGTCCTGGATACGATCTTCTGGCAGTCTATGCAGCAACTGCTAACAATACTAAGTATTTCTCACAGATCAAAACATATCTGATCTTTGTTGTTGCCAACAGAATATGACATTGAGTAGAGCAGGAAAACGACATTAACATGTAAGCATTTTTTGTATAGCATATTTCTTTGAATGCTTATAAACATCATTGTGTATTTATATATTATTACAGAGCATTTCTGATGCCAAATTGCAGAAAGATCCCTTGTTTAGAAAGAACTGTAGGCACAACCTGCACTCATCTGCAATCATACTGCAATCTTCAGGTATTTCCAGAAAGTTAAAAAAAGGCTTCCCTTCTCTACATTTTTTAACAACATTTAGAGGGTTTTGTTTTGTTTTTAATTCTTCTGCCAAGAGAAGTTTGACTGAATTGCATTACTATCTGTGTCTAAAAAAATTACTAACTTGAGAGTAATCTGAATAGATACAGAATACTTTCAGATTAGCTATTCTCCAATTGCCATTTAAATGCCTCCATAAGAGAACAGAGCCAAAGTACACTATATCATGTACTTAAAGTCACTTTTCTTTAACAAAATGTAATATAGAGAACAGCACATATGATGAATGCTATGGACTAATAAGTACAGAAAAGCAAGCTGCAAGGCCTTCACTTGGGCAGTATTGCCTTTAATTGATCTTGTTTATTTATACAGTGAAAACTGCTAAGCACATGACCAATTCCAATTTCCCTGAATTTAACAACTGCTACCAATATATAAAATTTAATAATTTTGGCCAAAAGAATCCTCACGACAGGTACTGTTGTCACCTGTCACTTCTCCATCCTTTGCAGGTGGAAAGTGGAGTATTTGTTTACACGTCCTCAGCATCACAGGTTCCTAGATGAAGCCTAGATACAACTTCAAAGCACACAAAAAAGCAATTATGTATCTCCCTGCCCTCCCAGGTCACAGCACATTTATCGCACCTATGAAAAGCAACATTGATGTTGCTTTTTTGGATGGAACATGTCCCTGCTCCATCCTCACTGAAACAGTACCTAACCAAGTCGGTTTGGACAAGCAAGTTCCAGGATAATTATGTCTTAAGCATGCAAATTACTCCCACTCAGTATGGTTTCACATCTTTAACATCTACAATGCAATGTCTTATCACTTCCCTTTACAGACTACTTTCTGCAGTAAACAAAGCTAAAACAGTATTATACAGATTACCATGCCCTAGAAAGCCTCCTCAGTACCTTTAAGAGATTAATCAAGAAAGATTAAAGTGTCAGATATTTTTTCTACACCAGATGCCTTTTCTTCCCCAAGTAGTAAACAATCAGATCTAATGATGAACCTAAGACACAAAAGGCCCAAGCAGCATTACCACACGGTGTCCATACCAGGGGCAGTAGGAGTGTCCCTAACACAGTGTGAGGCTGCTTCAACACACTCCAGAAACTTTCAGAAACTGGTGCTCAAATTCTATTAAAAATTTATACATATGGCCTTAAAAGCAAGACATGAAATACCAAGCAAACAAGCAGAGCTTCTGACTTCCTCTCTTAGAATCCTTTTAGCTCCTTGCTTAGCATTTCTTTTGTCTGTAGTCAACCACAAGACAACTTCAGCTCCCACAGTTACCTTGTACTGAAGGGATGTGGTCCCACAGTAAAAACTTTCCAAGCGCTCTCACAGCCTTCAGAAAAGTGCAGCTGCCAACATATTTTAGCTGTAGTTAAACTGAATCTTAATAAAGGGATGATGCTGAAGTACACAATTCCACAGCTAACTCAAAGACTAGTTACCCATTACATAAAAGGATGCTCAGCCAATCTAAATTATACAAAATTTGGAGTATATGTGAGTTCCTTTGTGGAAAAGGTTTTTGTCTGTATTTTCAGTGAGGACTATAGAAAAATCTGCAATCACAACTACACTGAAAATTTACATAAAAAGTCAGAGAAGTACTTAAGGTTATCTCCACAGAAGTATTTTTTAAAAAAACTTACTACTATTGCAACTTTCCCTAAAGTGCAGAATTGGTTATTCATAAGATCACCTGAGTTCACCTTACTTTTTCTGTATTGATATCTGAAGCAAAGTCAGCAGTGAAAACTCACTTGAATCAATAGCATATTTTTCTACCATAACACATCCAGAAGCTCTTTAGTGTTTTTTGCTAGAATGAACAGTGAAAACAGTGCTATACCTACCCATGCTTAGCCTATTCTTGGTGAAAGGCTGAAGTAGTACATAATGGGCTTACTTTGTCCTTAAGTTCAGCATCTACATTAAAGAAGGTTCTTCCCATCAGCGCAAAATACATTAAAAGAATAATCCCACATGGAATAACTTCTGGAAAGTATGATGTCAGATAGCCTAGTAATAGGAAGAACTGAGTCAAGTAAGGTATTGCTGCTTTGACACACCTAATCATGTCCACATTGCCAACAGGAGAAAAGGCCCAGCTACAAATTAATGTTTTAATTTTAGGATAAGGAACAAGGATTGTCTTCTCGTTTTAGCCCCATGCACACAAAAGTGCAGCTGATACAGAACAGTCAGTGAATCTCAGCTCTTTTTGTCCTACTTTTCTTTCTTCTGTGCACATACTGCAACTGAAGTGTCAACATTTACAGCAGTTATTTATTGCTACAGAATGACTAAAACGTGATTTAAAACATTGTGACTACACACTCAATTTCCAGAATGGAAACAGAATAATTTCTGAATAAATGTTTCAGCCAAACTTTACTTTAGTAAAAAGGTGCTTCTAAAGAGAAAAGCAAGCACAGTTGTTATAAAAAGTAATTGAATTTAAGAACAAAAAAAACCAACAAATATGAGCGAGGTGTTTCTAAGCAAGTGGCACAGCAGCCAGGGAGAAAAGCTTTTCCTTTACAGATTTCTGTAAATCAGAATATTTGCCTCCTTTTAAATCATCACACCGCTGTCATCTGAAAAGCATCTTTGTTACTCAGCATTTAATGGAATGAAGTAAGAAAAAGAATTAGAGAGTAACAAGAGAAGAACAGTATTATTTCAGCTACAGATTGCAATCCCTGATTAATATTTAAAGTTCCACTGTAGACATGATGCATTTTTTGTGTCTCTAATTAAACAGTGCTTTCCTTCACATTAGCTAATAATATTAGCATTAATAGTAACATTGTTTTAAGAATGTATCTCACTTCTTGGATTTATACAGTCCAGTACAGCCTTCAGCACAGCACATTTTACATTTTTCTTTTGAAAAATTTGCTGCCAAAAGCTGCAGTAGTAGCAAGTGACCTTCATTACCTGATTCTAACAACTTTCTAACCTAGCCTTGTCTCATTTACAATCCAACACTAGTTTAAAAGATAATTTAAAAGAAAGAGAAATGTCTCAAGCTCTTTCCAGGATCATAGGGGTACATCTTATACTAAATAAAAATAGTTTTCCAAACAAATAGGAAAATACAAACAGGAAGCCATGCTTCTTTCTTAAAAGCCATACAAATAAGGAATATACAATGATTGTTACTAAAAAACGTTTGGACAAAAGACATACAGCCCATTTTTGTGCACACCCGTAAGACCTCACCACTTCAGCCACTGGGTACTCTTAGTTTGGTTTAGGCTTCAGCTCCAAACCCCCGAGCGTCACTGTATTCAGTAATGTATCTTTTGGGCACTTTTATGATGAGCAAGACAGGGTATGGAAAGGTTTTAAAAGAATATACATATATAGGTATGTTATGCAGAACTATAAAGTTACTCAGTTGCAAGTAGTTTTATATTTGAGAAAACAAAGGCCATAATCCCATATCAAACTCCTCTTCCTCTCTGTTCCATCTTAATCAAAAGCCTGAAACGCATGAGCAAATTGCCTTCGATTTTCACATACAGGTACATTTCTAATGTTTAACATAAAAGTCATATAACAAGTCACCCTATCATCTGTTTTAACAAAATACTTATATTTAATTAACAGGAGAAGCCATTAGGAAAAAATAATTAATCAAATATTATTATGGAAAGAAGCCACCTTTAATTAAAAAATTTAAAGCTCTTTACTAGTTAAAAAAGTTTCATCCTGTGGAAAGAAAATACTTTGTTTCAGAGCCTGCTCTTTTAAAACAGACCAACACCATCTGTCCCCTCACATTGCTGTTACACACTAGCTACAGTTAAAACTATTACATCTAACACAAATCAAAACGGCTCACTTGTCCAGAAAGACAATGATGAAATTAATTACACAGAAGCTAGGAAAAGAAGGGAAGATCACCAGCTCAGAGATGACAGTGGAGTCAAGGAAGGAGGAGGGTTTGGTTACAGTCACCGATTTCCCTCCCCACCCTCCTCCAGAGGAGTCAAATCTGCAGGCTGGGATCAGCACTGCTTCCGCTGCCTCCCAGTTTTCACCTCTCATCGACCATTACGGGCAACTCCCAAGCATTATTAAAGCAGCCTCCAACTGTTCCAGCACCGACTCAGGCGCGCACAGGAGGTGCAAGTCCCTCAGGCAGCTGAGGAAAGCAGCTACAAAAAACCAAAAGTGGCTCAATTACTGCTCAACAGGCAGCCAACGTGACATGCAGCAATAAGGACAGAAACCAAAGAGCTGAAGTAACCAAACACACATCTTACGGAGGAAACCTTTTAGACACTGTTTCATGAGCACTGCTTCTGTTGCAATTTTGCAACACACAGAAACAAGTGGTGACTGGCTACAGGTTCAGATAAGAGCATCCCTAAATTTGCAAAAACTCAGTCACCTTGTTAAAAACAAAACCACCAAACACAGGTTATTATCTCAACAGTTCTAGAGAGTCAAGTCATAATTTTGAGGATAACAATCTTGTCCTACAGCCACCATTAAAAAAAAACCAAAATCAGAGAATATCAAAACCTTTATTCAAATTTTGTGAAGCAGGACACAAATACTGTCACTGTTACCCAATCCAATAATTTCAGAGGCATTTTTCCCCACAGTCAGGCATGGTAAGTCCTGGACCCAGGACAACTGGGGATTTTTTTTTGTTGTGATTTTTACTATGCAGAAATCACCAAGGTACAGTTGGGAACACAAAACATCAACCCTGCGCAGAACGCCCCACACGATCCCTCAGGAACACACTATCAAACTTCAGCTCAGACACAGAACCACCTTGGCACAACCTACATTCTAGATAATTTTAAAGTGCACTTAAAGAGTATTTTGAAAATATAAGCTTTCATTTATACTAGGCCTACTGAACGAAAATGTGGATCATTTATTTTTAAAGTCAGAACACATCAAGGTTTCTAAACTAAACTGTGGATTAAGAACAGATTATGCAGTGTCACAATGAATAGGTATTCCCTGATGGAGGTGAGATTATTCATTCCAGTTAATTTTTCCATTTTCCAGGTTTGGTTCCTTACTCTGAGTTTACCTGTACAACCTCATGAAGAAGTAATGTACTCCAAGATAATAACTTGCCACTTGAAATAAACCCAAATGACCTCATTTCACAAGCATGCTATTGTCCTTGTCACTCCAGACTCACAGAATTCCACATTTTATTGACAAATTCATCTGAATATTAACAGACTGAAGCACTAGTATTTAGTAACTCATCTTTAAAAAAAGTATTTTATTAAATTGCCTCCAGCACCTTCAGATGCTGTGCAAAAAAGCTGTTATTGGCAGCCTCAAAAAACAGAACATAAACCCCCAAAATTTTAAGACAGATAATTGGCATCTAAGTTACTTTCAGCAATGTAGAATAAGCAGTCTCTCTCAAGAAATATACTTACAGGAAAATACAAATTAAAAGTTAAGAAAAACAAACACTGGGACTAAAGTGTGTTTGCACAACACCAACCAAACCAGGCAACAAACTACTGTACTTTATTTTTATATTCCAGTTCACTTTGAGGCTAAATACGACCCACAGAACAAAAACGAGAGGATTATCTTTTCCCCTGCAACATCCATATTGTTTTTAACGGGCCTCATACTTGGCAAGGAGACTCCAGTTAAAATACATTTACAAACATGCAGTAACGCAAATATTCTGTTTATTCTGACTTAACAACAACAAAATGAGGCTGTCAGCTGAAGACTGATGTACATATTTCGAGCACTAATTCTCTGGAGCCTGCACTGTCGTTCCGCATTTCTTCCCCAAAACTCTCCGCAGACAATTATCCAGCAGCAGCTCTCACGCGTGCCTTTTGAGCGCGTATTTAGCGGTCACACAGCACGGCCGGACGGCCGGGGGACCGCCCAG
>VZTX01016138.1:314-177488 GCA_013400915.1 Pardalotus punctatus
TAGTTGTCACCCTGGCTGCGAGCAAAGCGTCTTCATGAGCGCAGAGGATGTCCGGAAAGCACTATAAGGGGCCTGAAGTCAGTTGTTGCATCAAATATTTCATCTTCGGCTTCAATGTCATTTTCTGGGTGAGTGGGGCCGGTTTCGTGTCTTCCTCTGCTTCCTTCTCCTCCTCCCCGGCCGCCGCTCCCAGGCTGGGCACGGCCGGGAGTGACAGGGACGTGGGACGGCCTGGCGTGGGGCCGCGGGGGATTTTGGATGGAGTACTGGTGCGAGGTCAGGGGTGCCGCCTCCTCCGACCCCCCGCCCCGGTCAGCCTTTCCCCGGGCAGGTTGTGGTGCTGCATTCCTTCACCTCCCGGGGCTGCTGGTTTCTGTTCCTTCCAGCCCTCCGAATTGCTTTTAAGTACGAGGCAGGTTTCGTCCTTTCGTTACAGCCCCCCCACTTTTCCTTTTTTTCCTGTTCCCTCCTTCCTTCCCCCACCTCTGCTTTGTGGTGGGAGAGGAAGGGAGCAGCCAGGCACCCAGGCCTGGAGAGAGAATTGATCTGCATGTTTTCACCCTGACATTCTTGTTAGGTGCAAATAATAAAAAGAAACCACAGCTCAGGTTCTTTGCACAGTGTTGTTTAATGATTTCACAATTATGAAGTTGTATATAGCGCATGATTTATTATGATCAGCTATTAACACATAGTAGTAGTAGCTCTAATAGGATGGAGGAGGGGGGAAACAGTATTTCCACCCATCCCTAAAGTGCAAGCCTGTAGGAGGCCTGTTTGGATTCCTGGCTCTGCTGCTTGATCTGCTTGCTAGTGTCTTGTTGCACCATTCCCCACGGGCTGTAGAGTAGGCAGAACTGTGCAATGTAACCTGCATGTAGCAGTACTTCCATCATCTTCTCTATGCGATGGATTTGAAAGAGGTGTGGTTGTTTCTGGATGTTTATGCCAAATTTCATAACCACAGAGAGGGAGGGGGTGAGCCTTCTCACACATGTGTGAGTGATGAGGTTGTCTCACTGCACAGAACGTTAAAGTCAGGTGAAGGCTCATACATATACAGTTCCCCCCTTTACATGAGGTATTCCACACAGCCATGAGAAACATGCACAAACCCAGCTTCACAGATTGACAGAATATTCTGGGTTGGAAGGACCCACAAGGATCACCGAGTGTGGCTCTTAAGTAAATGGCCCATATAGGAACTGAACCCAGGTGGTGTGGATGTGGTTTTGAGGGGCTTTGGAAGCAAGTTGAATACATATCTGGTATAGTGGCTTGTTTGGACTAGGAAGGAGAATTAGGGAAAAAAGTCCCAGCACCACCTTGAGGGTTATGGATGAAGGTAGGGAGGAATAGAGGAGAAACCTTCTGAGCAGTGCTGAGCTTCTCATTGTCCCCTTGGTGAGTACAGAGGATGGTGTTTATGTGGATAGCAGGTATCCATAGCTAACCTCAGGTCTGTGTTCCTGGAAGATAAAGATACCTGAGGAAGATGTTTTGAAAGGATGAGAGTTCTGATTAAGTCCACTTTTATACTGTAATATCTTTCCTTAGACAAGAAGATAGCTGTGAGAGTGAAGCTGACTGTGGGTTTATGTCAGTGTTTACTTGGCCCCAGACCGACCCCTGCAGATGAGTAGTAGCCAGCTTTGTAGTATTCTGACCCTACAGAGCTGTTCTGATTGCACTCGGGCTTTTCGGTGGTTGAGTTTGCCGTGGTTCTTTTCCCTTGTCTGTTTCTTTGTTTTGATTCTGCTGGGCATATGTTACTGTGAACATGGATATTTTTCAGCAAGGGAGCAAGTAGTGTGAGGAGCACTTGTGTGCTGTGTCCTTGGACTGAGAGAGGGAGATTATGGTGGAATGTACAGAACCATGTTAACTTGCTCTTTCAGGCACTGTCAGTCTGTCAGAAGCTCTATATCCTATAATTTCCTTCATTTTATTCTCTGAAGGTGAATGTGAGGATAGTGCAAGTGGGGAAGTGGTTATGTTTTAGGTTTTCTGTAACTGGTCTTTTTCTTATTCCTGTGTTACTGAGGCTGATGCAGCACAGCTTCTGCGTGATGGCAGGTGTGCCTCTGTTGTAACTGAGTAGGCCAAAGGCTTTATACTGCTAGAAGGCTAATCTGAAAGCCTGAAAAACATATAATTGTCTCACCCACTCTGCCACTTGTTTGATGTGTGGCCCTTGCTTGCAGATTTCCTCTTTTGCAAAATACTAAATGTCTCATTTGTGTTCCTGGCTAACCTTCTTGAAATTCACAAAGACCAAGCATTTTATGAGTTTAGTCATTTCTTTAGAATATAGTAATCCCTTTATGAGAAAGTCTGCATTTGGTACCATGTCTCTTATGATTTGGGGTGAAAACATAGGCAGATACTCTTGTAGAATACATTTTAATGTTGTTTTTACTGAAGTAGTAGCAAACCCTTCAATAACTGGGCCAGAAAAGCTGTAAATGAAAATTGCAAATTCAGTTGGTTGTTAACAGAAATAATAATGAAAAATAGCCACTAATGTAATCATTGTAAATAGATTGAAATGATGACGACGTCATCATATTAACCCCATGACACTTTACAGGATCTTGCAAACAGGGAGGCACATGTGGCACATCTTGTTAGACTTTCTATCTGAGCATTACTGTATAGTTAGTGGTTTTAAAACAATCTTTTAAAATGTTAATGTAAACAAAGAAAATACTCTCTATTCTGCATCATAAAACAATGGACTAAAAATAAAGAGAGCTTAGCTGGAAGAGTAATGATTTTGACAAGAAAATTGTCAGTGCCTTGAATAGAGGAATATTACAGATCTGCTGAAATTATGCAGAACGTGATTGTACTTGCTACTTAAATTTATCACAAAAAATCTGAGTCGTTAAATTCCACCAAACAGGGGCAAAATAAATTACCAGATCTTTTTGTCTTCTTTGTTTTGTGCTGGTCAGATATTTCATGCTGTAAAAATCACAACGGAGTTATTAGGATAATGAATATGGGAAAGTTGCACTCCAATGCTGTGTGTGTAGTTGTGACTAAAGGTGCCAGTATGCTTTTTAGGAGACAGTTCTCAAGCTTGCACCACCCCAGGTAACGTATTCTTGCCTAAGTATGTGTATCATACTGTATAGAAGACAATATTATCTGCTGAGTCTGTGCATAATTAATATTCTAGATATATTTTCAGGCTTCATTTCTTTTGGAAATTCAGTGTTAAAGTTGGTAAATACTGTGGAAATGTTTGTTGAGAACAACTTATTTTATGAGACTACTATGCTGTTGTGGGAAAGGAAAGCGCATTAGGCAGTCACCGAAGTAATATAGGAACAGGGAACAAATAAGCACAAAAGCATGTAAATCCAAAGCTGGAACTCGGTGTTGTGTTTCCCTTTGCACTGCTCAGCTGCCGTCCTGCTGGTTGTGCATGGGGGTGCACACCTGTGCTTTAGCTCCTCTGCCATACTGCCTGTGCTGAAGCACCACATGGTCTGTGCTACCTTCCTTGGCTGCCAGCTGCTGCAATAGACGGTGCTTTTTCATGAGCTTTTCTGGTCTTGTCTCAGTAAAGCATAAAGCTGCAATATGAGGTAACAGAGAACCTTTTTCTGTACTTAAAGCAAGCAAACAAACAATGCCTGCTTCCCCCTTCGGTTTCCACGTAGAAGGATGTCAAAGGTACAGTGCAAAAGGTCAAATAGGCTGCCCTGCTTCACAAGAGGCAAAAACTCTTTCCCCCTTACTTTGGTAATGCAATTTTAGGCTGACTTTAGTTCAAAGAGCAGTTTTAAATTGTTCTCTGTGCTTTTTTATATTTGATGGAAACTGTGGATGTATACTATTGTTAAGGTCTGAAATCAGTCCACACTCGATTCCGCTGAACCTGGGCTAATCAGAAAGATGTATAAAAAGCTCTGATACCTCAGAAACTTTTTTTTTTATCTGGTGATTCACTCTAAGTTATGAGCTATGCTGCAATTATGATACATCAGCATATTACGAGTCATAACTTGTGTTTTAATTTGCTTGGCATCTGCTGTCTTTGATGGCAACCATATGGGAATCTAGATAGTCTTCTGAATTACAGAGAGGTAGCGGAAAGAAAATAAGGTTATGTAAGTGTGTTACAGGAAAAGTGTTGGACAAGTGCACTGACCTTTAAAGGACAACCAATAGATTGCTTATTAAATTTTGTAATTGTTGATAGTTTGTTTTCAAAGGGGGAGAAGATAATTCTCTGATGTCAGCTGGTTTTCAGATATCCACAAGGAAGTTTTGATTATGTAATTTTTCCCTTGCCACAGTAGTTAAAAAAAAACCCCAAACAAATCAATGTGAAGTTTGTTCCATGCAATTTTAAAACACATTCTGTAGCATTTGATCTTTTAAAATTTGCTTTGGGAAGATGTCCTTGCAGTGGAAGTGGAAGCATTCTGTTCATTTCCCTCCCCTCCCCCTTTTATGATAAAATGACTTTTATTTTTTGTTTTACATTTCTTCATAGCACAGATGAAGCATAGCTAAGCATTCCACCAGTGGTCTTGGCAGAAACAGAACAATGCTTGTTTTGGGCAAGTACTCCACTGTTTTGTAACAGTGAAAGGAGGGGGTGTATATATTGATGAAATAGATGCATTATTGTGAGGTTGGGATTCTTGAATTCCTGAATGTCTCTTTCAGCAGATGTAGCATCAGTCTTTCAAATGCATATAAAAATTTAGTAGCTCCGGGGAACTTGCTTCAGATTTGTAGAGGTCAGTCTTAGAATGAAAATTTTCCTTGCCTTGTGTTCCCTCATAACTTTGTGGTAGGCTGTATCATTGGCAATATAAAAAGAAATACGTGAGAAGCATGGATGAAACTATTTCCTTTCTCATAAATATTTGTTTTGCCAGAATTGGCTGTTTGTAAATATGTTACTGTTTTAAGTTATTTGATGTTTCTAGTTTCTAAAAGATGGGAGAAGCATAAGGGAGCTAGAACTAGAGAAAACCCATTGTGATTAATTCTGTGACTTCTCCTGTTTGATGTCAGTGTGCTTCAAGAAAATATTACGGGAACTATCATGTGCAGCTTATGTACGTTCTTTCTGTGTGAAAGATGAATTTGTTAAATATATTTACTGGTCTTCCACCTAGATTGAATTGTTACAGTAAGTTTTTCCTGGGCTGTCTCAAAGTATGAAGAGTCAATTTTGAATCTTTAGTGTCCCAGTCAGAGAAAAGCTGACCTATGTGAATATCGCTCAGAGCACAGGCAGCCCCAACAGTACAAATGAAACATCTTATGGATATTTGTATGTGCGAAAAGAAGTTATCATTGGTCCTAATCCTATCACCCTTGTTTTGTGTTGATCATATTTCCATAATAAAAGCAAAAAATCCATGTTCTGCAACACTGAATTCGAAGGTGGACATGCTACCTTAATTTTAATAAGGCGGTCTTTGCAATGTGAACTTTTTGGTGTATGTATTAGGTGTATGTACATAGTCAGCTGCAGTGTATGATGTAATAGGCATGTAGGGAAAGCAAGCATGAGCTGTTCTGGGGAGGAAGGCTTTCTTTTTCCAGATGGGAAACCAGAAAACATGTTCTTGTAAACAAACAAAAAATTACATACCAGGTGCAGTACATACAGGATAATTTTCAGATAAAAAATGTGGGAGAGAAAGCATTTTTTGGAGGAAGAGAGGAGGGGGTTCAGGGTTTTTTTGTTGTTTTTGTGTGGAGAGTAGTTAGAAGAAAAATGTAAGAAACTTCTCTATCCTCTCCAGTGGACAGGAGTTTCAAAGTATGTATGTAATCTGTTATTTAAGAATGCTCTCTAAGACCTAATTCTATAGATTACAATAATCCTGATGTACTTCTTAGAGAACTTTAATTTATTCTTTATTCCTCAAACTCTGTAAGATGCAAGTTAATGATTAGTAGAGGATGAGAAACTTGAGCTTACAGTTAGTGAAACATCACTTCCTTTTCTTTTGAGTCCCACTCCTACAAATAGACATTTTGAAATCTATGTTGAAAAAGCGTTACAAACTGTTTTTGGCACCAGAGCTGCTACAAGTTATAAATTTGGAGCAAGAAGCTGATGTGTTGTTAAGTGGTCAGGCTAGATACTTCAGCAGTTCATACTCTTAACTTTTTAAAAGCAGTAACCTGTGAAGACTTGCTATGGGCATTTAGAACATAATGTTTTGCTTTCAGTTAAGACCGGAGGTGAGAGTAAACATTTTTGACCAAAGAGTATCATTTGACCTAATTCTGCCAGTTAGAAAATTCTAGCCTTAAACTAACTACAATGCTGTAGGAGAGAATCAGTCTTCATCCTTTGATTTGCCCAAAATATGCAGCACGCTTCTCAAATGCATGGCTAGTAGCCTGTCAACAGGACTGTAATTGTTTTATTGATGTAGACAGGGGAGCAAGGAGCTGAACAGCTCATGAAGTAACCCAGCTCTGTTAGAGATGACCCAGAAGTCACTGTGAGCATTAGCCATAAAAGTGCCTTCCAGTATGGTAATATTTTAAACTTTTTAATATCTGACTTCTCCATTAGCTAGAATTTCATAGTGGCTTTGTACTCATGTAGTTTGTCTGTTTCTCATTGAAAATTAGCAAATATTGTTACAATGCAGTAAAAGAATTAAAACAAAAAAGGCTTATCCAGTTTTTGATGAATGTACTGAATTGCATTTCATGACAGTTTTACAGTGCAAAATACAGCAATACATTAGGCCTTAAATCAGTAAGGAATAATCTGGTTTTTTTTTTCATTGTACTATCATGTGAATTTGGAAAACATCCCATTTTTTGTGATTGTGCTGCTGCTTCTGCCACAAAATATCCTGTCTTGTGATGTAAGGCCCTAAAAACCTCTCATTCAGTTCCTGAAAGGGTTTATGGTTTTTCCTGTACTTTGAGTTAGATGCATGGGAGAAATACTGACAAGATGTTCTTGAGAGGTCAAAACAATAAAAAACTTCACTGGCAACTTCAGAAAATCAGAGAACTTTGACAACAGTTTAGAGCAGCATTCACTCAACATAAAATACTTCACAAAGTATTAACTTAACCAATTCAATTAGCAAAGTCCAAGCCTGTCTGATTTTAGGTTACTCAAAGCTCTGAGAAGAGGGAGTTAGAAAAAGAAAGAGGAAGAGAGAAAGACAGAAAAGAACAAGTATGGCTACCACTCCTGGTTCCAGTGGCATTCAGCTGATAGAAATTCCAAGAGGAGGTAGGGGCAAGACCTGTGCTCGCCTCATACTTTGGTTTAGTACGCCTTGGCTTTCTTGGGCCCTTCTGCTGGGTTGGTCATCTGGCCACTCTGGGGCTAGACTGGGGCTCCAGGGCTGGAACATTGCCTCCAGTGTGGCAGGGATTGATGACCACTGTGTGGCTGGGATAGAGGCCCAGGGTAATGTGTATGTGCAGAACAGTGCATCGCCTCCTCAGAGTAAGGGCTGACCTGCCTCTTCCCTCACCCAAAATATTTCGAGCCAGCAGTCGTTCCAGCCTCTCACATGTGGTTCTCTGTAGATACAGATTTTTCCCCAATTTCAGGAGTATTTTGTACAGGTGTAAAGGTTGGTGTGGGTGGATGTCACTGTTGGCACAGTGCTACCTGGTGTAGCTGCTTCTGTAACATACACAGAGATCTAGAGCAGTTCAGCCTTCTCCGTATGCTGGCATTTAAAAATGTCACTAACACACGGAGACTTGCAGTCAGGGGTGCTTGATTTGGTATCAAACTCTGACTCAGTGTGATCTCATATAACCTCCAGATGGCCTGACTTGCAGAGATGCTAAAAACAGCCATATCCTACTCCTTTAGCTTCATAAACTAAATGAGACTGTAGCAGTATTTATTTTAATACACATCAGTCTCCACATCAGATTCTTCAGCTAATGTTTCAACTTTCCAGTCACTTTCCTCTGGACAGCATTTAGAATAAGTATTTCATCACACACAGAGGATCTTATGAATGAACTGTCAATTTCCCACAGAACTGGGAAAAATCAATATGCTTCTTCCAGGCGTTGAAAATCCCTCTGCTCCTAGTGAAGACTCTGTTACATCAAATAATATTGAAACCATTTCAAGCAAAGTTCCTGATGTGTGGTGATGGAAGAGTTTTTTTCCTTTTGCAGCAAAGTGAATAAATATAAAAATACTTTGTATACCTATTCTTTTCCTGTTGCCTTCTGGTTTTCCCAATAGCAAAACTTCTCACAGGGTAAAAACAACCAAAGAATTACAGGAACGTTTGCTTAAATAGGTTCTCTTTCTCCTCAATAAGCAAGTAACATTATTTCTAGAAGTGTTTGGTCCTTCTTTGTGGTATTGAATTCAAAGAACGCATTAAAAGAAGACTAGATGTCTTTAGATCTATGCAATATTTTGGGTTCATAGAAACTTCTGTTTTTTTCTCTTCATCAACATAGTGTTGAGTTAAAACCTGAGTGTGTCTACTGTCATTGCTCTAGTAAGCTACTGTTAGAGGGTACTGGGTGTGAAATAAATGATACTGCAAGGATGCTTGCAGTAACTCGGCCTATGGGGTGTTTCCTACTGTTAGTGGATTATGTTTGGTGAGAGTCCGGCTTAATTTATGTTGATTTAGGGGCAAATCTTCCATGATACAGAACATTATTTTGTTTCAGGATTTTCTCTGTGTCAAGAGGGCAGGCTCTCTCAACTGAGCTCTGGTGCCCCAAGCAAAGGTGTGGCAGCACTGTGTGTGGGATGTCATCCCAAGCAGATCCACCTGGTGCCTGTCATTTTGTCAGAGCGTGCACCACAGGTTCTCCCTGTTGGATACCTTTGCGTTATGTACCCAGGAGTAGGGCGTACATTTACCCTTGTGAGGCTGGGTTCTCTGTGTTTCCTTCTCACTGAACTGTGCCTCATCTGCTACATTGTATTTTCCAGTGGGCTGTGATTTAAAAAGAGCTTGAAAGGAGTTCTCTCTATGTGTTGTAAATGGTTTAGGAGCAGAGACACTGAGGAAAAAAGTTCACAGATGATGTATGGCAAAGGTTTTGTTACTTTGTGCTATGCTTCAATTAACTGTGTCACCTTGTGGAAGATGTCTCCTCAATGCCATGTGATTGGAGTGATTCAGACTGGAGCACAGAATTTGGAAATGGTGACATTTCAAAACAGTGGGTTCTACCAGGTTATGAGAAGGAGGGTTGCCAAGTATCCTGGGCGTCTCTCAGCTGGGAGTATACTGGGGTGTTCTACTATGCACAGAGCAAGGGTTTCAGATTTTTTCATTGTAATTTTTGCCATTTAAAAAGATAAACCCAGAAAGATTCCCTGTTCAATGTGGGTAAAATATAGCATTTTGTAGAAGTTGTCTTCCTGGCTGCCAGTTCACGTGGGTATATGTCTAAAGGAATATGTGTGAATATGTGTGAATTCAGTCAGTCCAACGATAATTAAATATGTAATTAAAATAATTTAGAAAGAAGAGGTAAGGCTTGTAAAATTAGAATTCCTCTTTTCCAAGAAGTTACCCAATTAATTACTAGATGAAAATTTCTCCATCTGGCTTGTGAAGACTATAAAATATGTAGATAAATATAAAATATGTATTATGGCAGTTAAAAAATAACTGAGGTCCAGTTTTTAATCAATACTGTTTGATACCACAACCGTTCTCTTATTTCTTTTTCTTTCTATGGCAGTTAAGGAGGGATGTGAATTGTTGCCTAACTCAAATTTTTTTTTAATCTCTGAATGCCTTGGGGGACCTGTTTCTGTTGCAGGGCCCCTTCCCACCTTGGTTGTAAGTACTTTCAGAATTGGTTTTGGTGTGCAGTGTTGGGAATTCTGGTGTCAAAGTGAGAGCAGGAGGCTGCAAATGGCTGAGGCTGACACAAGGCTGCAGAGCCAAATGTGTTAATGCAGCTTCAGTGGACTGACAGCAGTCAGTTACCAGATCCGGCTGAGAACTCTCATTTGGGTCAATTTCT
Organism: Pardalotus punctatus; assembly: GCA_013400915.1. NCBI lineage: Eukaryota > Metazoa > Chordata > Aves > Passeriformes > Pardalotidae > Pardalotus > Pardalotus punctatus. The sequence continues at coordinate 10,305 of VZTX01016138.1, forward strand.
ATTGATTTGCTGTTTGGCTCCAAGAGTGAAGTGTGGGAAGATGGCAGGACTGGCTCCTCCGTTCCCTGCATCAACTTAAAGTGATTGTACAAGTGTGGCCTGTTAGGGCTCTAGGGAAAGTGGTTTTGGACTGTGGAGTACACAGAGGTGTAAGATGTGATGCTGTGTCAATAGTTAGCTCACTCCAGTGAGGACTGTTACGTAGACATAAGTGGTGCACTTTGATCTTCACTGTTCTTGGAAGAGTTGTGGTGGTTGTCTGTTCTCTCTTGTTTGCTCAGTGATGTTGGAGAAACAAAAGGCAGTGATTGTCTTCCAAGGTTATTGTAATGTGAACTTAATTTGAACTTAAGTGAACAGCTACATCATTTACCTCTCTGGTTTCTTTTCCTTCCCATAAATGTTATTCCAAACACTGCATCACTCCCTGTAATAATGCTAATCCTTCATTGGAGTGGCCTGCTAGATGGGGTGGCAAATGGCTTCTCTGAAGAGAGTTTGTCATGATTATCCATTCCTAAGTAGTATTCTTTGCTTTCTGGTGCCTTGTTTCATACAAGAGGTTAGTATGCACTTAACGTTAGATATATATCTATATCTATAGATATAGATATATATATAGATACACAGATATATATAAATGCAGTACTTAAAATTAATTCCGATTTGCTAGAGCACAAGTTTATTAATTGACGTACCTAAAAGCAGGACTTGAAGGGACTGGAAACCTGTCTAACTGCTGTTGCATGCAGAGAAGGACTTTTTGCTTCCTCAGACTGTATTCTACTGCTCTGCTCCTGCTGGGACCTCTGGCATGGTCACAAGTAGTGTTCCTGCTTCAGCTGTGTGGGGCTGGGTGTGGTTTGAAAACATTGCATTCTTTTTGTTTTCTTTGTTTTTAAGACAGACAAAACCACAGCCTGGGTAGTCTAAAGGTTTGTGGTGATATTTGAATCAATGTTTTATTCTGCAGGAACTTTCTCATGCAAATAAGTGTGTGTTTGACTCAAGAACATAAGCCAATTACATTTTTACATGGTTTATATCCTCATTGGCCTCTGATTTCATGCATTTTTCCTAAACCACTCTCATACTTGTTGAAGAGGAAGTAGCTCCTGAGTGGATGCAGCTAATAACTTTGCATATTCAAGAAAACCAGTTCCAATCCCAATCCTGATGAGACTGACACTCAAAGGTTTGTGCCACTGTAGTAGGTGAATGAATTGTGACTCCCATCTGGACATTTTTGTTGTTTTGAGTACTCTTCTCTGCCCCATAGATTGATGATCCTCTCGGCTGTTCTGCAGTGGGGCTGACATCTGACAGAGGCAAAAGGACAGCTGTGGGCTACAGTGGCTTTTGTCTTCAACTTCCCCATCCCAGAACCGTGTGTGTGTAGGATTTCTAGTGAACTCTCTATCATCCGGTATTTCTTATATTGTTTTAAATGTCATGCTTATTAAATGACAGTGATGAAGTACTCCACTTGTGGTTTTCATGTCAATAGCAGCTCACTACTGCCTAGAGAAATGACCATGCCTCTTGTAAATACCCCATTCTTGTTGGTTTTGCCCTCCTTTCAGTTTGTGCTCTACTCTAGCTTGCAGAGGCTGTTGTCTCTGTTCTGTTCTCCAAGGAAGTCCTTTCTGTGTCTCTCCATGTATCTGTATCTGTTCTTACACCTGTCACCTGCAGTAGAAAGCTCACAGGAGCCTCTACATGGTCACTGTCATGCTGTGAGAGAGTCAGTTTGTGGACTCTGTTACTGGAGTCCAGCCACATGTCCACAGGAAAGTGGGAAGGAGAAGTAAAATCCCAACACTGGCTAGTTTTTGTACCATTTTATAAGGTACTTGTTCCTATTTGACAAACAGCTTTGTTCCATAAACACATGTACACCTTTCGATATAATGTGCAAGCATCTGCTTTTCAAACAGCAAACCTCATGTTGGTGCAAGACCTCCCAAATAACACCTGTGGGAGATAATACTTTAGTTATTGTGTCAGACTGTACATCTGGTGAATATCAAAGCTGTGCACACAGCTCTGGCTCTGATGTGAAGAATTTCACATTTCATAACAATTCATAAAAAATTACTGCAGGACTGAGCTGTGTAGAATCAAGTGAGGTAGAATGGATGAGGCTGTTTTAGCGTTGGGCATGATGAGATATTTGAGGGATATGCTGTGTCTCCCGTTTCCACCACATGGAAGGCCTGTTGCTGTTGAAGCACAGGATCACAGTGATGTTACTTGAGGCTGGAGTACAGGGCTGAAATTTAAATAAGCTGGTGATTGTTGCTGCTGTAGGAGTTAGAAACATTCTGTGAAGTCCTAAGTACTTTGTATTGAGAGCTGGTGGGACTCCTTCTTTGCATCCTTGGAGATGTATCAGAACTCCAGTCAGTATTGCTGTTTAAATCTCCTTAGTGTACTAAGGTCAGATTTTCATTTATGCTAAAAGGCTCCCTTGTTCCTATTTGCCACTGTAACATGTCCTTAAAATGACTGCAGATGGTATTTATAGAGCAAGGTGAAATGCTATTGGTGTAGCTGTGTTATGAAAATTGTTCAAGTGAGCAGTATTAGACTCCTAGCTTGAGGAGTTTGAAGGACTTTATAAGATGGAAAGATGGTCTTTGCATTGTGGGATGTGATTGGCTTTCTGTATAAATGATGATGAGAAGAGAAACCTGTAATTTTTCACAGAACGAGCAGGAATGGAATACACACATTTGTTCATAAAGCAGAAGGTGTTCAAGAATGTAATCTTACAAAAGTGAGAGGGTAGTCATATTTTCTCTGAAAAAAGACTTGCCTTGTTTTTTATTCCATCTCCATCTTGCTTTCTGGGAGGATACTTTTCTGCTGTTACTGCTATCAAAGTGCCACTCTTGTCATTGTTTCACTGTTTTATTAGTTCTTTTGTTAGTCTTTTGTTCAAAAACTTTCCATGTTGAAAAAACAAACACAAAGGCAAACCTAAACAAACATCCATAAAGTTGTTTCAGAATTCACAGAAAAGAAATTGTGGATGAATTACTAAGTGCCTCCCCTCTCCCTCATCTACTTCCTGATGTGTTATTAATTTTGCATGAGCCCCCTGCTTAGCCCTTCATGCACTTAGAGTATAGAGCGCAAAGGCTTTCAGCACTGTAAATGATTGGGCACTTACTATGACCCTCTGCATAAGAGCAGATCCTGTTGACTTCAGTGGGAATCGCTTGTTGGCAGCTGCATAATTGTTTTTCAAACAATGTAGTTTTTTTAAAAAAACAAATAAAAAGGGAGGATGTGTGAGAAAGCCCAAAGAGGTCCCGCAAACAAAACACTGAAAAGTAGTTCAAAAGAGCTGAAGCAATTACTTCAGTTGTCTAAGGAGCTAGGACCTGGCAAAAAGGGTAATAGAGTGGTGACTGAAAACTCTGGCAGAGAACGGTGGAGCCTACCAGGGAGCGTTCCTGCTCATTTGTGTTTTAGAGTAAGCGTCTTGCCTGGCCATCCATTAGGTGATAACTTCCTTGCAGTAGCAGGAGCTCTATGAGACTCTGCTACTTGCAGCATTGAGAGAACTTAGGCGATGAAGGGCACAGTTCATGCTCAGCAAGAAATTGTGACTGTGTTCTCTCTAATTGTAGAATAGTGGTGTGCTTGTATGAAATAGCTTTACACATCCTGAAATATGTGCAGAAAATAGTGGTTTCTGCAGGCTATGTGTCTTGATACCAGTCTGGGCAGAAAGCTGGTCACTGCTGTCATTTTTTATAAGTAGTGATTCATAGCGCTTCATTGAGTACTGAGTCCTGCTTTTGCCAGGCGTGTACATAATAACAGCAACTTCATGATAATTCTGTGTCTGAGGCAGCTGCTAATGCCCAGCTCTAAAGCACCACTACTTACGTGCTCTACCAGCAGCCACATAAGAAATCTCCACATTTTATTAATGGCATCTGAACTTTAACAACAGCTTAGACTAAAGATTATGGCTTCTGCATGAAAAATGTTGTACTGCTGCTAATGGTGTCCTATCAAGTAAGCTAGTGTGTCAGATAAAAGAATTTCTGTAAACAAAACATAGAAGAAGCTATGTATATAAATCAAGGCTGAAAATCAATTTACAGCTGAATGGGGACTGAACATCTCAGTCTAGTTTTGTTTATGCTTTGGTGATTGATAGAGAAAAAGTAAAAACAGTCTCTCTAAGTGCAAAACTTGATGAATATTGCATTTATTTCCTACTATTGGTTTTTTCAGCACTTTGTGATAAAGCAGTATGAGTAGGTGGTTATAGTTTGTGCTAGTACCAATGGTTTCAATACTGTTAAAAGTAAACAAGAGCTACCTTTCTTTTTGCCCTTAAGGAAGGCTTTAAAGAAATGTCAAACTGATTCTTATTGATGGCTTAGGAAAAAAAATGGTCAAAATTAACAATCCCTGGTTTTAGATTCATCATATCACCAGGTGAGATGAAGAATTTTGAACTATTGCACTGAATCCTTAATGTGCTAGATTGTCACATACCTTCAAGTGAAACATTGACCTCCAGAGCCAAAAATTGCTCCAAGGTTTTGGATGAGATGTGCTGAAACTAGCCTTTTGACTAGATTCAATGCAAGGGAGTTCCCCAGGGGAAAGAATCTTGTTGTTATTTTTCCCTCTAGTGTGTGAAGAAACAATATGTCAATGCATCTGCAGCTCCTATTAAACAAGTTAAAGTTTTAATGGTAAAGAAGTGCAAAAAATGTTTCTTTGAAGATCCTGTAATCTGGATTTCTGTTACCTTTGTGTGGATTGAAGCAGTTGGTGTGCCCATATAAGATACAGCTTCACAAACCAGCTGGGAGGGTGGTGAAGGGTGACATGGGATGAGAACAACTTCCTTCAGGGGAGGACGTGACTAGGGGAACTCAGTAGACCATTTTGCTACTGAAACACCAAACTGGTTTATCTGCCTTGACTTAAAGCGACTTAGTTTTGTTTTTGTGAGTGATGTCCATGCCAAACACCAACCCTGCAATTACTATTTGGCATAATTAGTAATTTCTATGGACAGACCCAATCTGAAAACAACCCTGCTTCTATACACTGAGTAATATCCCTTGGGAATATTTAATCTTAATTAGCTCAAGTCTGTGGACACATTGTCATTTCAATGTTGTTTTCAAAGTCTGATAGCTTTGCTCAACCCCGGGCTGAGTTAGGAAGGCCTAAGATATGAAAGGAATGTTGAAATCTACAGAGCTGCAGTTACTACAGAAGTTATGGAAACGAAACCATTAATACTGGTCTGGTATGACCCAGAAGGAGTTTGTCTGGAATGGTATTTCTACTGGACTTTGCTGAAGGGTGATAAAGGTGTGGTTTTTTCTTTCTTCCTTGAGCTTTAGGATGAATATGTGTCTAGTGAAAATTCTTCTTTCTGGCTGAACCTGAGATAATGCAAGCAGTTTGTACTTCATGGTCTGTAAACTGTTACAAGATTTCAAAGTGGATTCTCAGTGTTCAGTATGAGAGCAGGGTGAGGTTTATATATTTGTTGTTTGTGAAATGTTCTTAACAAACTATAATCATCAGTAAAGTAAATGGAAGCAAAAGGAGTAAATACTCTTAAGTTTCAAAGGTAGTATTGGAAGTAATTTTATGAGCTTTCTAAAGGTAGCTCTGAAATTTTCAAGAAATTATGTTACTTTAATAAAAATATATAGCATTAAACCATTGTTTTAAGTTCAGATATATTGCACTATTAATCAGTTCCCTTAATGTGGGTATTTTGCATTTAAAATAAAAGGGAATGTTCTTGGATTTGGATCGGATGCAAGAATTAAAACTTGCATGGGGCAGGACAGAAAGTTGTTTTGGAGCTTTTATGGGCAATGTGCTGTGAAGTGTTCTAGTCTTTTCTCTTTGACGTCTGATGTTATGTTTGGATTGAAATATTTCCTCATATAGAAAATAACTAAAATAAAGTGTCACTGCCAAGGCGGACCTAATCTCATTTTAGAAATGTGATTGAGAGACCATACATGTGATCATGCTGGACCAGGCAATAGGTCTGTTTAAGGTAAATATCCTCAGAAAGTGGCCGGTGGTAGACAGCTGGTAAGAATTGTAAGAAACCAGGCAGGTACCTGGTAATGCATCTTAGGAAATATGCTCTGAATCCCCAGCCTTTCAGATCCATAATTAGTATCTTTATATTTGGTATCATAATCTCTTAATTTTCTGAAGTGAGTGACATCCAGTTATTAGCTGTGCCTTTTTCCTATTAGTATTGGCTTACTTTGGGAGAGGTGGAGTTCCAACAGGCATCTAATAAAGCATTCTGCAGCTTGGAGTCAATTAAGTTTCATGTTCATCTGCCTGGCTTCTGTGAAGCCACAATGAAAATCCTGCATCTGAAGAATGTAGTTTGAAACACCTTTTATCTGCTCCCTGCTGTACCCTGCCCCTGGCTTTTCCACACAATACCATTAAGAAACAAATTTTGGACACCTTCCTTTTCACTGGTTCAGATGGTTGAATTACAAATGTAGGAGGTGTGTAAAGTCAAGTAAGTGTACCAGTCCAAGGCAACTACAGCTGGATGTCACAGATGAAAAAGCTTGCCGCTGGAAAGCGGAGCTTTAAGTTTCCAGATGGTGACCTAGTTGGATCTTTACACAGCTCCTCCAGTTACAATGAAAAAACCATTTTCAGCCCAGGACATGTTTAATGGTAAGACATATAGCTGACAGTTTTTATATAGGATTGCAAGTCCTTGCAGTTCTGTCCTTTTTCATCCTCTCTTTCCAATGCTTCCTGAAAAGAAGAAACAAGCAAGCCTAAAGTCCCAGAATCCTTATTTAATTTTGCCATTGATTACAGTGCTTCCTTATACTATACAAAATAGTATATGAGAGATGAGAATTCTGTGATGGGCAGGTGACTCTGAAGGGTATTCTCAGGCAGACACCAGACTATTCCTTCCTTTGATTACTATTTTGCAGGATTCCAGTAATTGGCTTTAACATAAAAGGTCGAATGTAGCACTTACCTGTTATTTTGGAAGGAAAGCTGGAAAGTTCCTTTTTAGTTTGGGTCCTGACAAAGCTCCTAAGCAAACGTGTGGCTTTTGGACAGTGCTGCCTAGGGTGTCTGTGAAGCAGAGACCAGTGTTGTGCTGAGTACAACCCTGAGGGGTTGCAAAAGGTGAAGTGGTGGCCAGGCAGTAGAGTGGAGTCATTGGTGCTTCATAAGGATGACATCTGTAAGGTTGTGTTGTAGCCCAAGCAAGTTTGTTTATCAAGGCAAGTTTATAAAAGTCATCTTACCTTATACCTCAGCACTGGATCTCTGATAAATGAAATGTGAGACTTTTCTTGTTTATTTGCATAGTAGTCGTGGGAAGGAAGGCAGAGTGTGTCATGGATGACTGCTAGTATTTACTGGCTGACGAAGAGAGAGGCAAGAGAGCAACATAACCTGATGGCATGATTCTGGCCAAAAAATACCTGATCCTTTGAAGCAAGCTGATTGTACTGAAACTGGATTCAGATTTAAGCTAGTTTGCTAGGCTTGAGAATAAAAAAAAAGCTTACAGAGTCCTAAGACTTTTTGTTATACTAAGAAATAATGAGTGCTTCGGAATGGCTTCCTAAGTTCTTGTTCCCAGGGCTCAGCTCCATGATCTGATCCCCTTGGGAATTGGATTTCCAATTGGATTTCCAGGTGAAGAACTTAGTCTTGTTGCTGTAGGAAAGTTTAAAAAAAAAAAAAAAGGCCTGAGAAGACAGTTTGGTAGTTCATCTTGAAATCTGTTTTATTTGCTGCATGGGGATCTGTTTTGGAAGTACTTCAATGAAAATTTGGACAATGGAACAAAACATTTTAAGGCTTAGCATTTAAATGTGTATTACTTTGGTTGGTTGATTGTTTGGTTTTCTTCAGTTTTGAGGTGTGTGGGGTTTTTTGGGGGTACTTGTTCGTGTTGTTGCTGGGGTTTTTAAATTTTTTTATATATGTATATGTGAAGTACTTGGATTAATTCCTGTTTTCTTCGCGGCAACAAAGAGTTGTTCCCTCTCTGTTCCATCCTTGTTCTGTGTGTAACTGTGTTCTGCATCATGCCTTGATATTTGATATGGTAGATTCTACTGAATGAGAAATAAACTGATCCTGTAAACTGAATTTAGTGCTATAGGCTAGATCTACTTCCAAAGGTGTAATTGCTGGGAAACTGTGGATCCTACTAGCATTAATAACATCCAATGTGAGCAATGTATGTTAGCATGTTTACTTTTATATAAATATACAGGCGTGTTTGAGTGTATATATATATGTTTTAACTTTTCTTCCTGGTTCTGTTTTTCCACTTCTGCTCCATACCAATACTGCTGAAGCTTGTGTAAGAGGACAGCTTTTGCTCTTGCCAGCCAGAATCTGTTTTTGCAGTGAGGGGTCCCTGCTGGGGAAGCCTTTCTTTTCCTGCTCTTTCTTCTCTCTGCAGGGTAGCAGGCATAAGGACTGCCCTCCCGTCTGCTCTGCTGACAGCCGTGCCTTCTCTGCTCTGACTGCAGCAGCTGCTGCTCCTCAGCCTGACTGAGAGAGCATAAATTAAAATACAAAGGTCTCCTGTGGCCACTCTTGGCTGGCAGTGCAATGGCAGATCAGACCTTCCTACATCATCTTCACTTGACTTTCTTCTTTTTGTCAAGAATTTCCTCTGCATTTGTATCAGTCACAGTCTTTTACCACTGGGCTGAATAGAAGCAGCAATCCAGTAACTCTAAATGTTTTATGTACTTGTGTCACTGGAGCAGTTTGCAGAGAAAAGGATCAGCAATGTGGGTTTCGCCAAGAGCTCAAGTCTTTCTGCTTTTTGTACTGCTTGGAGAAGATGGACTATTTGTGTGCTTTTCATGGCTGCTGAAGATACAGGGCTAATTCCTGTTCTCATCTCCCCACGAAGTCAGTGGGAGTGTTAGAAAGAGCAGAATCACTGTGTTGACATTGTGTATGTGTGACTGAGGACGCAGCAGTGAGTGGGAGTGTTTTCCCCAATGGCCTTTTATTGTTTTGCAGCCATACAATGCTTACAATGTTCATATAGGGGGTCTTAACCCCAGAGGGTGGAGAGGGAGCTACTTAGTGGTGGAATGAAATGCCATGCCACAAAATTGGCTATGATGATTTCCTGACCCAACTGTGTTGTTTTGGTTTTTTTTGGTGAAGGTGTTGGTTTGTTTTTGCCCTGTGTTTGTCTGACACAGCAGATGTTCTTTGGCTCAGTGTACTTAAGTGTGAGGACCCTTCCTTGTAGGTGGTAAGTGGTGAGGATGATGATTGTTTTTAATTGTTTTATTCAAGTAACTACGTCTGCTTCCTCTGCTTTTTCTTGCTTTAGACCCCACAGGCTGGTTTGGCTTATTAGGCATTTGGTTCATGCCAGTGGCATTGAGTATTCTTTTGTAAGAGTGCTCACATTTTTGATAGTCCTCTTATCTGTCTTACCTGTTTCAGGCAGAGTCTGAGTTCCAACACCTTTGGGGGAAAAAAAATAAACGGACTAGTACTTTGAGTGTTTGCATTTGTTTTTTAATTTTTTTTACCATTCTTGAAGTGTCTTTTTTTTTTGCCTTTTTTTTCTCCCACCATAGAATGCAATGTTAAACTTGCATCCTCTTGTGTTGAAGCTTCTGTCATGTTGGATTTGTCTTCAGGGCATTGTCAGGGTTGGAAGGCAGTCCTAAGGAAAAGCATTTCAGTAAAAGGTTCATTTTTAGTCCCTGAAAATCATGTAAGACATGAGAACCTGCTCTTTTTTATATCCATTTGTATAATTGTCAGCTAGTCCTCAATGCAGGTTTGTTCTTGTCCTCTACTCATTTTATCCACTACTGTCTAGATTATGGATATAGAGTTTCTCCATGATTTGTGCAATGACTCAATTGTTTCTCTTTAACAGAAATACATTTTGGCTTTAAGTGCAAGGCTCTGCAGCAGTGAATGAATACAGACTGAATACCATTGTGTCATACTTAATAATATTCCACATTGTGAAAGTCTAAAAGCAAAACATGCCGAAGCTCAGAACCTTTTTATCCACAGTAGTGTTATGTTTAAAATGTCTTGATTTCTAGTATTGACTTTATGGATTCGAAGGGAGGGAAGTATCAGAACTTGCTCATGCTGTTTGTTTTATCCTGCTGATTAGGCGACTGAAAGCTACCTTGGTGGTGGAGCAAGAGGGCAACATTGTGCAAGTGAACTGTTACATGAAAGCAAAATGCGTGATGAAAAAAGTCTGTGTGCTTTTTTTCCAGTATGTTTCATGCTAGTAGCAGGTGCCGATGAATAGCTCGCATCCTCGCATCCTGTATTTCCATGTCACGCACAGCAGGATGAGTGGGAAAGCAAGTGACTGTGCACCATCCGCGCTGAGGTGCCGGGGCAGGGTACTTGTGTAGCTGTTGGTTACTCTGCCCCCCTAACTCACCCGAGCTGCTACGAACAATACTGAGTCTGTGATGTGAACTTGCCAGCCAGGGCTTGCATTGAGCAAACTGGTCTTTGTTAGCTGCTCTTCTGGAGTGCTGTTGTTGACTCTTCCTTTGATTTTTTCCCCCTCCTTTTTGTCTTAAACATTGAACTTTCTGCATGGCGAGAATGGGAAGTATTCTGTGTGTCGATTTGCTGATTGTGGTGATGTGAAGGACTATGAATTTCTGCTTAATTCTGATAGTTCAAGAATATTTTGGGACAAAGAGTCCAGGGTGTGATGAGATTACCCAAAAAGTTTGCTAAGGACACGTAAAGTTAATTGCAGGGATTTTACCATTCCTATCAGCTGATGGTACTCGCTTCTTTTTTGGGTCTGTAATGTTATCATCCTTGAATACATTTTTGTGAATCACTGTCAGTTGACTTGCTTGTGGGTTCAGAAGATTGATTTTTTTGTAAAGCTCCTCTCTGTCCTTTCCTGGCTGGTTAAATAAACAACATTTTTCTGAATTTTCGGCATATCTTTTGTGTTTGTGTTATCCTTTAGAGGGGAGGAAGAGAACCGAGTAGCACATCTACATCCTCTTCTTATTTAATACTATAACTAAAAAGCCGACATGAAGAGTTCACTAGGACACTTCTGGTGGTTGTGCTGCACTCTTCTGCAGGCAGGAAAATAAGCAAATGGGAGCAGTAGCCGAAGTACTTGGTAGACTGTAATTACCTACTGTCACATTGTGATTTGCAAAGACTGTAGAAGCAATATAAGTAGCATTGGTGGTGGTTTTTTTTTTTCAGGCAATGTTCTTACCACCCTTAGTTACGAGCAGTGCACTTTAATTACAGATCCCTGTCTAACATGAGCTGAAGTGTTTCTGTCTCAGAGAGGGAGGGTGTAGCTACAATGTAGAATTCATCATTCTCTGGCGTGGCCTGACACTGAATAGCTGATAGTTTTTACGCTTGCTGGCATGGCACTTTCACAACATAAAATACTTTGTTCATTTGTTAGTATTGTGCTAGGTGATTGCCATGCTGTCAAACAAGCTGATCGTGAGATTTTGCATTTTTTGACACTTGGCTGGGGTTGACTGCACCAGCCTGTGTACTCCTGTGGGTACTGTAATAATATAAGTAACTGCGCTTCTTCTGACCAAGTATATTCTTGAAATGTCATTTCAAGTGTAATAGTGAAGAACATAGTAAGAAAGAATGAGGCATGCAGCTGTTGGGTTGTTTCCTTTTTTGACATTGACCTGCTTAATCTTCCCAGGACCTTCCATTTTTTATGGAGGCTTGGGAAACAACTGCTGATACATTACCTTGAGGACACTGAAAAGTATTGTTCAAAAGGGTAGTTTGTTCTGTTCTGTTTCCTCTACTTCCTACAGCAGTGAGGCTTGGCCTGGTTTCTATGTTAAGAAGCCAATTTCTCTGACTGGGTCTCTCTTATAGGCTATAGACAGTGAAAACTTGCCCAGAATTTGGTAGGGTTTTGGACTGAAATAATAGGCTTTGGTTTGGTGGGTCTTGCTATTGTCAGTGCTTTGTTCAGAATTAGGTAAGATATGCAAGTAGCTGGCTAGTTAGAATACACTTGAGTTTAGAATATTTATTTTGGCATTAAAATAACATGTATGTTCATGCTGTAAGTAAAATCCTTTTTTTGCTGATCTTGCATTTGTTCCTAAAAAGCACCGTGCTTCAGTGGTGCCTCTGGAAAAACAGATAATTTAGCTTTGAGCAGTTACTGAAAAACTAATCTTGTACTCCAGAACATAATGAGTTGTGGATTCTTTGCTCCATTAAGTGAAATATGACTGGTGTGACTTACTTTATTTGCATATTTAACATACTGGATACTTTTTGTTGTGGTTTTTTTTTTTTCCCCCCCTTGTCTTAGGAAACTAATGGCCTTGTATACTAGAGAAAAGCTATTGTGTGGAGACTGCTGCCTGTCTGAGCATTGTTCTTTTGTAGGTGGAAGGCTTTAAAAGGGAAAAAGCTGGAGTTTTCAAAAAACATCTTTATTAGCTGAAAGAGCATGAGGGTGTGTTTCACACTGCCATGCTCAATGTATTTGTATTTTTCTCAGTAGGAGTATCTGTGTTGTAATGGCTTATCCAGTAAAACTGCTGTATATATTCCCATTGAAGGCATACCAAAAGAAACTGAATGGGTTGTTCCTGTCATCCTTGCTGAGTAACATGTAGATGCATATTTCTAAAAGTGTTTTGTTTTGAATTATCTGAAGTGGAAAGAATAATGTAGAATTTGACATTAGAGTAGACTTCAGGAAGTAGGATTTTTGTTAGTGGAGTATGTAAGAGAGGGGTGGGAAACCTTTTAAATGTAAAAATGGTCTCAAGTTTTTGCTGCTGAGTTTTTTTGTTTTTTTAGCCCAAACCTTTCAGTCGAAACATTAAAAAAACAGGTGTGGTTGTTGCAATATTAAATTTGGAGCTGTGATGGTGGAATGGTATTAGGATTAGTAATGCTGAATCTTACTAAGTGGTGAACGAAACCAAACTAGCTCACTGGTTGAACTGTCTTGTGAACTAACAAGAGTAGTTGGGGGAATGTTGTTGAGTTTTGAGAGTGCTGAGTGCATTGGAGGAGAAAGAATAAGGGGGAGTCTGTGAGCTTTTGGTAGTGTGTGACAAATAGGGATGAGTTCTTAGCTTTGAAAGTGCAGCACAGTTCCTTTTTGGTCTTTCTACACTGACTTCAAAAACTCAGATAAGGACCAGTGCTCAATGGTGCAGGTAATTTACAGCTGCATCTCTGGTAATCTGTGATTTACTCTGCTGCTTCCGAACCGCTTGAACTGAGTGTGTAGCATGCAGTGCCAGTCTCTCAATACACAGCACTGGTGCCTGAGTTGTGTGCTGCAAGGGCTTGGTGCATGTTATTCTGATAATTTTCTCTTCTCTTTGTCCACAGCCTGTTGAGAAGGGAATAGTGGCAGGATAAGAGAATTCCTTGCAGCTCCACAATTGCTTTCCAGGGCTTTATTTTGTGCCCCTTTATTCAATGCCTTGCTGGGGGAAGGACAGGTAGCTGACAGTAGTAGTGTATGATCATGAGCTGTCTAGGAAGGGGAGCAAAACAGGGGGATGTGCTGGGGAGTTGAGCGTGTTTGTTTGTAATTGCTTGGGGGTTTGAGATTAAACAGGTAATTTTGTCCCTATTTGCCAGGATAAACTGCATACTTTTTGCATTCTCTAAGGGTTGGAACGTTCAAAAAGCTAAATATATTTTGATAATAAACTGCAGTGAAGGCTCCTGCTTAAGTGTTTTTTTGTTTTGTAATTAAAAATTTGAAGTTTTAAAAGTAAGGCTATGCCTTCAATGCAAGGACTGGGTGTGAGAGTGAAGCAGAGTGAAGAGCTAACCAAGTACATCTTCAACAGTCTAGAATCTCATCCATATGGCAGTAACAAGGCTTTCTAGATCATAAAGCCACAAATCTGTGGTGCTTGGCTCTGCTGAAGGTTCGGGAGAGCTCCACCGGGCTTTGCCAAGGACGGGAGTTGCTCTTTTGTGACTGCTGCCTCAGCTGTTACTGGTTATTTGTTGTGTGGAACGTGAAGGTGGTGAGTGCAGAGCTTTTGGTACAGTCACTGCTCTGTGAAGGTTCGCTGTTGCAAGGGCATAGGATGTGTGTCAGTGTTCATGTGCGACCTGGTGAAGTTCAGAGTGTTACTATATGTCATTTGGGACGCTTCTATACATTCACAAGTTTAAATCACCAATTTACCTGGGTAGTGATGGGAAAGTGGCAGTACAGTCATCTTCATACTGCCTTGCAAAGTTAAGGTATCCAAGGTTATCAGAGAATCATTTTAGTTGGAAAAGACCTTTCAGATCATCAAGTCTAACTTTAAACTTAATTGCTGCCAAGTCCACCTCTAAACCATGTCCCTGAGTGCCACATCTACCCTGTATTTTTTGATGGGTTCCTGCAATAGAGCATGTTTCATGAAGGGAAAGAAATCAGGGTTTTTCTTATGAAAAAGCTCTTTTGGGGGGTTAGGGGGAGGTTCAGATTCTGTATGGCGAGTTCTGCAAATGGATCAGATGGTGATCTCCCCAGGCAGTCTTCATGGAACTTATCTAATGGTCTTGCCTAGTGGAATGAAAGTAGGTAGCTGATGTTGCTCTGGATGTTCAGTACAAACATCAAGTGCTGTTCATGAGTTCCTGTTCCTATTTGTGCTTGGTTAAAAAGATGACTGACTGCTAGTAATGAAAGATTTTAGAAGTCTTTGAACTCTACACATGCCGGCATTTCTGACTTGTGCAGTGCCATAATGGACTCTCCTCTTTACTAGCTACCAGTAAACTTGATCAAAAGTAAACCCAAATTTGGAGACACAAGCATTATTTAACAATCACTCCAAGTAACTGATCCAAATTCTTGTAGAAGCAGCTGTACGTGATGTGATCTGGACCTCTGGCAAGAGCTGTGTGCCAGTGGAACTGCTGATCTTCTTACCTGACTTCATGTGCATAAAATAAGACTTTCTCAAAAGATAGACTCGGTAGTAGGCAAACAATTTCACATTTCAGCACAAAACATAAGGAACCCTAGTTCTCACACAGTTAAAGCATCTAAAGTAGATTTTCACCTCTAAGGTCTGGAGAGAGAGAAAGAGGAAAAAAACAGATCTAGGTGTCATAGATCTCTTGAAGTAGTAACTGAACTGTCCCTTTGTGTGATAAATACTCAGTACGCAAATGAATAAATGATTCATGAGAGGTTGCTGGTTAGCTTGCTCTGTTCCCCCAGTGATGGTGGGAGAGTTCTGGGGAGAAATCTGTGCCTGACTGTTCAGTTATTAACACCCATGGATGCAGCAACTAAAACTGCAAAAAATGGAGGGGCCTCCATCTAGGAAGGAAGATCTTTCTTGCAATTTCATCTGGGATTAAAGCCTGTGAGCAGTGACCGTGGCAAATTTTGCAGCAGGCCGTGTTTAAATTAAACATAAGAGTCCCTGTTCTATGAGTACATTAGTTAACACTGTCACAAGCTGTTTTCATTGAAAATGCTGAATGGCCCTTCCCTCCCCAAACCCAATGCTTACCTTGCTTGCCTTTTGTCCTGGTCACTTCTTGGGAGAAGGTGGAAGAAAGTTCTGATGAACGAGGTGGCAATTGCAAATAGGGCTATAATTTCTGTCTCTGCGTTAAGTGTTCCCATTTGTTGAATCTTTGATACTTTTCTTGTTTCACTTAGTGTTGTTTTTCTGGATGGTACATCATGCACGTTTATTGCTGCTGTTAGAGCATTTGTATGCAAGTATAAAAACTCTGAAGTGTGGTGTATTTGAGATGCTTGCATAAAGTAGTATTTGATTGTGTACACAAATGCAAAGTAAAGGCAAGCTCTGCTGTGGAACAACTAAATGTGTCATTTAGGGCAAGATCTCAACTGTTGTGGAAAATACATCTGGAAATATTTTAAGAGCTCTTTTCATAACTAGGGCATATGATTATTGTTATTCAAATCTCTTCTCATAATAAAAGCCAAAAACTTGTAGAGGAGTTGTGCTTGTCTGTTAATGTCATCCCAGCTGTTCCACAGTGCAGTGGAAATCTCAAAGCAGCGCTGATGCAGCATTAGGTGCTTCACTCTCACAGGAAAGTTATTATTTCATTTAGTTTCACTGTGCTTTTCATCATTGATCATTCATCATCACATTTAATGACATGAGCATAGGAAATTTTCTTTTTTTTTTCCTTTTTGTAAAGAAGTTAAAATCCGGGGTGTATGTGCACATAAAGAAGCAGTCACTCCAAATATCATTCTACCTTGTTGGTTATATTGCAGGATGATTTCCCTTGGCTTTCCCTTCTGTTTGTTACCTACTGTAGCTTGATAAGGAGAACCAAAATGGACTTCTGCAGGCTCCTTCCATGAGCTGCATTTGTAGCTTGCAACCACAGGGACCATGAAGAAGCCAGTTGGACACTTAGAAATGTGGGAAAGGATACTGGAACGTAATCACACTGAGTTTCTTAAATCTGTTAAGGTTACTCACCACTGCTGAAATTCGCTTTTGCCTAAGGTTTTGGAAACCAGGTGCTCTGAGGAAATGAAACTGGTGACCAGCTAAAAGAGCAGTGTCAAGCAGTGCTACAGCTGTCCTGGGTTGATGGTGGCACTGGTGGTTTGGGAATTTATTCTCACAACAGCTGTAGTGTTAGTGGGGTCCCTTGGTGTGGAGTGAATTGCATGTGGCAGTGCCTACTGGGAAAGATCACTTTCCTTACTGCGGTTCCTTCTAGGGTGTTGAAGGACATTGTGGTTATAGCAGAAGCAAAAGATAAGGACCCTGCTCAAATGTGCTGGTTCTCTTCATTCTCTTCAGCACAAGTGACTGATATGGTGATCAAGACTTAAGTTCTGCTAAGTGCTGTGTGTGCAAAATAAATGCTTAAGTGTTATATCTAGATCATTGTCAAGTATGCTCTAGTGGCTGCAGAATAGAACAGCAAGAGAGTAGCAAGGTGCAAATCACACATCTGCTGTTTTAATTCAAAGTAATTGATTATTAGAACTCTTGAGGTCCACATCTTTGTATACTAATAATACTGGTTTTTTCCTGATGCTTCCAGTTACATTCAATAACTCCTTGCAGAACAAAATGGAAAATCCTGTCCCCTTCAATGATGCTTAGATTGTTTTAAGAAGCATCCTTTCAGAAAAATTTTGGTGAGTTTTAGCTCTGTGTTATATGAAGTGACTGTCTTGGTGGCAGATTCTCCATCTGCTGGCAGGCAGCACTGTTAATTGTACTGGTGTCACTGTTGGTTTGACAGCTCTCTCAACTGAAATGGTGCAATGATATAAGTTGCAAATGTATTGTTTTTATGTCTTATTTTGTTTCCTTTGAAAATGACATAATTCATAGTTCCAGTTTAGAGAACAGCTGAAGAAAGTAGTGTCTTGAGGAGGAAGCAACCTCTGTGCCAGGGTGGAGGAGGAATGAGCATTGGAGGGAAGCTCTGAGGCTTAAGAAATGTTGCTGATTAAAAGTTATTTGGATAGGCACAGACTAAACCCTTCTGGAAAGCACATCAGTATGTGCACACGTATGACCCTGGAAAGGGAGTCGGGATCCACTATAAGAGAATGTAGTGGAGCTTTTCTGTGGTGTTGTCAGTTTTCTCCTTGCAGGCTAAGTGTAATGGTGCAGTGAATTTGGAATGCTGGAAATTTGAAAAGATTTCTTTTGCATGCAGATGTTAAACATCAAGCAATTATCACATGTTTATTGAAGATTGTGGTTTTTAATGGGAGTATAAAATCTGTTATGCTTTGGTTGCTTTTTAGCTACCTGTGGTTCAAGCTTGTTTTTTTTTTTTTTCTCCTCTCCATTTAATGCAGGTTGCTTGCTGCAGGACTACATACTCATTTTTACTCTCAAATAAATTGCTGAAGTAGATTAGCAGTTATTCAGTAGCTTTATTTTATTCCTTGCTTCATTCCAGTGTATCAAAGTTCTCATGCCATGTAAACCCCTGCATTTCAGCATTGTTTTGTAACCTGCTTTGACCTTTTTTTAAATGTGACTGGCATTTTTTACCTTATACCTTAGAAATAAAGTTGAGTGATTAACCTGCAGAATAACAAATGTGATTTGGGTTATTTTGACCTGAAATTTCTGGGGTATCTTTTTTAGGATTACACCAATGTGTGGTTTTTCTTTTTCTTTTTCTTTTTCTTTTTCTTTTTCTTTTTCTTTTTCTTTTTCTTTTTCTTTTTCTTTTTCTTTTTCTTTTTCTTTTTCTTTTTCTTTTTCTTTTTCTTTTTCTTTTTCTTGCCCAGTGACTAGTGCATGCACACTGCATGGGATAGGACAGGAAGGTTCACTTGCTTTTAGACCACATTCTCCTTAGCAGAATTGCAGGGAACAGGGTGTTTTGAATTTGCTGCAGTGTAGATGACTTAATTGACATGTAGCCATGATAATGAATTAAGTGCAAGAACATTGCCAAGAGAAACACTGCGTAGCTGCTGTGCTGCACTTCAGTTGTATTGGCTCTTTGTATGGGACGGTGGCACCCCAACCTACTGGTGTGGACAGCTGATCTTCGTGTTCTACCTGCCCTTTGAACCCGGAGTGGTTGGTGTTCCTGTGTTCACTCGTGAATCATTCTCTTCCAGTGCTTCCCTAATCAGCTTAGAACACTGAATTCCTGCCCTTTTCTTAGGGATATGCTTTTCCTGCAAGGACTTGAAATGAAATACAGCTCTGTGCTCCTGAAGCTGCAGATGGAAAACTTTTTGTTGCAGAGATTCTTTCGTTGTTAGCTGATCCATGAATTTGAGTTTCTCTTCAGATATGGTTAGGTGTACTCCTGTTGCCCTCACTAGCCACTCCTAGCTGCTCATGCTTTCAGCAGAGCTCAAGGAAAGAAGCAACACTGCTGGGAAGAGTGATGTGATGGAACTTGTTTTTCATATTCAAGAGCAGCAGAGCTACCTGCATATGAAAAGCCTTTTACAGTGAATGGGTTTTTCTAATCAGGTGGAGTGAGACTTTATCTTAATATTTTCTCCCAGAAGCTGTACTTCTGAATGTGCTAGAAGTTGTTTTATTATGTGAGATGTATTGGCACTGATGCTATTGAAAGCCTATTTTACATGACAGCGTAATAGTAAATTTAGGTGAATGTTTTACAAACGTTTCACAAGAGCCGAGATTCAACGCTATAATTTTTTCTTGGGCTGTGTTTCAAAGAAATTATTTTCTACCTTCTTTGAGTAATCTGTAGGGAAACAAAGCAATTTAAAGATCAACAAACAGGAGCTCATCAAAATACATCTATAGCAGCTAGTGATAAATAATCTTTTTCTAACAATGGATTTGTTGCTGAATCAAAGTACTGTTTTCTGGTATTCAATTACTCGAGCTGATTTTGTTCATAGCCTAGAAATACTGCTGTGCTCCTGTGCTTATTGATCAAGTTGGAGTATCTGTATCAGCTCTGAGATGGAGCTTTTAACACAAAAGTCATCACCACAACATCCATTTCCTTATTGTCTTGAGTGGAGCTGCCCCAAGCTGGCAGTCCTCAGACTTGCAGCTGCTTTGCTGTATTGTGCCAACACTGTGGCTGGGGAGAGGCAGCAGGCAGGGAAATAGGCTTTCCCAATGGGTGGTTAATTAAAAATGCTTTAGAAATTATGCATTTCCAGAAAGGGATTAACATGGGGAAACTTAGCAAAGGTGTTTGAAAAAAGTGTGCAGATGGACACTTTTTGGGTTCTTGTTTGTGGAGGTTTTTTGCCTTGAAAGTAGGCAGATCATGGAAAGTGGAATTATTTTAGCCCTTGGGTTGCGGAAGTGTAAAGTATTTGAAATATCTGCTTAGTACAGTTCTTAAGATGTAACACTGTGGAGCAGTGCTGGATGTGCAGTTATTCCCACTGTCCACCCCCCAGCTTCAATACTGTTGATCAAGTCATAAACACTTAGTATATAATCAGTTTAGATGATGAAACCCTGCCTGGTTAATTTGCCATTAGATAGTATAAAGAGCTCTAACCAGAGAATGCTGAAGGTTGGGGAGGATTTAAAAAACTTCTTCCACAACTTTTGCCTTTCTCTTTTCTTATGCTACAGTAAAACCAAAACAATTACAAGCCTATTTGAATCTGGAAGGACAGAAAGAATTGATGAAGATTTGCCAGAAGCATCTTTTAACAGAGTAGATTTTCTGATGGGAAGTTGGTCAGTAGGTTCCTTCCATGCTGCCCAATGACATGAAGTTAATGGTCTCTTGGGGCCAAGTGTCCCAGTGCTGAGGCCAGGCTGATTCAATTGGGCGGATGTTGGGGGATTGCCATAAGGGAACACATCTCCGTAGCCTGGAGTCAGGGAAGGGTAAAAGAGCTACTCGGTAGGTCTGTTTGCTGCCCAGCTCTGTTTGACACAGCGGAACTTGCTGGCCTGAGCAGAAGGTGTGAGGTGAGCACTGTAGGCCTGTGCTGCGTGGTGCCAGTCACAGAAGCTGCAGTGTTTTGAGTCGATCAGACTTGGATGGAAAGCATCTCAGGTATCTTGAGAGAGCCTTGCTCACCCACCTGTGGCAGGCTAAGGGCCCAGGCAGCTCCTGCTCTGGCCTTGGGATATGCCCTGCTAATTGTCTTTTGTTCCTGCTGGACAAAAATGGCCTGACTGCTGTTGCCATGCATGCTGTCTTTCCTTCCTTCTCAGTTGAGAGGAGTGCTACTTTTAAAAATAGTTATCACAGAGTTAGTGAGTTGGAAGGGACCCACGAGAATCATGGAGTCTACTCTTAAGTAGATGGCCTACATGGGGATCACACCCAGAAGCTTATTAGCACCACCGATGTGGGTACACAAAGAGGTGCGTAGCTCTCAGACATGAAGCTGGTGACTTGTGACTGTAATTTTCTGCAGTACTGGCTAGCTGAGGTAGGGATCTATACAAAATACCTTTTGTAAATCTTACCTAAAGGCTCCAGTCTTTGACTGTTCCTTCTCATTTATATAATTTTGGTGCATTGCATTGCACATCTTTTTTTTAAACCCTTGTAGCCAGTTTTCTCTACAAGGCTTAAATTTGGAGGACTTGTTGTCAGTTCTAAGATGTTAATGGTTCAAGTACACTGCCAAATCAACAGTTTATTCCATTTTTAATTAGGATTTTTTTATATCTGGCAGTTTTTTGTAATTGCCAGTCATTCTTAAATTTTTTTAAAAATTAAATCAGTTTACTTTGTACAATTTCTGAGGTTTATTGTTCCTTCTGTGAGCAGCTGGAAAGAGAGACAGCCTACTTCAGCTAATTTGTGTTGTAACTGTCCTAGTGGCTATGACAAATTGTATTAACTTATCTGTACTTACGGGGAAAAATTAAATAGAAACATAGACTTGATACAAAGGGCTGGCTTTACTTGGTAAAATGTGATTTGGTTTGAACTTTTACTTGTTTTCAGCGGCACTGTTAACTTGATGTTTTCGTGCATAGTTGTTTCTGAGGGCTCTTGAGTTGAAAACTACATGCAGGTATAGGCAAAGGATTCTGTTTCATGTTTTGTATGGTATGTAATCTTGCTTCTGGAGAGTTCAGCCCATTCTTCCATGCAGTTCCTTGGTTCAGCCACTAATTGTGTTTTGTCTTGTTTTGGGTTTGTTGGGTTTTGTTTGTTTGGGTTTTTTGTTACTGCTTGTTATACTGATATCTCGAAGTAGCAAGGCTTATTTAAACAGCCAGCATAATTTGTGACTACTTGGAACTATTTTTTGAGGGGGAGGAGGAATATATTGAGTTTTGCAAAGTCTGGGTCCTGTACTGTGTCCTATCAGTGGACAAAAAGATGGCATTGCTGTGTGACAGTTCTTGTACCACCACTCTTCAAACTCTTGCGAAGCTATTTTCAAGAACACAGAGGAATTAAGGTGCTAAATGCGTTAACCCCTCCTCCTTCCTCTGTAATAATTCTGAAGCCCTCTTGCCCACATCTGCAATATTTATTGGAAGGCAAGTGACCCCCTTGACCCTATCCAAACACCTTATCCAAAGGGGTGGAGTAGGAACCTGCTGCAGATGATCCTGTTTTATACACAGGAACTCTTTGAGCAGTTAAAGTTCTGAGTTTTCTTCTTCCAGAACTTGAATGAGGAGGGAGAAAATACCTGAAGCATCCTTTAATATTCAGATCTTAACTCTGTTGCCAGAGGAAAGCTGCAGCAAAGCAAGAGACTAAACTATGTATGATGAGTTAGTGGAACTCCTGAGTTACCCTTGAATTATTAGTTGAGCATGGGAGGAGGTGGCCTGGCTTTCAAAAGGAACTGCTAGCAGAGCACTACTTCATATTTGGCTGTGACATATTCCCACTGATATGAATAGACTTCTTATGTTGCAGCACGTAAGCAGGATGAGAATGTGAGTCTACTACAGCAGTTGGTGAAAACAACATATGTTTAATTTTATGAAGACTTAAAGACAGATGGCGTCCCATAGAATAATTATATAACAGTCAAAATTCCCTTAACAAATCTTTTTATAATAGCTGTGATAATTACTCATAAATATCCAGTCATTTTGGTATTTTTCTGTTACATAAATAGTACAGGGATCTAGTTTAGCCCCACTTAAACACTTGGGTGAATTTGTTCTTTAGTCTGGGTTTTTTTTTTCACTTGTCATTTCTAGTCTTCCCTTGTTTTTGACAAAAGGCCCAAGTGATGTGCGCTTCTGTCCAATCAAGTGAAATAAAGCTGAAAATGTCACCTCTCCCTTACATCTGCCTCTTTTAGGGCTATTTTCTTTGCCTTCATGGACTCCCTGTGTTTTACTCCTCCCAGTCTCTGTCCAAAGAGATTAAAGTTCCCATAAGAAATTAGTTACTGCATGTTACCCTTAGTCTGCCTTGGAGGAATGGAGTATAGAATTAAGATCTGTTTTCTGGGAACTGCTGGCTTTCATCCAAGATTTTATACCCATTTCTTCAGCTGTTATCTTGGATATTTCTTGCATGACTCTTGAGTGGACTGGGAAATTGTTCAAATTGCTGGAAAAGAGTTTTTAGAAATGGGTGTGAGCTGGGCAACTACTTCTGAGGCATAAGTGTAACAGCCTTTGAAGCACCAGTGGCCCTGATTGATCTGACATCAAGATGAACTGCCTGCTAGCAAAGGACAGTTGCCTTTTGATGAGGATTTTAAGGAATGGATTTAACAAACAATGTCCTTTCTTACCTCTCTAAGTCTAAGCCTTTCAGCATCCAGTAGCTCATAACCCATCTGCTTTCTTTATCCAAAGGGCAATTTGCCAGCTCCATACAAGCCACAGGTTGCTCCTTGATTGGCATCATCTTGGGGGAAGGGATAGAGAAAAGCTTTTTTTTCCTAGCTTGTTGCCTTTATCATGTTCGTGCTGATTTCTGCCTTTTTCTGGTGAAGGTAGTATGCAGGGCAGGGGTTCAGATAGAAGTCATGTTGAGTAGGCTGGCCAAGGTTAGGGGGATGTTAAACTTGGAGGGACAGAATTCTGCTAACACAACATTTTAAGTAATGCCAACCAAAAGTAGAAGCATATATTGAGCACTGACCAGTTTGTCTGCAAAGTGTGCTTCTTATTTAAATGCCTCTGTGTGAAGCTGTATCCCTGCTTTCCCCAAAAGAAGCCTTGCTAGGTTCCTTGCTGGCCATGGACCTTTAGCAGTCAAAACAGAAGATGAGGGTTTGAAGAAGTAATTATAGTAAATACAGCAGCAGAAGTACTTCAGTAAATGTCACTACAGTTTCTCAGTTGGAGAAGTACTAATAGTGATTTCCTTTGGGGTACCACACTTTATTCTCAGTGGTAGATACGAGCTGGCCCTTGAAAATTCTACTTGAGTAAGTTACAAAAAGTTCCTCATAGCAAGAGCAGTGCAGGACTGCAAAACAGTAGAGGCTGCTTGTGTTAGCCAGGTCATTACTCTGAAAATGAGTGTGCCTTATCTGCCCCTGTGCACAGC
Source organism: Pardalotus punctatus (assembly GCA_013400915.1). Lineage (NCBI taxonomy): Eukaryota > Metazoa > Chordata > Aves > Passeriformes > Pardalotidae > Pardalotus > Pardalotus punctatus. The sequence goes on from VZTX01016138.1 coordinate 34,293, forward strand.
ACTACTTACTTTTGTGCTGTTTTACAGTAGCGCCAGCCCTAAACAGATATTCTTCAGCAGTGGGCTGGAAGCTGATCAAAGGCTTCTGCTTGCTGGGGCTGTATCTGTCCAGGCAAGGATCCTGGAAACTGGGGATTCACCTGTGAAAGCACAGACTGGGAAAATATTCAGGAGTTTTGGGGTGTGGGAGAAGAGGCTCTTTGCTAACCTTTGTATGTTACCAATTGAAACAATTTCCAATAATAATAAATTAGGGAAAATTTCCCTTCCTAAGGTCAACCAACTTCCTGAGAATCTATTAATAAAGAAATATAAATTTGTTAAACCAAGAAAGTGTCTGATTTTTACTGTTTACTTATTTTTAGGGGAAGCATTCCTCTGAGTTCCTTATTTCAATATGGAATTGTTTGTTTGGCTGGTAATGTGGTTAATTTCATCTCACTGTCTTCAGAAGATGTTCAGATCAGATTCAGCCCCTGGCTCAGACAAACTGAGAAAGTAAACAGGACAGTGTCTTCAGTATTTTAAGCAAGTTTCAAGCAGCTAGACTCTTGATTACTCTGTGATGGTAACTTGCATTATTATCCATCCAAGAAATTTGGTGATTTCTTGGTCTGGATGTTGTTAGGACCCATGTAGGACAGTAAAATGTCTTATTTTCCAGGTCTGATATGATTTTTGCTTTGAAACTTTTAAAATGTTCTTTCAGATTTTGTATTTGAATTTTTAGCTCATTTCCAGAGAGTCTGTCTCTTCCAGTGCATGACCTGAGTGTTAACTGTGGAGTCACTGTGAATCAGCAATGTCAGCCACTTGTGAGGTAGGATGCTGTCTGTGCTCACCTGGCTAAGACAGCATACCTGCTTTTAATGACTAGTTGATTACCCTTGAAGTGCTAGCTGTCATGGAGTTCCTTCTTGCTCCTGGCCATAAATTTCAGTTTCCTGTGATGGGTCTCAGCTTCTCTGTTCATCAGCCCCCTGACTTTCCTTGCTCACAGTGCTCAGTGGGGTTTGTAATCTTGTTTTTATTTGCATTTGCTAAAAGCAATATGACTTATAGTGGGTGTCTAATATGCTTACTCAAGGATTAGAAACTGGTATTCTCAGGAAAGGCAGTGAGATTTCTATCTCTTGCCTAAATTATTTAGTATGCCTCTTTTTTTACTTTTTTTCCCCCTCCCTAATTTATTGTCAGGATTGATCAATTTTTACTGAACATCTTTTTCATGGTATTCCAAGATGATCAAAATCAGTATTTCTAAACAAGTGGTACAGCTGCCTGCATTTGTCATGGAGAGCTTTTCCTCCTCTTTTTCCATGTCCTACTTCATTTCAGCCGTTAAAATAACACCAGTGCCCTCAATCTTGTGCTTCTTTTATATGGAGATGGGGTTGGTGCTTGGACAAATGAGTACACAAGTCTTGCATCAAAATCTCAGTTCTTTTTGGTTTTGTTTTTGGTTTTTTTTTTGGTGTACATCTTATTTTAAATCCACTTAAGAGCTAGGTGTATTTTGTTCTGTGTTTAATCTGTTGGCCATTTGGAACTTGTTTGATTACTGTTTGTGTATAAGTTGAAAGAACACATAGTTTATAATTAATATAGTGAGAATTTTGGACTACTCATTTTTATATTTTTATTTGCCCATGAAAACTAATGAGCCAAGAAAAAGGAGGATCTCAAGTAATGAATAACAAGTTAACTAGAGCTAACAGTAACAAGTCGTTAGAGTTTTGTGGGAGAACATAATTATTACGACGTCTGTAAAACACCTTCAATGCCTCTCTGTTTTGAAGATTTAAATTTTCTAGTATTGAGAATTGAAGAAAGGCTTTAAGGCTTCAAACAGTATTGCTTCTTGTTAATCAAAGGAGTTGTGTGATGGTGAACGGAAGGAGTAGAACACCAGTGTCTTTCTCAATACGTAGGAAACCTCATGACATTCCTGCTGAGCAGGTGGATTTTTATTGGTTTCATGCATGAGGAATAGGAGTCAGATAAACTATAAATTGATTTTGTTAGCAGACAGAAGCACAAGTTTCTGTTTGGCTTTCTGGAATATTCTGGGAAGCTGTCATTCCTCTTCCTCTTAAAAGGTTCTTGAGCATTAAATCCTGCCTAGAAAGGTATTATTCCCTTTATTCAGAGATTGTTGCAAATTCTCATTAATGAATGTTGGAATAACTCGAGCTATGCTAGAATAATACATGTGTATATATGTGTATTTATATACACATCCATGTGCATACAGATTTTTTAAATTGCTTTATGTCACAAAAATTGTTTAGCCTTCTTAATCTTGCATTTTTCTTCAACCTGATTTGCTTTGTCTTTCAACCAGGTTATGTAATGTAATTTTCCTTTATAAATTGCATTTTTCATTTAAGTAAGGGTAAAATCCTGATCATTCTGTTATAAATGTAACTCTAGCAGACAGCTGCCATGTTTGCATATTATTTTCTGGTAATTTAAATGTGATTTTTTTCATAATGTGACTTTCCTAATTGTTGTGCTTTTAACCCCAACTGGCAACAAAGCCCCACACACCTGCTCAGTCAATGCCCCTCTGTTGGGATGGGGGAGAGAATTAAAGAGTAAAAGTGAGAAAACTTGTAGGTTGAGATAAAGACAGATTAACAGGTAAAGCAAAAACTGTATACACAAGCAAAGCAAATCAGGGAATTCATATACCGCTTCCCATGGGCAGGCAGGTGTTCAGCCTTTGCCAAGAAAGCAGGGCTCCATCATGTGTAACAGGTACAACTGAAGGAAAGTGTTACCACTGAACGTCCTTCCCTCCCTCTTTGTGTACTAAACCTGATGTCATTTGGTGTGGGATATCCCTTGGGTAAGTCAGGGTCAGCTGTCCCAGCTGTTTCCTCTCCCAGCTCCATGTGCACCCCCAGTCTCCCCACTGGTGGGGTGGGATGAGGAGTAGAAAAGGCCTTGACTGTGCAAGTGCTGCTCAGCAGGAACGAAAACATCCCTGTGTTATCAACACTGTTTCCAGCACAAATCCAAAATGTAGTGCATACTAACTACTGTGAAGACAATTAACTCTATCTCAGCCAAAACCAGCATGCTGATGGAAATGGGGACTGCATGCAAAAGAAATGGGTTAGGGGATAAAGCAGTGAAATGCTGCAAATTAAGTTTATTGTTAATATTGGTGTTTTTTATGTGGTCCTTAAAAATTACTATATTCAGTTTATTCTTTTGGGGGGAATGGCTAAAGAGAGTTAAAGTTTGATGTTGATATTATGGTGATTAGTGTGACAGTTGCCAGCATTTTGCAATAGAATATTCCCTCAGATCTTTCCAATTGGTTCAGCTTCATTGCCTCTTTTTAGCAGTGGGAGTCAGATCTTTAAAAAAAAAAATCTGTGCTACTACAAGGCAAACTGCACTAATATTTTATCTATTCTAGATCATGGTATTGTGTGGAAGGTTCATGAGAAAAAGTTATGAGCAGCCATTAGTTGGTATGTGATTTACATACCATGAAAATCCATTAAACTGTTTTAGGCCTTTTGTCCCCATGGTTCTTAAGTGGATCTATTGTCTGTCCCAGCTGGAGGACAGAGGCACTTACATCCTCAGGAAGATGCAAGTTTGGAGGAGTCAATTAGCTCCCTGTCCAGCCTGGGGAGAAAGATAGGTAGGATTGTCAGATTTCTCAAAGTGATCATTTGCAGCATGTATGAAGTCTTTTATAGTGACCTATGATATATGACCTCAAACAATAACACTGAGAGTGTTGAGGTGTAAAAGATTATTATCCTTAGTGTATACTGCCTTATATGGAGGTCTACATTAGTCTCTTCAGTTTGCAATTTTTTGTTTCACTCACAAAACCTTTCAATACATTAAACTTGTTCTTGTACAAGAAGAAAAAGCTTTCAGCTCAAAAGCAAAGAATGTGTATTCATTGAAGGCGTGGGAGATAGGGTGAGACATGGCAAAATAATTACAATGACAGCTTGTAAGTTGGTCTGTACTAGCTTTAGTTACCTCTTATTTTTACAAGTTTTGGGTTTTTTTTTCAGTATTTGCCTTTCTGGAAATTTTAACACCACCTTGTAACCTGTTACTTGAATCTCAGAAAGACAAAAAAAAGATTTTGAAGCCAAATAAGCTTCTCTTATTGATACTTGACAACAGAAAACTGCTAATAGTTAGATTTAATTGAGGTCTTTAAAGAAAGCTGTTGAGAAGTTGAGAACTAATCATTCCAGTGTGCAGAGTACCAAGAATGTCAGAAGAAGGGATGTTGAGCTAAGCAAGGAGTTTTAATGAGCTCAAATGTAAAAAAAGAGTGTGGAAGAAATACAAGCAAGGACAGACAAGGCAGAGGGTGTGTGCAAGCATTCTTTGGGCACTAGGGATGCCACCCAGCAGGCCAAAGCCTCATTGCAATTCAAACTAGCTTGGGACATTAAAAACTGCTAAGAAGGGCTTTTACAAGTATACCAGTAGCAAAAAAGAGTTATTTGAAAACACAGGTGTGTAGTTGACTAGGGAGACAACTTAATAATGGATCATACAGGGAAGGCTCAAGTACTCAATGTTTTTGGCTTGGGAAAGCAGTAGAACAGGGACTTACTAGAGAAGCTGATTCATTCTGCTGTCCTCCTGTTAGAGCTTTACTTGATGTCTCATCTGAATCATCTTTGATTAAATATCAGCCTATTGCTGTTTCTGTTGTGAGCACAGAGTATAGGTTATTCCTTCTTCCTTATGCAGTGGTTAAAGTCTATTATCAGTTTGCTGTCCTTTGTGTTGTAAATAAAGATTCTAAGCCTGTTGGGTTTTTTAGGCCAGCAGTTATTTCTTTGCTTTCTTCTATACTCTAAGCAATCCATGTCTTTGCAAAAGTTAAGTGCCTAAAACTAGATGTAACACCCAGCTAAGCTTTGAAGGGACTAAATAGAGCATAAGGATTACTGTCTGTATTTTGCAGGATATATGGCTTCAATTTTAAGCTCCTGTATGGGGTAGGGTTTTTGTGTAGTGGCTTTTTATTGTTGACTCAACTTACAATTTGCCTTAGGTGTTTAAAACACTTGTTATTTTTAATCTTTAATATTTTTAAATTATGCCTACTCAGTAAGGAAGTAGTGTGTGACTGGATTTGCCAGAAAAGCACATAGTTATTGTGGCTAAAATGACAGCATTGCTTTGGTGTTGCTCTTGGAGGGAGGAAAAGGATGGGAAGTGGGGGATCATCCTGAGAAATCTATGTGCCATATGTGTATATGTATATATAGCTGGGACCTTGAAGTCTGGGCAGAATTTACTTGCACTGAGAGTCTTAACAAGCATCAGCCATTTGAATAATCCTGTATTAGATCCTTTTCTGTGAGGAGCTGTCACACACTGTTCTCTGCACAACAGTTCTGCACTTGGCTGCATCAGCTTTTGAGTAGCTCCCTGTGTACTGCCTCTGCTGAATGGATGATTTCATTCTGTCTAGATCTCTGGGCTCTGTTCAAATAAACATGAGGTCTTATGACTGCTATAGAAGACCTATTAAACGTGCTGTTTTCTTTTATCTTGTTGTTAAGAAAAATATTGAATGATACTGGGCAGGCACCTGGAAATGACTTATCATGTCCTTCCATTTGGTGAGGAGATATTGGTAATTACTTTCTTACTTAGCTTTTTTCCTACATTCTCACTGTTATGTCCTAGTAGATTCACTAAGGCTACTTACCCAGCCTTGAAAATATGAGCCTCTTAATTTGAATTCCTTCAAAGTGCTCAAAACTAGTTAGTCTTGTTGGGGGTAATGGGACCCAGAACAGGCACAAGAGAACTTGTGGGTGGATATTGCTGTTAAAATAAGGTTTTTACTTTGTACATTGACATTAATCAAAATAATTTCAACAGCACAATGCACAGCTGCAGTGTCAGTATCCCATGGGAACCCTGTTTGATCTAAATGCAGTGGGTGTCATTAAGAGCATTTAAAGTACACAGGGGGAAATGCAGTCTTGTGGCATGAAATAATAACAGTCGTCCCAACTTAGAATCACAGAATGGTTTGTGTTGGAAGGGACCTTAAAGATCATCTAGTTCCACCCCCCTGCCATGGGCAGGGACACCATCTGTCAGGTTTTATTTTCTAAAGAATACAGAGACAGTTGCTAGCCTATTTTTTTTTTTTTTTTGTAATTGTTAGTCATCCTCTGAATGGAGGAAAAGAAACTTCCATTCATTATTTGATTTGCTTAAGAGTCATTATTAATTTTGGAAATTGATAAATACTTGAGTTAATGGTTATTCAGTTGCTTTTTCAAGTGGAGCTGGGCTTGGCAGAGGTTTGCCTTGGTTCATGGCAAACATGACAAAGCATGGTCATCAGGAGCCTGTGTTTTCATTCTGTAAAGTGTAAAGCAGCAATAGCAGCTTAAAATCCTTTTCCCACTGATTCCTAAAAACGTTTTAAAGGATGCTCTCATGAGACCCCACCTGGAGTCCTGCACCCAGCTCTGGGATCCTCAGCACAGGAAGGACATAGAGCTGTTGGAAGGAGTCCAGAGGAGGCCATGAAAGTGAATCAGGGGAATGGAGCACCTGTGCAGACAGGCTGAGAGCTGCGGCTGCTCAGCCTAGAGAAGGGGAGGCTCTGGGGAGACCTTACAGCACCTTACAATTCCTAAAAGGGGCCTACAAGAAAGATAGGACAAATGTTTTAGGAGGTCGTGTTGCGATAGAACAAAGGTTAACATTTTCAGACTGAAGAAGATCGATTTTAATTAGATATAAGGAAGAAGTTTTTTGCAAGAGTGTGGTAAAACACTGGAACTGGTTCTATGATTCAAGGAGACACCACCTTCTGAAGCTTTCAAGCTTTTAAAAATTGTGTGTTGTTTCATGTCTCTGATATGCTGTTGTGGTTTAACCTCAGCCGCCAACTGAGCGCCACACAGTGCTCACTCGCTTTGACTATTCTGCCAATTTTGATGTGAAGTTTACTTTGTCTTGTCATTACTGACAGTCTGTGGGAAGAAATAAAAGTATTTGAATGAGCAGACTCAACATGTTGGATGAAAACATGAGTCTCTTAGAAATCCTTCTATTTGTAAGTGTAACTTACTTTTTTCTTAGTAAATCAAACAAAAAACTCTATCCCAACAAAACCAAAAAACCACTGAAATCAATCCAGCCTTCAATATAAAGAGTCCAAGAACATTCTAATTTGAAATTATCCTTTAAACACCTTTGGGACTGCACAGCAAGTATTTTGTTGAAATTACATTAAATTAGTAGTAGTCACTTAAAGCTGATAATTCATATGCAAAACTCTAGATAGATGTTTTGCAGCCTTCATTGCTGATAACACTGTCAGAGAACATTAAAGACTGAACATTTTGTCACTGAACAGTAAACTTATGTCATGTTTCAGCGCGTGGGATGGTTATTACGTTGGGTTTGGGTTTTTTTTTTCTCTTCAGGAGCTGATTAAAGCTGGTTGTTGCCTAAAGGCATGTTGGAATAAGTTTCTGTTCTTGTTTCTTAGGGTTTCTGTTTGTTTTTAAAATATTCTAATGCAATGAATACAATCTGCAGCACAAATGAAATGTAAGGAATCTGCTGTCCCAAAACAAGGCTTTTGTTCCAAGCCTCATTTCATAGGGGAATTTCTTGTCTTCTGAGAACTGGGTGGACATACAAAACAGATGAGGAATTTTGGAACAGACAAAATAGCAGGTAGCTAGTACTGCCACAGAGAGAAATGTTATCACAATTTTGGGGTTTCCTTTTCTTTTGCTTTCATGTCGTTGTTACTATCTTCTCATTGGCTTGCTTGGGTTCCATCTGTGATCTTGGTCCCTACCAGCTTGGTATTTCCTGAATTGTATTTGTGATGTCCAAGAGCAGCAAAAAATACCACAAGAGGCAGCTTTCAATCTGGTCAGCACTTCAGATTATTCTGGCAAGGGCAAGGACATGCAGCTTGTAGCAAACAAGCTTAGTGCCCTTGCTCTCTTAGGATCCTCTGTGGCATTATTAGACTTAATTATGTTGATCCCAAATGCACTTTAATTAGGATAGGCAAGGAGAAAATGAACTAGACAGCACAAGTCACACGAACTCCCTCTATCCTGCTTTTTATGTTCTTGGCTTTATTTTTCTTCCTTCTTTGACTCTCAGGCTTTTATTGAAAAAAAAGATGTGTTTGACGTTGTCACACAAGGTAATTGCATCTTTTAAAGTATAGCTGCCTGCTGTGACTAAAAGGTACCAAAACAGCCTTTAATATCCTGGTGCTGATGAAAGTTTGTCACGTGTAAATGGTGGCTAAAGCTGCTCTTAGATTTACTTTCTACTGGCTTTTAGGACAAGCCACTAGAAAAGATGTGTCTCTGCATTTCTTGTCTCCACTGGGATTTTCCTAGATATTTTTATCAAATGTCAATAGATCCACTCCTTTACACCTACATTTATCTCCCTTTTCCCTCCCTTCCCTTTCTTTCAGACTTCTTTAAATCTATCAAATAGTGGATTTGTAACACACTGTAATTGTGTATGGCCAAAACCAGTGAATATTAGCAGTCTTGCTAAAATGAAACTTTGCTAAATGCTTCTGCACGTGCTGTGTTCTTTCTCGTACGTTCAGTACATTAAAGTGGAAGTGAACCAGCAATAATCTGTCATGAATCCCCAAATTCAGTCTCTTTTAATTGAACAATAAGAAACCAGTGTTTCATTAACACTTTACCCTTCCTGAGCCTGAGAAACTAGTGGGGTTTTTTGCTTATACAACAGGGATAGTATTGTACTCAACCATCAGCTTTGAGACAGGCCTTGTCCTGAAGAATTCAGTCTATTTGGACAAGACAAAAGATGATAGGGAAAACTGAGGCACAGAAGGGACGTGACCTGTGTAGGGTATTGCTGCAGGTCAGTGGCAAAACCATGGTGAGAACTCGGGTGCTGTAGCTGCTGTCTCATTGCTGGGTCAGCCCGTGCCCACTGCGGGCGGCTGCTTCCCAGGCGCTCCTGATAATCAACTTGTAACATGTGTGCTGAAGGTCAAGCTTCTCATTAACTCTCTGGTGGTGGTGCTGTCATCTGTTCTTTCAGTTCATTGTGTAATACATAGCTCCAGGTCTCTCACTCTTGTTTCTAAACTTCTTCATAAATTTGAAGTCAAGTTTGAAATGAAAAAATGTTAATTTGTAGAAGTATCTTACACCAGATTATAATAAGCAGGTCATTAAGCTGTCATGGTCTATCGTGTCTGTGGGACTTGAGAGACCTTTAATCAGCAGATTATTGACACTACATGGCAAATAGTCTGGTATGTAAATACAAGTTCGTGACCTTACGAATTGCTAATAAAAGATCCCCATTCAGGTTACTACTGCTAAAAAGGAAGAAAAGTCTATATACGTTTTTGAAGTTGTTTTTATTGTAGGGCTAGTGAAAGGTAGAATAATGCCTTGTAATTCAGGCCCAAGGCTTTTTATCAGCAGCTGTAACATTGCAGTAGTGCTAATGTTGAATTTTGCTAAGCGTGCAACAGTTTCCATATGTTGTGTTGTAATCCTCTTTTGGTGATTTTGTCTTCCAAAGTTATTTCAAGTTCCTTTGACATAATAAGGATTTAAAGATCATGAGTTTTAGGCATTTGTTTGTTTTATGATAGTAAACTCTCGTGCTTTTTTTATGTACAGTATAAGCTCTGTACAGAAGTTGGAGTTTAATTCCATGTGTCTTTGCACATGTAAAACTGATTAGCTTTCACTTTGTAATGTGTTAGATGGTCTTAAACAGAAAACAGAAAATCTTCCTCTGTACATCTAGACAAAATGCATTTTGCTTTTCAGCCCTCTCCCAAGGAAGGCGTGAGAGCATCTAGAGAAATTTCGGAGTCCTTCTCTAAAAGCAGCCACGTCGCTGCCCCTGCCCCAGGCTCGGTGCTCTGGGACTAAGGCAGGTTGTGATAAGCACACCAGACCTGGAGGGAGCTCCTGGGTTCTTTGTGTAGTGCGGTAGCTTTGGTGCAGAATGCAAGTACAGATGCACAGTTACTTCAGCCCCCCTGGAATTTCCACTGCAACCTCTTGTCCTTATACAATTCCCATCTTCTGTGTTTCATACCACAGTGAAAATTAAAACTAATGTTTGAAAACAGAAATTCTCAAAAGCAAGTTACTGTAACAGCCTTAGTCCTGAGTGTCTGTGACTGAAAAGTGAATAAACCAAACAGAACTGTCCGTGCTCCTTTGTGTTAAATAAGTTCTCTTATTGAGGATTTACATAAGAAATTAATAAGAGCTGAAAGTTCATTTTTCTTATGTTGTTTAGACTTGCTGCGATTCTGTTGCCTGTGTTACTCTTATTTTGAAGGGAAAAGAGTTTACAGTTAATTGGCCTAATCCCCTAGTTAGCTGAATTTGGTAGACAAATCAAATTTTAATAATGAAAAGGATTACAAATTAAATAGATAAAACTTTTGGATATTGCATTAAGCATTCTAAATGTTAAATTGAACATGAGAATACAAAAAAAGGCTTGCTTTTAGTTACCCATTAAGCCAAACATATCAATTAGATGCTGTACTCCTTGTCTTAGTGGTTTTGTCTTTCATATAAGTTTTACTAGAACCTTAACTGAAACTTTGTAAAAACACTTGTCAGATTTACCAATTTCAGTGATAAAATAAAAACAATGATATATAATGAAATATATATTAAATATTAGATGTTTGACTGCTCAGGAGAAATACTACACTTGTTAGGTATTTTTCTGTGCCATCTAAAATACAGTAAAAGAGCTGATTGCCCTAACTTGGGGTTGGTTTCTTTAACTCTGTAATAATGGCATCAATCTATTGCACTCACTCACTCTTTGTGAAAAATCTATGGGATTAAAAAAACATACTATACAATTTCACTGAAGTGTGTCCTACTTTTTTGTAATTTGAGGTAAGAATATATGCTATTCACTCTCTAATAGTTCAGTGGAGAATTCCCCTTCCTAATTGAAAAAACACTTCTCGATCCTTCTTATTGTCCAAGTTGCAGCTTTGTTTTTGTGGAATGGAATTGAACAATTGGAAAGATCAATGGAAGTGTGTTTGTCTGTGCTGCAGGACTCACAGCTTGTTCAGAGAGGACTCACTGAAAAGTAGATCAGATGTCTTCTGTAAAAACTGCTGACTTTGAGTTCATACACATGCTTCTAGCAAAGCTCTTGCTCTTGTGTAAATGGAGTGGTGATGGGGACATGAGGTTGTTTCTGTATAAACATTTTTGGCAGCTCTTTTGCAGTAGAAGAATACAGGTGATGACAACTCTTGGCATGAAAGAAATTTTACTTCCATAGGGAGCTTTCTTCCTGTGCAAAATCAGTAGCAATGGCCTTATGCAAAAGTATTAAAAATAGGTGTCTGTCTACAATTTGACTGTTAGAAATGATAGAGTTTGGTTGGAAGGTGTTCCTCAATGCCTTTTCCTGAAGGCATAACACGGATAGATGAGGGACTACTGGTTAAACTATATCATCTTTTGATAACAGGTCAGTGTTGCTGGATGTCTTTTTACAGTGCATCAAAGATGTTTCTAAGGTGCACATTCAGGTTAAAAAAATCTAAAGTGAAAATTTTAATGCAAGGATGCATTTAAAAAAAATTTTTTCTAAATCATGAGGTGGACTGTGCTGCATTGATTACTTAGTCAGACTGCTAAAGTGCACTATCTCTGAAAATGAAGCACATCCAAGATGCTGCTTTGGGACTGGAGGATGTCATGCAGGACTCGGGGCAGATCACTGAGCGCAGCTCACCTCCTCAGCTTTTACAAACAGATACTGTATTTTTCAGGGTTTCTTTATTAAATTTTCACCTTTCTTTTGCAAGTTAGGGCAGGGTGGTGTGTTAATTTTCATTATGAAATGAGGTATTTGCTAATGAAGACTTACCTGGATGCTTACCATGCACCCTACCATACCGTGCGTTGTACATGCTAAGAATAGCAGGAGTTTTGGTGTAATTCCAAGGGGATTTCTTCACATGGGCAATTTTCAGCGTCATTGGACACAGGAATAAAAATCTCAATTTGTAAGATTAAATGCAGAACAATTATTAGGAAGGACTCAGAGCTACTCACTCTAAAGAAAAGAAAGGAAAAACTGGAAGGGTAGAAGAGTCTGACATCCAGGTAGTATTTTTGTTAGTGTCTGATCGTAGTTTGTCTTTTAAAGCCAGAAAAATAATCTGGTCAATATGAAAAAAATTATTCTTACAAAAGAAGACTGTGCATTGTGGAAGTGAACTTTTGTACAAAGTTCTAAATGCTTGCTTGTGGGCAGTATGCATGTCTGTGTATTCAGGGTGGTTTTATCAGCTGTATTACTGCCTTCCTTGTAGGTACCTGGAGTACTGGGATGGCTGGATTACTCGGAAAGCTCTTGGTGACGGGATTTGGAAGAGTGAATTAAGTAGAAAGTATATGTCAGGGCTTAATCTGAGCTCTTAATTGCACTGCTTCTGTCAGTGGAGATTGACCCACAGAGTAGCTGTCTCCTTACTTTAGTGCAAACCTCCAGTGTTTTCAGCCCTGGCTTATGAGAAGACTGCGTAGAAATATAGTGAAGTGGCCAAAAAGGACTCTGTTGTTTGCTCTGTTGTGAATAGGACACAGTATCAGGCATCTTAGGGACTTTGCTTTTGCTCCCACAGTTATTGCTGATTCATGTGGCAGAAATAGGAAGAGCACCAGATCTGTTTGTGTTATGTTGATCAGTGATATTTATTGAAAAAGAAATTGATGTATTTAATAAGCATGTATGAGTATCTTAGGACTCAAACTAGATGAAATTATTTGATATTAACTGGGAGCCAAGAACTGAGGGAATCCTTCAGCTGATGAAAAGAAGGGACTCTATATTCATGGTACATCTTTTTCTTTTTCAAGGGAATCGGTGACCCATAAGATGCCTTAATTTGGCATGGGGATAAGTATTTAAAAAATGAACTGTGAGAGAATACAAAAATATAGGTAGCTATTCTCAAATGAAGGGATAAAACAATTTCAGTTGTAAAGCTGATTGCATGCAGTTTTAAGGAACAGAACATCTGGTAAGGCTGGTGGACACTCATTAAAATTTTTCTTTCTAAAATAAAAATATTTTTAAAGACAAGATGGAGCAGGTGGCTTCAAAGACAGTGGTACTATTTTTAGCCTTCTGATTCTGTGATGTGAATTAATGGCAAAAGAATTAAGGGGAGTTTACTGGTTTCTCATTATGCTTTTTTGATCCACTTCTCAGTTTTAACCACAAGTAGGGTAAGAAATTGTTTCTCTTAAATTATGCACTGTGGACATTAGCAATAATTACTGAGAAAATTTTAAAAAGCTTCTAGTAGTTCTTGTCTACTGTTAAAGTCAAAAGGGAAACCAGAAGGAATTGTGCCACAATTTGATATGTTTGTATGTCCTGATTGTTGTGCATCTTTTGCCTGGAGAATTAAAAGTGTGTAATTTTTTCAAACATTAAAAAAAAAATTAGTTGTGTTCCATGCCTTCAGATAGATAATAGATGCAGTGTCTTATGGGGACAGACAGTCAACTCAGCCAGCAGCCAAATCTAATCTCTCTTAGTCACTGGAACACTGCAGAGTGTGGGCTTTCTCCTTCTGCTGCTTCTTTCACAGCTCCAGCCTCCACACGGCCTCATGGCTGATCAGAAGCTCTTTGTTTGTACAAAAATGTGATTATGTTGGTTGAGAGTGCAGGGGCTTGTACATATTACAAACTGGGACTTGTAAGTTCCTGTAGCACAGCCTCAGACATCCGTGTCTTGCAGGAATTGTGTAGGAGAGGTAGGAGTAGGACCATCGAGCAAGTCAGTGATAGACCACACTGACAATGTAGAAAACTATGGGATGGATTTGATGTCCTGCATCATTACAAAAAAATCGTATATATTGACTGTAACGGCTGGACAGCAGCTCCACGCCTTAATTTGGGACGTAAAATTTCAACTCGTACATGGTTTTTCCTTCTGCTCTGCTGGAACGAAAAACAGACTAGTAATGCTGGTAGTGCTAATTACTGGATTAACTGAAGGAGAGACAAAAAAGCAATCGGTTGTGTCTCTCAGTCTTCACACACTCTGTTCCCCTTGCTCTCTCTTTCTAATGCCCCGAGGGTGCCTGCTGTAGAGTCTAATTGCTTGATTTGGTGCATCGAGAGAGAGAGAATGTGACACGCCACCCTGCACTTGTTTGTGCTCTGCCCATTTGGCAGTGACACAAACCAAGCGGAGGTCATGTGAGTGCAGCCAGAAGAGCACGGCCGTGCTGGGAACACAGTTCCACTACACTGGGCTCCTTTCATGCCTTCTGTGTGAATAGGGGTCACGGCTGTACCAAATGTCATGGAATTAAGTGGTGATTTTATGCAGACACGTCTAAATGGGACGCGCTGGGGAGCCCCACCCCACACTGGAAACAGTGTGTTGTGCTTTCAGGGCAGGTGGGAAGGGCTAACCATGGGTGGTTGAATGAGTGAGAGTGACTTTGGAGCAAAGCAATTACGGGTCTGATCCTAGAAAACCCTCTTACCTGCTGTTTGTGTGACACAAGCCTGATGATTTACCCGGGAGACCAGAAGTAGCTGCTGAAGACGTGTTCCCTTATAAAAAAAACCCAAAACCTGTCACTCTAAAGAGTTAGGGGCTGTAATCTTGTATGCTCCTGTCTATGTGTTTTTATTTGAGTCTACACTCTCTGGGATGCCTTGTCTCCCTAGCGTTGTTTAGGTTGAAGTGTTGTTAATGAATTGCTGTTTTATGCTGACATGCCCAGCCACTTACCAGGTGTTAGAGGTTCACATACAAAAGTCCTGGGAACCTGTTGGTGAGTGTTGATAGGGTGCAGTGGGGTCTCCTCTGGGAGTTGTAATCCATATGCTGTAACTCCTACAGTTGGGCACTGCCAGTGGCAATATGACACTTGAAAGAAGAGTCCACAATCATTTAGCAGGCTACAGCTGTACTGGTGGTGCTGGCCATTTTAGACCTGGGCAGAGATAATGGAAGTGAGGGAAACTTAGAGAAAGCAGTTACATTCTTTTGGAAAATGTTTTATTAAATGTCAGGTATTTTGCCTTTCTGTATTCCGTCAACTTGCTAGCTCACAGATTGATGCCTGCACTTCCAAGGCTGTCTTCTGTTGTGTTTCCAGTGAATAAATTTTCAGCTTATAGCAGATATTTTCTTAGTCTTTAAGTATATGACACTATGTTTGGATTGTTAAATTTCATTCCATCTGTATGTCCCATATGTTCAGCCCTCCTGCTGTTCCAGTTTGTTTGTGGTCACCTTTCTTCACTATGTGAAGGAAACGACATGAGTACTAGGGCAGGATTCTTGCTGATAGCTCCACAGTTGTGGTAACAGCTGGTACAGCTGTGTGCTGTTGAAGACCTCTTCTCTTATTCTGTCTCTGGGTAGCCCAGTGCGGGGTTAATTGCAGTGTTTGTGCAGCAGGGAAATCGAGATTTAAAGGTCTCTTCTGTGTCTTGATGTTTCAGCTCAAATAAAGAAATATCTAAAAGTATGCAAATACAATTAAAGAAAAATAATTTATGCTCTGAAAGGTTTCAAATGTCCATGTAGTGGATGAACAACAGCACAGGTTAATGGGGAAATTTCCTAGGCTGCAGTGTTTTGAAATGGAAGAGAAGGCAAGCAGAGCATTCTTAACTTTCATGGACATGTTTGTGAATATACAAATAGTTTCAGTTGTTTCAAGGAGGTTCAGTAAATGAAATCATTGAAAAATGGGGAAAATGTGTTTGATATTGCTTTTCCTTGCTCAGGTAAATTTTACTTTGTTCTGTTTGCATTTATTTCTCAAATTTAGAATTGGCTTCCAAACAAAAGCAGGGCTGAAAAGCAGGAGAAGGTATCTTAAGAGAGGTTTCCTTTCCAAACGCTTCTCTGGGAAAACATGTCTTTCAAGTTGAATCCTTTCCTGTTGCCTGTTTGTGGGTTGGTGGCTGAACAGTGAAACTCTGACACTATTAACTCTGGGTAAAAACTTAAGCATTGTTTTCAGATATGGGAAAAAACCAAATAAGTTGTTTTTCTGTGTAGTGTTGTGTTTGCACTTTTGTGTTGCTAAATGTTTATTTTCTCTTCTAGCATGGATTGAAGTTGCAGTGTAGGCAGAGAGGTGTCAAAATTGATTTAGCAGTTTGATGCTGTGCATGTTCTCCTTCATGCTCAAGTTTTTACCCTTGTTCTACCAGGCTACCTTCTTGACATTGGCATTTTTAGCAGGAATTAATTGTCTCTAGTTAGCAGCTGAGATACACCTTCTTTGCTATATAAATGTGTCATTAGAATTATCTGTTATCTGATATATAGGATTATCTGTAGTGTGGAGTTGCACTGCTTTAGAGCATGAAGTCTTTAAAGCAAAGTTGAGGAAATGTCCTGGCTCATGCTTTTGCCCTTGTTTCTATCACAGGTTTGTTGGAACACGTATTTATTATTCTTTTTCTATCCTTGACTGTAATATTGGTGCTGAGAAATCTTCTATCAGGGTAGTCAGGAGGCTTTCTTAGCCCCTCAGTCTGACAGAGGTCTGCTTGCCCTAGCATGCTGCTGTTGTGTAATGTGCCCAAACCATCACTATTCTGGCAAGGTTTTGTGGGATTCTTAAAGGCAGAAAGTCGTGTTACCTTCCAGTTGATTAAGCCAAGTGTAGTGGGTTTTGCCTGGAAGGCTGGAGTTGAGAGTCTGGATTACAGATGTCCCTTTTGAGATTCTGTGAAGGGTGACTGCTCCATGGGAAACGGCTAAAGTTTTTAAATGAGTTTTACTGCTGGCACTCAGTAGTAAAAAACAAATGCTTTCTTTTATTCTCTTTTATAACGATGTCCAGCTGAGCATGGAAACTTAAACAGTATTCATATTTTTATAATTAAATGGCTGCTTTGTGCTGCTCATATACCTGGTGCCTAAAACTCTTCTGGGGCTGAGCAGAAAGAAAATACTTTTCCTATGTAATGAGGAGTAGTAGTTGCTGGACCAAGTTGAAGTGATGGGTGAGTGCATGAAGTCAAATCAAATCCAGGCCTCTGTGCATGATTGTTGGGGTTTTTTTGGTGGTATTTGTTGTTGGGGTGTTGTTTTGAAAGAGTGGTAGGCAAAGACTGACTGACTGCAAGAGCACAGCTTTGCAGCACAAGGGTCTTAGTCACTTGCTTTTTATAGCATTTCTCTTAGGGAGCCATCTGCATGTACTAGGATTACATTTCCAGGTCCCTCAAAGGCATTTTCTAGTCCTTGTTTTTCTGCTAGGTGTTGGCAGAGGAATCAGCTATTAGTGTTTGTGCAAAGCAGAAAATGTTTGTGCAAACAGTAAGTAAGCTGGTGGACTCCTCAGGAACTATAGTTTATAGAAATAGTGTCATTCAAATTGGCAATGAAATTGGGAATAAAAGTTTGCACTTGCAAATGAGCATTTTGTATGATGTAGATGATACTGCTCATAGTGTTGGCTAAGCTGAAATTACATGAGAAGAGTAGGCTCTGTCATAGTGAACTGGAAATCTTCCAGTGTAGTTCTGTTTCTTCAATACATTTATTCTTAAAGTGAGTTTAACCCTCAAATGAAATTGCAGTGATAGCTTTGTGTTTATATCTTCAGCACAAGTCCAGCAAAGGTGTCTGCAGCATAGCCACCCCAGGCTGCTCTGTCACATTAAACAATTGTGATCTGAAGGGGCATCTTAACAGAAGAGAAGAGGATTTTGTCTACATGTTTAGTAAAGCCCCTGACACCTCTTTTGAGAATGACAAAAAATAGAGGTGCTTTTGGTGCTCTCACCAAAGGGTCAGCCGTCTGTTTCATTTAGACAAGCAGCTGTTTTATAGCTGCCCTTTTATTTTTTTTTTCTACTGCCAAACGGTGGAACTTTTGCCTAGGAGCAAAACCTTCAGGTAAACAGCACTGTGACCATTTGTTGCCTCCGATTTGTTCCAATGTCACTTGTGTTTGAAAAGAAATTAAAATTATAGTTTTGTTTACTTTGCCCTTGTAAAGTGTGTTACTGCAGAAGGATAAATTGATGTCAATCCCTGCATGTTTTACTTTTACTGGAAATTAGAAAGATGTAGTATAAATATAGATAATAAAGCATGGGTTAATGTTGATGTAAGTAAAAACATAGCTTAATTTGGTGAATAGTCTTGTGTAATCTACGTACAGTAGCCTCTGGAATTAGTAAGATGCAACATACTGTGAGACAAAATGCAGAGCTGAATTACCTATTGCTATGAAAGAATCTTTCAAAGCTCTGGTCAACAGACCTCTGCTTCCTCTGGAAGCTGCATTCAGAGGTCCATAGAACCATTTCTAATAAATAATCTGAATTTTGTAGTTCTGGGCAGTTAGTATAACACACAGGAAATGTTGACATTGACTAAAAATACTACTCTCTTTAGGGGCATTTCCCTCTGTTGCAATGACCACAAAGTGCAAAGTAATGAAGAATTTTGGTCAGTATTTATGCAATATGTGTCTTGTAATTTGGCATTGTGCGTCTGGATTGCTGATAGTAATTGTGTGTGGGCATTAGAAAATAATTTTGATACCTGCCTATTTAGCTTTTTGCTTTATTTTTTTTCCTATACAGCTGTCTGAAAAACCAAGTTATGCACAGGTGTGCACACAGCTGATACGACTTCTGAGGTTTTGCTTTTGTTTGTGTTGACAAAGTACTGCTGGCTTCTGTATGCCTTGGCTGCACCTTTGTAAAGTGAAGTGTTGCTAGGCTGTCTCCTCTTAATAAACCTACCACAGTCCTTCTGGTGTCTGCCCTTCTGATATCTCCTGCTCCACACTCAGTGGTGTAGCTATTGGAAGTTGGTTTATTTTTTGTATTAACATATGCTGTACATATGTGCATTTGCTGTTACAGAATTTATAGGTCTGAGTCAGATTTGATCAGGGGAGAAGTGTGATAAGATATACACTCGCATCATATCAGAGCCAGGATTTTGGACACCTGAACTTGGCTTCTGGCATGTTACTAAATTGCATTGACTCACTTCCTACCTTTTCAAGCTATGATTTCTTTGTGCGTGTGATACCAATTTCTTTATAAATGGTTTTGAACATCTTACTGTGGGGGACCCTGGAAAGACAACGAGGTATGAGCATTTGGTGGAGGGAAGAGGCAATAAAGGTATTGAGGAATTCGCTAGGACAAGTTCTGTGTGCACTTGACTTTTGAGGGTGTGTTCAGTGTTTGCTTGATGCTCACTCTTTTCAGTGCTGGTTGGTTTTTCCTTTTTTTGAGTACAAGGAGAGCAAGGTTAAATTTTTTGGCTCTAGTTTGTCTGTAAAGCTGGTGGTCACTTGCCTCTCTGTCCAGACTACTTCAGTCTTCTCATTCCTCCCTCATCCTCCATGTGTTTGCTTCTCTGCACAGTGAAGAGAACGAATCTCTGAGATTTGAATCTCCTGTGAAATCTCTGAGAACGAATCTTCTATGAAACAGCCTGGGATGTGGCAGCTTGTGTATCTGGGATAGAAGATTTTGGGACTCCCTCTCTGTAGTCTACAAGCACAGCTAGGAGCTGAGACTACTTTCCCAAAAGAAAATGCTGAGCATTCAGAGTATCCTGCTGTGTTGACAAGCCAACCTGTTTGTGTTTCCTGGCTCTGCACTCTTGATGTTGTTCAATCAATTGTGTAGGCAGTGTAACTGCCCATTTATTACTAGGGAAAAAGACTTGCTCAGATGGTTTCTGTTTGCTGTATCAAATGCCTGCGTTAGTTGTTACAGCTCTACTGCTTGCAACTGAAATAAGTGAGCACTTGTGTATCAGTTTCCTAATGAAACTTTAATATATTAGTCTGGATTTTTGTGGGTGTGGTGTTTTTTCAAAATGTTAGTGGAATGGCAGGTTCAGAAAAAGAACATGAATACCTCATGGTGGGGATGCACCTAAATAGGCTGAAGCTCTGGTAGGGTGGTTTGGGATGAATAAGATTGGCACAACGGCAGGAAAACAACAGTCAGAGGAGGTCTAGCTGTCCTTGGCGGCTGGAAGCTGCTAACCCTGGGAAGCAGAACAGATCTGGAAAATGACCCATTTGCAATTCTGCTTCCAGACCTTTTTCCTTGAAAGAAAACATGCTTTCTTTGCCCTTATAAATTTTCTTGACTTGCATGCCAGAATGAGAAGACTTTTATGTCTTTGCATTGTCAAATTGCCTAAGAGAAATTATGAGTATATTATTGATAGAGGATTTCGAATTCAGGTTTAGGGTTTTTTCCCAATTATCTTATTTTTATTTTATACTTTTCTATGGCTTGTGTTTGTATTTTAAGCCCCTTCTGATTATATACGCTGCTACAGCACCACTTAAATAATTTTTGGAGGGTTTTGCAAATAGAAACTGCCTTCAGTCATAGATGCTGCAGTGGAGAGGACTGAGCCAGAGACGGGACGGTGTTGATGAGAACAAGGCTGCATAGGAAAAGCAGAAGGACATGTAGCACTTACTGTAGTTCAGAAGCAAAGGCAGCGAAGAGATCCTTGGAGAGGTTTGTACAGCAGAATTTCTCAGTCTTTCTGCGAAGTCTTTTGGGCTCAAGGAGAACGAAGAAAGTGTGATGAAACAACTTCTGATAGAGAGTAGAATGAAGAGACAGGATGGGATCTATGTGAGATGAGTGTACCAAAGTGACTGTGAATGGAGATGTCTTGTTACTTCAACTCTGTAGGCTTTTAAAATGTTTCTGTGTGGTAGTGGTGGAGTATTTGCCTTAATGGCCTTTGATTATTGTATGGGGAAAAAAGGTACTGGTTTTAGGAAATGAGCTATATCTCACAGAAACAAAAATGTTAAAATCCCAAAAGCTTTTATTGAAGAATTTTATAAAGTGACTGATATGTTAAAGTTTTTTGTGCTTTAAAATAAATCTGCTCCAAATAAAGTATTTTCTTTAGACATCAGGACCTGAGTTTGTAGGATCTCAGTGTGCATTTGAAAAGAGTTAAATTTATTTTGTCTAGGCTTGAGGGGAGTTGTTCAAAAGTTGGAGCAGGGGAAATAGGGCATAATTCATTCTCCTTTTTCTGTTTTCCAGAATATCAATTTCTATGAACAAGAGGAGAGGGACTTCAGTCTTAAGGGACTCTTCCTCCAAGCTGATTGGCAGTGCATACAATTGCACCACCAGAAAGCAATAAAATAAATACATAGAGCAAGAGTAACAGAAAGCAGATGTCTTGCTTTTGCAATTAAAGAACTGGAAAAGACAATAAGAAACTGATGGCGATTGACTGCATTGGGGGCAGTATATATATCTTGCTTACTTGTCAGACAGAATGGAAAACCCCATACTGGTGAAAACAAAACATACATTAACAGCCATAGTGTGTTTTTTTTAAAACTGGGGTCATGTGTGCTTAATTTTTCATTAGAAAACTTCATGCAAAGGATCCTGCAAGATGGAGCAGGCATCTGTTCTCATTGTGTTCTCAGGTCTGTTTTTCTACTTTGGATAATTCTATAAAAATCAGTCAAGTGTCTGATTTAGCTGAGAAAAATGTGTGGAAAATGGGATATATATATATTTTTTTTAATTCTGTATGTGTGGATTTTGTATTGGGAGGGAAAAGATTTCACCAAGACAATTATCTGTAAAATATAGTTTAATGTTTTTTAGAGGCTGCACATAAAATGGAAATAGGTTTGACATCTTATGTTCTGTATCTGAGTGTCACCATGAACTAAAATGGTAATCACCTACACAGCATCATCATCAGCATCTTCATTCACTGACCGTAGTACATGGAGTTTTCTTGCTGCTAATGTCTCAAGGCAAACAAGACGTGCTTTAGGAGAAAGCATTCTTTGTAAGCATTAGCATAGATGTTACTGTAAATGTGTAGGTATGCTTTGAGCAGTTTGCCTCTCCTTTCATCAGCACACTTCTCTAGTCACGAGAAAATGAAGTACTTCAACAGTTTGTGTTGAGAATGGAAAAGGCATTGAAACTGGGGCATATGAAAAAAGAAATAAGAGCAGACTTCGTGTGCTTTCCTTCCATGTGATACTGGTCCAGGTGAAAGCTGTAGAGTTGAGAGGGTGTCCTGTCTGTTCTGCTTGAAAGAATGCTTAGTGACATATTTTAATCAGAGTACACATCAGTGGCATGAAGTAGAGAAGAAAACTTTGTGGAACTTCAGTTTGATTTCTGGTTTGGTGCTCTTTCTCTGTCAGAGCTATTTAAAAACAAACAAGCGACAAAACGAACAATGAAATCCTTTTTTGACACAGATGAAAAAACTGACACAGACATTAAGCTCCTTTTTTGCTCTGGGTTAAAAAGCAAAAGGACTGATTTGGCATAAAATACTTTAAAGAAAGCAGTGAGTATTGCAGCTGAAGTAACTTTGAGTGAGTCTGAGCACAGACTGCTGCAGAGGAAGTTCTTTGGGAAAAATTGTCCATTTGGGGTTTTGGTGTTCAGTTGGGAACTTGTCAGCGCTGCTTTATATATGTACAAAGCTCAGAAGTCATGTGTTTTCCTGATTGTATTTCAGGATGTGAAATACTATGCTTCATGTTGTCCTGATCGCCGCTGTGCTGTCGGTAAAATACTGCACCTTGTGTTCTGTGCTGCTTTGAATCACACAGCAGAAAGTCTTGCTCAGTGACTAATTTACAGCACACTGGTGTGGAAGAAACACCAAAGTGCCCATAGGAATCCTGATAGTCTCCTTGCTAACACCATGCACAAAGTTCGTGTGGCACCTCAAAGTGGCAAGTGGGAGTTTTCCATACTGCCAAAATACAGAGCTCAATCCGCCTCCTCACCCCCCAAACCCATAAAAGCTCTAGCAAGAAAGCTCTGGTTCTGAACTCTCACAGTTTTGGCAGGCTTCAGCTGGTGTGTTTGTGTTGTCGCAAGGAAGGTGAAATCAGGTACTGCCCTAGACTTCCACCTCTCACAAGTCTTTAATGTAACCACTACATTAGTTTATGCTTGTGGCACATTAACCAGCCTTTTACTGCTTGGCCTGCTGCTGTCATCCTATTGGTTGAAAACTGGTGCCAAGTTATTTAAGGATGTCTGCTGAGATGAAAAATTCAGTATGTGAAGTAATTGCTGACCGCTCTATGATTAAGCGTCTCTCAGAGGTTTTCTATCTTTTGTGTCTGTATTTGCCCCAATAGCCTTTAAATGCAATACTGTGCTGTGTGATGTTGCATCCCTATGAACAAAGAATCATTTTCCTCTGTGCAGTCAAGACTGAGAATAAGATATTTGCACCTTGAAACACTGATCAGTTCACTTTGGAAAACTGCACATGAATTTTACAAGCAGGGTAACAGTATGAGTACTGCTACACCTTCCACTTTTAAATGCATGTAATCTCTATAGAAGAGAAATACAAAAACACTTGGATTTTGTTTGCAAGTAGAAAACTTATGGCTGAGAAAGTATTAATTATGCAAGGTTTTTTTAAGGCTAATGCTCCAGAGAAATGTTTTAGTATTCTCCTGCAAATTATTGTATAAAAAAGAAGTGAACCAGTGACCATTTTATAGTCAGGCCAGATGGTCTTATAAGATGTCTGTGGAGAATTGAGACTTTTTCTCTGTAAAGTGTTCTGTTGATAATGAGGTAAACTTCCACCTTTTTATTGCTCACTGGAATTGCTTCCAAATATTTTTAGGCTACGCAGGAGTTTCTTTCATAATTGTCAAGAAAATACAAAGTTAATTCTGGTGAGAGGTGTAAGTCTTCTCATGAACATCTGTTTTCTGCCAGGGGGGATTACTGAGAGCATTCCTGTGTGCTTTATCCCCATAGCAGGCTGTGTTTGTACAAAGGTGGGCCTTTCTGGGGCATGACTGTAGGGGCTTAGGTCAGTGGTCTGCCTACCTCTGTATTTTATCTCAAGTAAAGCAAGTAAAGTTTCTCCAAGGCAAGAGGCATTTAAACAACAAAGCATGCACACAGCAATCGTCTCCTGATTGTAATCTCCCAATGAGTGACAGTGAGAAAACTTTCTGAGCCAGAAGCTGCATCAGAATCACATTTCAGTGGCTGTGGGCTGTCTGTTAATTATCTACTTTTTTTTTCTGGATGCCATTAAGCTTTTGATTTCCACAGCATCCTATGATAGAGTTAATGATTCCATTCCAAATCTTTTTCTCCTAATGGGTCTTGCTTGTTGTTCCTTATCTGCCCTTCTTCATCTGCTCAAAAAAGCATCTCTGGTTTAGGGTATGGAGAGGACTTTGGGAACTGAGTTTTCTGTTTTTTCTTGACAGAAGCTAGACAACCTTGTTTTTTTAGGTGCTTCAGTGTAGCACAGTGCAGTCTGATTACCCAGTCTGTAAACAGAGATGAGCTTGGTGCCTGGCTTGAGATCTGTGTAGTTTTCTCTTAAGTCATATTTTGCAACCCATGAGGTAATCTTATCCTCGAGTCTCAAGTTCAGGTGAAGGATCAGGACACTTGACTGGATTAAATTTATATAAAGTTAGTGAAGCTGGGCCAGACCTTTAGCTGATGTGTATAGCTGTAAAGTTACATTCATATGCAGTGATCAAATACTTCCATTTGAGTTTTCCATGCTTGTTCTGTTCAAAAGCATATTAACCTGTTCACAAAGAATAATGTTTTGTGCCCCTTTACAAATAGGAATTTGCCACTTCCAAATGCAACTTATGGATTTTTATAGTATATAGCTTCCCCCTGCCCCACTCCTTCAGTTCGTTCAGTTGTGGTGCTTTTGGCTGTGTAAGAAAGAAGGAAAGGAGCCTGTTACTGCAAGAAAGAGCTGCATTTGTCTGAGAGAGATTTGGAAACTTGAACAGCTTTATCTCAAGTTTCAAATAATCACTGCAGTCAGGAAGATTACACACAATCTTTTGGCAAGCTTTATAACCATAAAAAAAGCAGTCTTGATACAGGTAAGATGACCTTTTTTTGGCTTTTTTGTGGTGTATCACAAAAGGCTGTACTGACTTTCTCAAATCCATGTCTTGTACTTTATAAACAGTTAAGGCTGTTGAAATAAGATTTCTTGACCTGCTTTCCATCTAGGAAAAATTTCCACTTCTCTTTTGTTAAAATGCGGCCAAGCCTGCAACAGTTTCCTTTGAAGAATGCTGACTTGTAGCATTGTTTAAATTTGCAGTCATGACTCTTCAAGTCAAAAAGGAAAAGTTTCATTCCCAGTATGCATGGTCCTTTGGGTACCTGGCACAGCACACTTGGAGGAGAAAGTTACAGAAATGCAAGGGGTGTTTGGGAGATTAAGGGCATTGTAGTGAGCATATTGGGTTGTGCTTTATAGATATCCTTGTAATACAAAGCTAAAATTGCCCCTTCAAAGAGAGTGCATGTAAGGAAGGACTCTTTCTTTGAAACTGTTGAAATCGCTTCTGGGAAAGGTTTTAAAGTTTATTCCTGCCTCCTCCCACTATTCAACAGAAAAATACTTTTGCCCTGCTTGCAAAAGAGAAATCATTAAGATACTTAACTCTTTACACAGATCTTAAAAGAAGTGTATTTATGTGCCAAAATATCTGTACACTGCAGTGTGGAGAAATGACAAAGAAAACTAGAGTTTTATGTTTGAGCCACATTCTATTACATGTCCTGAAACTACAGTGAAAATAGTTTTCTTTTTAGTCAGCACTTTTATAATCAGATATGCAAGTTGGACAGATGGACATTTAGAGATGTGCTCAGACATTCACTAAATGTTTTTTAAACATTTTATATGACTGATGCTATATTGTGCCAGATATGCAGTAATGATGTTGGGAGATGGAGTGCTTAATCTGCCTGTTTTGCTTGTTTTACTGATCATTAGTGTAGCTTTTG
This sequence comes from Pardalotus punctatus, assembly GCA_013400915.1. Lineage (NCBI taxonomy): Eukaryota > Metazoa > Chordata > Aves > Passeriformes > Pardalotidae > Pardalotus > Pardalotus punctatus. The sequence continues at coordinate 60,188 of VZTX01016138.1, forward strand.
TATGGAAACCGTGCAGATTTGGAGGGAAATGATGCCCTTTAAATTATTCAGTGGAATGGAGAACACAGGGATATAACAAAATCAAAGATGGTGTTCTATTTTCCATCATCGGAAAAAGACTATCTCTCGAGTTTGGTGCTGTTGGATCCCTTGGAGGAGAATGGGAATGTAACATTCTTTATGAAACAGTCAGTTTCAGAAAAGTTATAAAATGTTGGCTCCAGGGCTTCTTTCAGACCAGTATTACTTTTATTACTTCTTCCCCTCAGAAATTATGGGTTATTTTCTGTGGACAACATGGCTAAAACTGATAATAAGTGTGTATTTAGGATTTTTTAAATCACTTTCTCACTGGGAGAGCACTGCGAGGACAATTGCTTTATGCAGGCAGTGGTAATGCAATAGTAAAATATGTTCCTTGACTGTGGAGTTTGCTTTGAGTCCTACAAATGCAAAAAGAGCCTTACTTGCTTGTACTGATAAAGTGACACTTAAGGCACCTACTGTTCCTATGTGGAACATCCCTGAGTTATGCAACTTATAATTCTTCAACTTACAGTAGCTGAATTATAAAATAAACAACTAGATACATATTGTAAAACTCTCACTGAGGACCCCTCAGTCCTGATAAAATTGATTATGCAACAAACAGGATGAGTCAATATGTATATTTGAAAAAAAAGAGACAAAAGCCACTACAAATTCTAATTCCTGCTCTGGTTTTTTTTTTCTCCTTTTCCTTTAGTTCCTTGGCATAGCATTTCTTGGGATTGGATTGTGGGCATGGAATGAAAAGGTAAGTTGCATATAGCACCAAACTTTGTTTTTTCTTTTTATCTCTCTTTTTTCTGATGAAATATTGAAGCACTAGTATGCTGCATATTTTGTGTTTACACACAGTTTCTACTGAAATAAAATCAAGCCTCTGTCAAGTAAAACCTTGGCTTGGGTCACCTAAAGTAACATTGTTGGCATCTTTCCCAAGAATACCTTGGCAAGAAATGGTGGCTGACACTTGCATGTAAAATAACCATTCCAATCCTTGCACACTCAGACTGCAGCTCAGATACCTGAACAGGCTGAGGCAGTATGGGCAGTGTATCCCCAGGAATGGAGAGGGAACCTACATGTCTTGGAAGGCAGCTTCCTGAAAAACAACCTGCTAGGCTTTGCCTTCACATAGCATCTTAGTTGCTGTTCCTCTTAAAAAACAAAGCCTGAGCACTGAGAGCCAAGATGAACGCTGAAAACCAGTGCAAACCTGAGGCAGGGTAACTGTTGTTTTTACTTGTGCAAATGAAACTGGCCACTGGAACACTCTCTGTTCCAGTGACTGTAAAATCCAGTTCCAGACTGTAAAATCTGCTTCGAAATGGGAAGTATGTGTGTGTGGGGTGCACAGGCAAGGAAAGAGAAAACATTCTGAACCAGAGCCTAATTTTTAGTTTGCTTGCTGCAGAAGTTTGGAAGAAGATAAAATATCAAGGCATAATATATACAGCAAATTGGTATGTCTTGGGTTACTGGATGAAGAGTTTGTCTCGCTAAAGGACAACAGCTAAAATTAAAGCCAGAATTTCCTTTTCTTCTTTGTTTAAAAGATTGAAAATAATAAAACCTGGCTGTTAACAATGGTGCTAGGTTGTTCAGTTACAAAATAGATATTTTTCTTTTAATGGAAAATGCTAATTTATAAATTGATCTTCACTTAAGATGTAATAACTGGCGCTTGCAGCAGAACAAATAACACATTTGGAAGCTCTGGAGTTCTGCCTCTAAAAAAATTCAGGACAAATTTTGAGTTGTTAACTTATATTCTAATTGCTCTGTGCATGTGCCTTGGATGTAGATCATTACAAACAGTAATGAGATATTAATTAACCTACACTGTATACACCTATATAGATATAGATGTATATTTACATACCATATGATACTGATGTTGGATAGCTCAAAGAGGCTTAGAAAGAGGTGCTGTGACATTTTTTTTATTCATCAAAGATGTAAAAACATATTTTATTTAGTACCCTTAACATACTCTCAGAACTTGTACCTATGTGTAAGCTCTAGAAAACTGCATTGTTTAGGAGTGGCTTTACAGAAGAGATTGGAACATTTTTGTATCATTACAGTAGGTAACACAAATGATTGCTCTTTAGAGTCAATGAGCAGGTAAAGGGAAAACAACTATAGTCTACTGTTTGAAGTCTGAATTATGCCAGTCTTACAGCTAGAAGGTGTTTTGGCAGAATCCTGGTTTGTTAGGGTTTACATATTTTCTATATGGCAAAGCATGTACCCTTTTCTAGGGAAAATGCATTCAATTTGTAGTTGCTAATAGCCAGAAGCCAGAGCTTGTGTTTTTACTTGAGATCTGGACATCCGTTATCAAGTCATCTTAAACCATTTTTAATCAGATTCTGGAAATGGGAGAAAAAGCCATGTTGTTTTAAGACAAGCAAATAAAACCACTGCAGTTTAATATGCATTAACCCAGGCTCCACATGTAATAGGTTTTTTAGATTATTATTTTTTAAATTAAGAAGTAAAATACTTTACTAAATACTAAATTAAGAAGTAAAAATTAAGAAGTTTATTGGTTTAAAGCACAGGTTTTTCCTTGAAAATGAGCGTTTCCCCCCAGCTTCTTTAACTGCTGTATTCTGCAGTGCTTAATATGGACTGTTTCAGTTCATGGTTGTAACAATCAAAATGCTGTATAGGTATAGCTGAACTGCAGAGCTCTTGAGCACAGACAGATTTGAGTTTTGTAGCAGACTTATGGAAAAAGTGACTTGTGTCAAACCAGTTTGAGTGCTGTATTTCACTCGGCCCTTTAGAGGACAGGCAGTGGCCAAAAGCTGCAGTCAGCAGGATCAAGTTCCAGGTGCTCATAGGCCCTGTGTTATTTAGTGGGGGGCAGATCAGTTAGATTCCAGACAGAGCTGTTCTTACTGCTGATGAGGAGTTGAAGAGGAAAGCCAGCTAGGTGAAGCCCAGGGCTTGAGAGGTCTGTAACATAACTGAAAAGCACATCTCTAGCTAGACTGTGCTTGCCTAAGGCTGGGATGGATCTCCCTCAGGCATTATGGGCTGTTGTAATGGCACACTTTAAGATAACAAAGCAGCTTGTCAGAGAAGAACCTCGGGGTCCTGGTGTACACAGAGTCAAACAGTGAGCCAGCACTGTGTCCTTGTGACAGAGTGCCCTGGGCAGTGTTGCCAACAAGTTGAGGCAGGAAATTCTTCTCCTTTATTCAGCACTGGTGAGGCCACACCTAGGCCGGTTCTGGGCTCCCCAGTCCAAAAGGAATGATGACGTAACTGGAGAATCCAGCAACAGGCTGCACAGATTATTAAGGGACTGGAGCATCTCTCCTACAAGGAAAGACAGAGAACTAGGACTGTTTAATCCAGAGAAGAGTAGGCTCAGGGAAATCTTAAAGTATGGAAGTACCTGAAGGTAGAGTGCAAAGAGGATGGAGCCAGGCTGTTTTCAGTGGTGCCCAGTGACAAAGGCAATGGGCACAAAATGAAACACAGGTGGTGTTTCCCCTAAACATAAGGGAGCACCTTTTTAAAATAATGGGAGGGTGACTGTGCCCTGGCACAGTTTGTCCAGAGATTATTTGAAGTCTCTGTCTTTGGAGCTTTTTCCAAAGCAATCAGGCTATGGTCCTAGGCAGCCAGAACTAGGTGCCCAGATGACCTTAGCCATTCTGAGAAGACTTGCTGGTGCCCCAATGAACTCACTCTTTATCAAAGTTGAAGTAAATTTTGTAAGGCTTTTTTTTTGCAGGAGTAGGTCTTCAGGACTCCTACTGTAAACTTGATTTGGTGGTGGGGAGGATTTTGATTAGCTTCTGTTTTGAATTGTGTGGCTTTATATTCAGCTGTGTGGTTTAATGGCCTGGCCATCAACTTGTACATACTTCTGTTGCTTCACAGAATCTTTTCAAGGTAAAAAGATAGTGTTCTAGGCCACATTAAAACTGTAGGATGTAAAGAAATAATCTGCACTTCACAGGAGTCCCATTGGCTGCTGGTTAAAACCAGATTTGGATGGATTTGTGGTCTTGGTGCCTAGTTCCTCTTTTCTTGCTAACTTGGCTTGAATTCTCCCCTTTAAACTTTCTTGTGAAGAAGAAAAGCACAATATCCAGCCTTGCGACCTTCCTTACGGCCTTTGCAGGGAGGCAAAAGAGCTCATTTGTCAAGTAGGCAATAGAATTGGCTTGACAGCCAGTCAGCCAGCCCTAAACAAAGGCTGGGCAATTAGCATTCTGAGCCATGAACCTGAAAGAGAGCTGGGGGTGGGGTGGAGGCAATAAACTCTGGGGATGAATAAAGCAATCTATACATGGATGTACTATATAGCTCACAGTCTCACAGTGTTTTCAGGCATGCTAGGCTTGGGTTTGTACCATTAAATAGTTCATCCATGGCAGCTGATTTCCACCCTCCTCCCCGCAACAGTGCCATGAGCATTGTTAACATATAAAGAGTCTGTACTAAGCCTCAGCAACTTATAACACTTTTGCTCAGCAGCAGGGGAAAATGTTCATATTTATTTATTATTATTATTCATATTTATTGTTTTTTTAAGCACTTCAAGTCATGTCTTCTGTTGACTCTTTAAAAATAAACTAGACTTGTACAAAGTGTCTATTTCCCTCCTTGGTTGTATATATTAGATATTGTGATCTCAAGGCTGTTCATGGTGTGATATCAGTAGGTGCTTGGGAAAATAAGCATCCTGGCTACCTGCAGGAGACTTAAATTCAAGAGCAGTGAGCCTAAGTGATGAATTGCTGTTATGTCTTCTGAGACCTTATAAGACTGCCCATGGAGAGGGACTTTTTAGAAGGAAAGCACTGTGGTTTTGGGGTAAACTCTAAGTAGGAGATAGCAAAAGTAAGAGATACTAAAGTAGGAAAGAATGCATACAAATTTTGTTGATTAAATTTAGCTTGTGTATAAAGTTGACTGAAATGAAGAGGGAGAAGTGGAAGAAGCTGACAATATGCATGAGTTTGGCTTCTCAGCTTTTCCTGTTAAATTAGCATAACAAGATGACGCTTCAGCTCAGAAGTCAAGTTGTGTGCAGTTTAGAGTACCAGTATGGTACCTCTGGGTGCCAGCATAGTATTTTTAGTCAGCAGGAGTTCTAAATCTGGATGTCAAGTTTTAAGATAGACTTCTACTTACGTAAGGTGATTTAGGTCTGCTTTGTGTTCTCAGACAAGATAAACTGCCTACATGGAAACAATCACAGTTTGTCAGATCAAACCTGTCTCTTCTTGCCCTTAAGTGAAAACTAAAGTTGTTTTCAAGAAAAAATACTCACTTCTCTTATTGTCCCAGTGAGTGGCTGGATCACAGTGGCAGACATCAGGAAGGAGTGATACACTAGTCACTCCATAATTGTTGTGCATACATGTCTGTCACACCATTCTTCCAAGAATTATTGCCCACAAGGAAACTGGGCACATATCCTATGTTCCTTATAGGCTGAAGGATACCTAAAGACAGGATACAAGACAAGAATGTGTTGTCTCTAAGACAAAGATGTGTGTGGGTTTTATACCACTGGAGAAGAGAGGAGGGGATACACTATTACACTTAATTTAAATTGCAGTACAGAAAGATGCATAATCTAAACAGGCCGGCTCTTAAATAATTTACTAGTGTTTCAACACTTTATAATCATTAATCCTGAAAAGTCTAAAAATCTCTATCTTATCTATGTTTATGCCAGTTATTCGCCTATTGAACTCTTCTTTGTCAGGACAAGAAAGCTAGACTAGTTCTCCTCTGTTAGACGCTTGAAAGATAAAGTTCTGCTGCTATTACTGTTTGCTGTGGGAAATGCTAAACCAATAAAAATCAAGGAAATAATATCTGTAAACATCCCCCACCTAGTTTCTGGCTTGCAGAGACAAAATTCTGGAACAGAATTAATTTGGCATGTTTCAATGAGTTATTGTTCTGTTCCCTATGTTCATTCAGAAGCACAGTGTGGAGAAACTGCATGGATTTTATGACTAACAAAGCAGAGAGTCATTTTTCCATTTTAAAATTGTGCATTTGAAAATAATTTTACTTACCATCACCCCCCAGATGTTACTGTTTGCCAGTGATACTAAGTCCTGCTGACAAGACTGTGAAAAGACTAAACCTCTGTTAGCAAATATACATGTTTTAGAAGATCTTGTATTGATGTGTCTTTTTCTGATGTTACGGGTTTTTTGGGGGTGTGGTGTGGTGGTTTCTAGTTGGGTGGTTGTTTTCTTTTTCTTTTTTGTCCTCCTGGTAATGGGACGTTGCAGCAGAGATTTTTTTTCCCCCATCTTGGAGGAAATGGGAAATAAAAAATAGCTGATTTCTCCCATCCTACTGTTGTGTTGAGTCTTCTGCTTTTACATGCACTCCTGTGGGCCAAATTCCATATACTCTCATAGTGTATCACCTCTTTGTTCCTTAGGTTGATGATTCTAAGTTGTCTCTGACTTATTATACCTTGAATTTTCATTGCTGGGTCAGCTTTGCAAAATTGCTGCTGCCTGGAGTGTTTTCAGTTGGAGCCATTCTCTCTTGTCCTGCAGGTTGCCACTGTGCCTGTTAAAGCAGCAGCTGTTCAGCAACAGATGATCTGGAAATGTCACTAGTTTGTTGGTGCACTTGTGATTCCCTTCTCTTTGGCCCCATTAGAAACCTAGGAACGCATCAGATTGTGTAGGTGCGACAAGGTCACTGCTCCAGCCAAAATACGTGTCTGGCTTTGGGCTCAGCCTGCAAGGGCTGTGTCTGCTAAATGCAGGCAATGGGAACCAATAGGAGAGGAGGTGGTGCTGAAGATCCAGCTTGCACACTCTGCAGGTTGTGAAAGGTTTGAGTTCTTTTCAACCCATTTCTAGTGTGATCTCATGGACTGAATGTCTGCTAGTGGTTGGAGCATGAGTTCTGTTCCAGGGGCACATCTTCATTTGGAAGTAAAGCAGTCTGTGTGCTCCGAGACTGTTCCCTGGTGTGAACTGAAGCACAACTTGTGTGTGATCACTTCAGAAGGACTGCTGCATCTGACCTGAAATATTAATGTACATGTGCACCAAAGGCAGGAGCTGGAGTCAGGGGTCTGTCTGGAAAGTAGTACAAGCTGTTTTGATGATCTTAAGGAGCACAAGATGGAGAAGGGGTGAGGTGTGCACCCTTACTGCTTTTTATGTGACTGGTGCTTCCTTATTCTTAACTGATGGGATAAAGGCAAACTATTGTGCAGCTATAATATCAGGAGGGGCATTCATGAGCTCCTGTGTTCAGGATGAGCATTTTTCCTTTGCCTTTTTCTTCTCTGAATTATACATGAGGTCCTACTTGTGGTGTAGAGGGCTCTGGCCATGGGGAAAACGTGATATGACAACAGAGGACCTGTCAGGCATCTCTCAGGCTGTTTTTCTACCTGTGCTTACATACCATGAGGAGAAGACTCCAGTTCTGCAGGAGTTTTTTTTGGGCCTGGCTTGGTCTCACATTTCTTGGTGGGGTGGAAGGCATCCTTGTGTTGAAGAAAATAGTAGGTCCTACTGTTTCATTTGACTTCTCCTCAATTTGGAGTGGGGTAGAACTATGGGTTCAGTCTTTCCTGTTCCATCCATGCATCATTGTATCCTAGTGATTGAAGTACATTTCACAAATAAAGGAATGTTTTTCACAACTATGCTGTTACTTATTTTAGTTCACTTCTGGATGATGCTTTTGTTTTTTCACTGTACCAAATAAATTTTGATTTCTGTTGGATTAAAATATTAAATAGCAACTCATGGGCTGTAATGTACAACAGGCTATGGAGGGTGGAGGAACAGAGCAAACAGATGAGCTGGAGATCAGCCAGGGAATGTGTCCTGCTGGCTCTCCTTATGGGACTACAGCAGAGCCCTGGGTTGACACCGTAGTGAGAAGTAAATTACTCAAGTATGTAGCTTTTTACAAAGCATTTCCTGCCAAATACAGATTACGCACATGCCTAAACTACCCAGAAAGTGATGTGCATGTACCTCAACAATAACCATACTTCAAAATGAAAATGCGTCTAGAGGAAATATTGTTCCTCCTTTAAAATGTTAAAGTATCAGGGTACATTGCAACATGGTTGTAGTATGCAACTGCAGTAGTGTTGCTGAGGGAAAATACCTTGCATTTGTTGAAAGGCTGACTTTGAAGTATTTACAGGTAGTTTGTTTAGATCCTGCATTGATGCAGGAGTGAAGTTGACAGTCACCCTATATTCCATAACTGCTCAGCCTGAGGATTCAGAGTGCGTCATGGAGGATGCAGTGTTAGAATATGAGATTGCTGATCCTCTGCTCAAGCACTTCTGGAAAGCACCACCTTCTGCTTTTGGCTAAAGATGGGATGAAGACAGAATTGGTCACTACCAGGTGTTTGTGTGTCTCTGTCAAACTTTTCCCAGGAGCAACTGTTGTAGCCAAAAAATTCTTGATGCTGTGGCAGTAGGTGTAGTAGGCATTGTAGAAACTTGTAGTAGATAGGAAGAGTATGTGCCTAGAGGACTGTACATTTAGATCTTCTTAACAATATAAAGTGAGATATTATTCCCCAGTTGGTGCCCTGCTGCTTGAAGCAAAGTATGCTTTTCTGCTGCATCTTCAGAGAGCTTATTTGTAAGTGTCCAGAGTATAAGACTGGAATGTTGTATTCCAAGCAATAAGCAATCTTCTATCAGACTACCTCTGTGTGTCTTGAGCTGTAATCAGAGCATTGTCTGTGTTTCTCATTCCCACTGCTAGCTATTGTTTTATTGACAAAGCCTCCCTGAAGATTGTGTATCCTGAGATGTCTCTCCAGAATACTGATAACTTGGGGTTCATGTGCAGAAGGCATACGGAGTACAAATGAGAATTAAGCTGTATGTGCTTTGCATTGTCAGGATGTGTTATTTGGGATTTATCCAAGCTAGGCTTATGATTGCCATGTGTGGACTAGCAGCAGATGCACATAAAGGTGCTTTCCAAGGACAGCAAACAATGGCAGATAAAGCCTGTGTTGTTCTGCTTGGTATGTGTTGGATCACAGCTACCCTGAGGAGCAACTGGCCAGTGTGTGGCATTACAGGGTGCTAAGAGCCTGGCAGTTCTAGAAAATCAAGTAAAGGGAGAAAGGGCAGGATTGGAAAAACAATATAAAACTGGCTCAATAAATTTTGTTGCCATTGAATTTAATGAGTGTGAGTGTGCCAAAATGCAAAGTGGTGTGTTTCTTACTACTATTTCTGTATTATGACTATCTTCTCTAACAGTATTGTCCTGAATGGAAACTGAATTTTACTTGGATTTGTTTTCATTTGAATTTTACCACTTTCATATGGAAAGAAGTTGATTTAGCATGGCAATTTGCTTTGAGTTTTTTGTTGATTTCTTTGGTTTGGTTTTGTTTGTTTTTAAAGAAAGACAAAATGTCTTATGAAAAGAGACTTAAGGAGCTCTTAATATTTTTTTGATTTTAAAAAAAAGTAAATACAAGTAATACAAAGGCAACACCACTTCTCCAGTGACTGTTTTTTTTTTTCTCTACTACTCTACAGTCCATTAATTCCAAAATCAGCTAATATTAAAAGAAAAGAGTAGTAGTGCTTGCTTTAGGGCAGAATTTATTCTCATCTTATGATAACTATATGTGCAGAGAGGAAAGGACTTTAAAACTTTGTGAAGCAATCATTTTAGTAGTTGTTTTTCCTCCTTGAGGCAGAGCTCATGGTTCTTGACTTGTGTAGGGCCAAGGCCTTGATTTTTTTCAAAGGTTTGTGTGTTGTTGGATTATCCTGTTTATATTGCTTGTTATTCTTAGCCAGAAAGTTGACTTAGATTTTTTTTTTCTTTGACAAATGTAATGAAACAAAAGTAGTGGAACAGTTTTTGCACAAGTTGATGTGTTAATAACAGGTAAGTGTTCATTTCATCTTGGTGTGTATCATCTCTTCACTGAGATGGTACCAGAAAAAGGGATGGGCCAACTGCTCCGCTTTGATAGCAGTGCTGGCTTTGAGTTGTGTTATATTGTTCCTTACATCTATTTTTGCTTTTTAAATGAATGACAGTAAGGCTAGTACTGTATGTAATGTAGGAGGAAAGTGATGAATGGGTTTTTTTTTTTATTTTTAATTTTTCTTCCCATCTCTCTCAGGCAATAGCCTCCTGTAGTAGGAGGGAGAAGAATATGCTTTGAGAATGTCATTCATGCTGTTGGATTATTGTACTTTAGGATTGGGTTGTAATCAGATTTTTCTTTGGGTTTTTACCTTTTCTAAGGCTCCTTGATGTGTGCATTGGTGAAATTTACATGCAGGTTTTATCTACTCTGTCCTTGTCTGCAGAATAAAAAACTTTTGAGTACTGTGTTCATTTACTACTTGCTCGAGTTTTGCATGGGAAACTCTAGGAAAGTGGTTGCAGACTAAATGAAGTAATGTGTTAGAGATGTTGGTTACATGACGGTTGGTATGTTTTGAGTGGTCCAAAATGAGCATGTATATATGTATTTATATGTATACATAATTTATATGTATGCATATCATAATCACAGGTGTAAAACCACACAGTTGTGAACAGTCATCATTAACAATGTTACTGTCAGCTTCTGGAAATGGGGTTATTGTTACTTCCCTCTAGATTGGTGCTGTTTTGGGTCTACTTCAAAGAAACAAAGGGGATATGAACAGGAAGAAGGAAAAGGATGAACCTTAGAGTTTTGCAAATAAGGAGCTGCAGATGTAGATATCTCTACTGGTGCTTCTCAAGCCACAGCATCATTCAGGAGTTAGAGGAAGCAGTTGTCCAAAGCACTCGGCCTAGGTTCAGGCTTCTTTGAGGAAACACAGCAGTGTGCTTTGCATTGACCTACAGAACTGGGGAGGTGCATGAAGAAAAAGTGACACTTCAGCTTTATTTTCTGCCAAAAAGCCTGAGGAAACTGTAATTGTTCCTGTACAAACTCACTGGAGTAAGGGAAACTTTGTACTTGTTTCTTGATATGACCCATCTGTTCAACATCAGCCAAACTCTGGCTAAAATGTGTTCCAAAAATTAAAATTTTTTAGGATTACTCAGGATTACTGGTGTGGCAACCCAGGCTCTGCTTCTAAGGCAAAAATGGCATTACAAGCAGACTGTGCTGACTGTCATATCTAAAACACAGTATATGTGGTTTAATGTATGATAGGTCTACCCTAAGTTAGTGTAAACCATGTCCCAAGACAAGTTCTTAAACTGTCATTTATCTTATTAAGAGACGTTGTTATTTTCAGATTTTCCTGCTAACTAATTAGTCAGTAGCCATACTTTATTTCTAGAATGAGGTTTTGGCACTGTAGAAGCCTGAAGTTGAATTGGCCGGATAGGTAGTTTGTCAAAATTTGTTGCAATTTTTTTTGTTGCAAGATGCTGCAACACAAGAGCTCACTTCTAATTCCTGACGGTTGCTGTAAATACTGAGCATAAATGCTAAATTCAGATTTTATTGCTTTTAACTGTTTTTTCTATCATAACATGTAACTGTGTGTTTACATAAATTATGTATGTGATATGTGAAATGCATCTCAGCATGGGTAATAAGATTAAGTTAAGTTTTGTTCAAATATCTGTTCTGAGTTTCTGGTAGACTACTTCTTAAGTTACACAGGCAGAAAATGCCCTGTGGGTTGAATCCCAGATGATTCTTCCAAGAACATTTTGTTATTCATTCACATGTTGATTAAGAAATATGGCACATAATTGCAGTTTTTATCTCTTTTGGGATACAAAGATTTTCTTGATTGTGCTTCCTTGCTGTACTGCAGAACATTTATTTTGCTGTAGTCTTCTTCCTTTTTAAGAAAAGAAATGCAGGCAGAATTTGTACAATGGAAAGCTGAACACACTTTTTATCCCTTGGCATTGTCTCTTTCTCAGGGAGTGCTGTCCAATATCTCTTCCATCACTGACCTGGGAGGCTTTGATCCTGTTTGGCTCTTCCTAGTGGTAGGAGGAGTTATGTTCATTTTGGGATTTGCAGGATGCATTGGAGCTTTACGAGAAAACACTTTTCTTCTCAAATTTGTAAGTAGCCTTTGTAACTATGACATTCATCATTTACGTAGCATGCCATGCTTGCTGTCTCTTCTGTTTAACTGTGTTAAGCCTTTAAAGGGTATTTTGGAGGGGAAGGTGTTATCCGGTGTCAGAGTACCAGGAAAGCACTTAGCTTTTAACACTTTACAGCTCTTCAGTCTCTGGAGCTTACTGGCCGTGTTTTTTTAACGTTCAAAACTAATGGTAAGAATCATAACATGGAACTACTGCTTTTCATATGGATATAGCCTAACATTTTGCTTCCCTGTCACAAAAAGAGAGAAATTTCTTGTGAGAATCTGCCCGTTGAACTCAGAGTCCATAACAAGCTGCCTATGAAATATGATGGCTGTAGATACACCAGTGAATGTGACTCATGTGGCTTCTGCTGGGCAAGGTCCCCATATAATACAGAGGAGACAGGACTGTTACGAGGGGTTGCTGGCTGATATCCTCAGTCTGTGCCATTGAGCTAATTGGAAAAGGCTTCATTGCTTTCAATGCTGGGGCCTGAGAAAGAGAAAGGGAGGAGAATGTGCCCAGGATGTGTAAAGAAAATGGAAGTTTTCTTGAACTCTGGGCTAAACTGTTGGTTAGGGAAGGAGCTGCTGATATACAAATATACTTCAGTATGCAGAACTTCTTTAGCTAAGTAGTATAACAAAAAAGATTCTTTCCTCCCCCACTCCCAGAGGTAGGCACAGCCTGGGTGATAGTTTTGTCTTCGTAACCATTAACTGTTAACATATACATGCAAAAGCTTCCAGTGAAATAAGTGCCTCCAAGTGACACATTTGGCTTCCACAGACATGTTGTATAAGGGGAGGATGCAACTGAGAGTCACAGTTCTTGAGGCATTTATAAAGCAGCTTGTAACACTTTTTTTTCTTCTTCCTTGCTTCTCTTAGCTTGCCTAAAATGAACCCATCTGCTGTACCAGAAATAGCTTCCCATACAGCAGCTGCAGGAGAAATTAAAAATGCATCTGAACACACAGAGAGCATATTAAAATGAAACTCAAAGGCACAGTTGCAAAGGGGATGGACTTCCAGTATACCAGGACCCCTGTGTGGTTTATAACAGTGTAGACTCAGTGGAAATGCTTAGAGAAAGTGGCAGGTCATTAGTAATGCCTTTGGCATCCATTGCATTTGCATTAATCATAGCAGCCTCATTTAGTTTTAATGTGGATGTGAGTAATTTCATAGACATTCCGCTCCGACTTAGTCATTAATTAATTTCTGCTGTTACCAATTTCTGCTTTGTCTGCTTAGGCAAAGCTTTGCCAGTAAGGATCTAAAGCAAAAGTCATGTAGAAAGCATTTTACTGGTACTATTGGTTGTTTATGCCTCCTAAAATGTAAGTGCCTATGTAGAAATTTAAGATGGGTTTCCAAGGGCCCTACGTCTATAGTGGTGACTAACTATCTCTTGAAATTTACAGTGAATTCTCTTGGATCTCTTTGAAAATCCCAGTGAAACGTCCAAGGTTTGGACATTTGTTAGCATTTTAATTATTTGTTAGAATACAATTAAGATTTTTGTACTACAACTCCAGTAAAAGTGGTGTATTTTTCATTTAAAATTTCTTCTGTGCCAAAATGGCTTGAACCTGGACTGAAACAGATAAAACCTTATCACTGGATATAATTTTGAGTTTTGAAAAAGTTTTTGGTCATAAAGGAAAATAATTTTAGCTTTTTTAATTTTCTCCATAGTTTTCTGTATTTCTTGGAATTATTTTCTTCTTGGAGCTCACTGCTGGTGTTCTAGCATTTGTTTTCAAAGACTGGATAAAGGACCAGCTGTATTTCTTTATAAACAACAACATCAGAGCATACCGAGATGACATTGATTTACAAAACCTCATAGACTTCACACAGGAATATGTAAGTTGGACTGTATTTATTTTTTTAAAGCTTACTTTTGTGAAATACCTTATGTTTTACTTTTCAGCTTTTTTATTATTATTATTATATTATTATTATTATTATTATGATGCTAGAATATTTCAACAGAAATATTCTAGCATATAATACTTTTGAATATATGTATATTTGTCTTTCCAGAAGTTCTGCAAACATACAGCACCTGTGAAAAGTGGCTTTATTGATGTATGACTGAAAAAAACAAGACGGAGAGTTGGGGTGACTTTTCTTTAAGACTTAGAGATACTGTGTCAAATGTACCCAGTTAAAATATTTTTCTGTAGAAGTTATCACATCTGTTTAAGAAATTATTCCTATTCTAAGCTTAATTTGGTCCTAAGATGAATGTTGGTGTAGTTTTAGCAACATTAGAGGTGCTGCACCACACTGCCAGAGTGGCAGAGGTATTTATTTGGTCCAAATGAAACTACAATGCTGTTTCTTCTAAATTAGACTTAATGGAATTAGCCTAATGAAAAAGGCCACTTGCAGAGCTCTTGTAGGACATCTCTAAGTGATGCCACATCTGCGTTGGGAGGGAAGGGTGAAGCCGGTGGTGCATGCGCTTGTGCAGGTTAAGCTCTGTAATTTATCGGTGTGTGTAAAGAAGTCTTGCACTGACTTTGCACACAAGGTCTGCCTGTACCTTCCCTCTCCAGTACTCAGTTCTGGCCTGTGTTGATGAAGTCCTCTTGGAATTTGGCACTGAGTGGCTAACACGGCTAAGTGTTGGTTGAATTAATGTTTATTAATTTTTGTACATTCTGCAATTAAAATAGTTTCAGTGCTTGATTTGCTTCTCTGCCTGGGAGAAAAATGGTAAGTAACAGGATGTGGATTCTCGCTCTGTTTTGAATCTGAGAAGGTCAAAGGTCACTACAGTCTGAAAGCAGTGGTCCACTTGTATGCAGCCAAAGGTTACAGTCCAGTTTTGCAGTCACAACATAAAGCTTTCTTTCCTAACTGGATTAGCACTCAGCAGATAAGCCAGGGGCGAGTTGTGAGGGCAAGTTACTTCTTCAACCAGTAGAGATAGTGCAGGAGGACAGCATGGTTAGGTATTCCAAAGAGGACTGTGCTACATCTAGAAAGAGAGAATTGCTATTCCAATGCTTCTAAAAATGTGGCTTATTTGTGGGGTTTTAAATTTTTCATTTTTTTTAAAGTTGATGTAGATGGGTTCATTGGTCTAGCTCCTTAAATGCTGTAAAACCATCAGTGCTTCACTGATTTCCAGTCCATTCTTTGTACATTCAGCAAAACACACCAGTTCCTTGTGTGTTCAACATGTTTTGCCAGAGACTAAGGGTGCCTTTCAGCAGATTTACTCATTGATGGATTCCATAAAAGTGTTAATTGTGCAGTGTGTGATGCTCAGAGAACAATGTGTTCATACTGTCTGATGTACAGCCAGGCAAAGTTCCCCCAAACTGGCAAAAGGAGTAGCTGTAGCAGTGTAACCCTTGGAGCTTGTTTTTTTGAAAATCCAGGGCCCATTAGACTGGACAGAATATTGTATTCTTGGCTCTGCTGTCCCTCGGGTCTGAGCTTGTAGGCCTGTGCAACTCCATGGTATTGTGTAGGCTTATCAGCTCACTCACGGGTTTCTCTCCAGAGACCAGCATAGCAGTGTGTGAATGTAACTTTAATCACATGATATCTTTGGAACAACTTACAGGTCTGCAATGGTATTTTTAAAAAATGACAAAATCCCCAACCAAACGAAAAAAGCCAGTTTCAATGAAAGCAGTGGGAGTCTCAGATTTTGTTTTGAAAGCTAGAGGGAAGCTGGCAGCAATGGTGCATGTTACTAATGCTGAGATTTTTGTTGTGAACTTTAAGAAGCTCTCCTTTTTTTTGTTTTAGTGGCAGTGCTGTGGGGCTTTTGGAGCCGATGACTGGAACCTTAATATTTACTTCAATTGCACAGATTCCAACGCGAGTCGAGAGCGCTGTGGTGTGCCATTCTCTTGCTGTACTAAAGACCCTGCTGTAAGTGACAGTCAAGAGGGTAGGATGAATCTGTTGTTCCAATCATAAATAAGTCTTCAAGATTTTAATTTTTTTTTTGTCTGGAAATTGTGCATAATGATTAACTTCTCACCAACCTGTATTCTTCTTGTTCTTGCAGCTCAGCTTAACCACTAGCTTTTCTGCAGTCAGCAAAAATCATAAGCTAACTTAAGTCTTAATTGTTTGTTGCTTTTATTAAAAAGAGAGGACCATGGGCTTGGCTGAACATACATATTAATTTTAGCAAGTATAAAAAGGAGAAGCTCTTAATGAGTTGAAGGATGTGAGCTTTCAATTGAAATTCTTCAGAACAGGAGCTCTTAAGATCAGACACCTTATAGGAGGTATTATTCATTATTTAATGCAGTGTCCTGAGGCTGCAGCCAGTTTGACCCAGTTTGTGCCAGGTACAGTAGTGAATGACAGGCTGTGCCCCGAGGAACTGACATGTTTGCATTAGAATCTTGAGTTGGGTATGGATATCTTTACACACTCTTTTGTTACCTTTAAAATTACTGCCTGTCCTACGGACGGTCACCTGAAATCAGACTCCAAAGGCCAGAAATCATTTGTGGGAGCAGCTTTTTGGTAAATTTTCATGTATTTTAAAATATTAATAGTTTTGGATCATCAAGTGGAAAATGTTGGAGCCATGCATTGCTAGTGTGGACATGATCAAGAAGGGTAAAGTATAAAGTGAAAAGTAAAGTGTAGGGAAATCAGTTCACTAATAGTGAAAGGCTTGGAACAGGGATGGGTGTGTGCATGGAAACTGTTATGTGCCTTGCACTGTATACATTTGACTTTCATATAGCTTGAAAGAAGCTGGCTTTGAGTGCTTGTATTATCTAGCAATTCAGCTGTGGCTTTTTCTCCACCTGGAATGGCTTACAGTTCCTTGAATGTATTAGTCTAGCACAGGCTGAAGTTAGGCAAGTTGCCAAAAGGCACCTCAGGTGCTTCCTGCTTTGCTAATAATGCAATGCAGTTGCTGCTCCTGGCATCCAGTTGCTGCTTCTCTCTCCCCGTCTCCTGATAAGGCACTGCCCCTTGCACGAGCTGGTTCTGGTTCCTCTGCAACGAACATGTCTTCACAGTAGTTTGAATCTTTCTCACAAATGTAGCTGAAAATGTTTTAGTGTGATATTAAAGCAAAATGTAGGCTAAGCTCAAGCATTACATTATGCTTAGGATTCCCTCTACTGTTTGCCTATCTGCCCACCCACCCACACAGAGGTCATCGCAACCCAGTTTTAAAAATATAGTTGTTATAAAACCAAACCAGTGACAGCAGTACAAGGTAATCCTATAAATACATAATCCATCCTAAAGTTCTCTCTTTCTCTCTCTGTTGTGTAAATGGTTATGCAGTTTGTTAGGGTGTGATATAGCAACCAGAAATTCAAAGATAAATCTCATTCAGTGTAAGGAAACAAGAACTTTAATGGCCTTTAAAGACCCAAAATATTAGAAGTCATGTATACAATTAAAATAATTGTAATCAAGCTGTGATTGGTTCTATTGCAGAGATGAACACAGGTTTATTCTGTGGGAAAGCAAATTTGTCCCTTTTACAATTAAGTTTCAGTGTTGGACTGATGCAAACAGTTTATGGGGATGCCTTACTGTTTTTAGTTTATCTTGAATCAGGGCGTGATAAGTTTAAGGTAGGCTAAAATAAGACTCTTAAAACAAATTTTGACTACTATAGTTCACTTTGATGTAATTAAGGAGGTTGAAGTGTTCCAAATTCCTGTACAGGCAAGTCTAGAAAACTTTCTTATTTCCATTGCATTTTTCATACCGTCATTTGGTTAACAAATTCCAAGGCTAAAGTCAGAAGACATTAATGATGAAGCGAGTAGGCATTCAGTGCAAGGAAGGAAATTTAAAATCCCTGTGTCAGAATCTTAGCTGCTTTTACACCCTTGAAGTCTGTGGCACTTAAATCCTGGAACAGAAGCATTCATCTCATTAAGAGACACAAGTTGCTCAAATTTTGAAGGTCCATTAAGGGAATCCACTTTGGGCAGCTGACAGAATTATGACCTGTCGTACTTCATGCAAAGTGAGGAAACAGAGGAACTTTCCTTGATGATATGAGATACTTTTTTCCATGTGGCTGCTTTTTAAAGTCCGTTTCTTCACTGCCTGCCTTTCTCACTTCCCACAATTTGATTAAATTGTACACCTAGCTAAGATTGGCTGATTTTCTCACTTTCTTGAGTAGTCCTTCTGCTCACAGTCCTTATATGATAAGCCAGTAACGTAATATTTTGCTGCCATTGTGACTGATGCCAAAAGTTCTTGCTTCGTTTTATTACCATGAAATAACTGTATACAAAGCAAAAATACAGCTCTAGCTGCCAACGGATAGCACTTGTTCACTAGGGAAAGTCTGCTGGAGCCTATTTTATTACCTGTGCTTTGGGAGTACTAAAAGAAAGGCAGTAGGGAAAAAAAACCTCTTTTCCCGCTGGTATCAAGCTCTTATAAGAAAGGATACTCAGTAAGAACACATTACCCTATCTGTTCTTTTTTTCTTCCGGGTTTTTGGAAAGGAACTAGATACTTTGCATATTTCTAGACATTCTGAGAAAGAAACTTTGCATATTTCTAGACATTCTGAGAAAGAACTTGCAGCTTCTGCAACACAACTGCCCCTTTGTCACCTCTTCATTCTGCACAAACTGAACCCTGAAAATGATAACAGTACTCTTGGCATATTTTTTAGTATAGGCAAAACCTTTTCAGGAGAAGGTTCTTTCACTTAACATAAATGTTCCCTAGTCCCTTTTCTTTGACTACTAAATGCTTATAACTGGAACATGGAGTTCACCCAGGTGGAGAGCTGTTTTTCCTAGCTTGCTGACTGGAGTGATAAAATTTTTTTTTGACCGTGTGCTCTTGCTCTTGCTGTAAATAATAGCACAGAGTGAAAGAGGAAGTTTTTTTTTTAAAATCAAAGCAATATGCTAACCAAAGTTTGGGTGATTGTCTTATTACATACAGAACCAACTCCAGAGAGCTGGGAGAAGGTGCTTGGGAGACATTTTACTGATTGCCTCTCTTCTCTCTTTCTGTCTCTCCCCTCTAGGAAGATGTTATTAATACTCAGTGTGGCTACGATGCAAGGCAGAAACCAGTAAGCTTTTTTTCTTCTTAATATAGTATGTTAAGGATCTGAATCACTGTTGCAAGAGGAGATTATTCTACTGATGGTTTAGTTAAATGTAATTATCTCTGTTTTCTTCCCTCTTCTCCTTGGCAGGAAGTTGACCAGCAGATTGTTATCTACACTAAAGGCTGTGTCCCACAGTTTGAGAAATGGTTGCAGGACAACCTTACCATAGTTGCTGGTATATTCATTGGGATAGCATTACTGCAGGTAAACATCATGTTCCCTGTAATGAGTTGCACAGAGGAATCCTAGCTAAAGTGAATATGTGAGGGGGAAAACTGTATATGAGAACTGTAAATACAATGTCAGTTACCTGTTTGTGGGTTTTAGTGGGGGGAACTAAATGTGTGAGTCTTTCTTTGTGTTAAGGAATATTTAATTTTTATCTACAGGGATGCATTTTTTTCTTTTCAGCTCTCAGCAGGTTGAAATGAACACTCTTTTGTATAAAGCTTAGGTAGAGATTTCTAAGCCTGTACAGACCTACTGTTTCCAGTGGTGCTTAAATGAGCAGCAGAGAGCCTTTAGGGTTGCTTTGAGACAAGACTAGAAGTTAATTAACTGGAACCCGGTGCCACTATAAAAATACTGGTGTTACAGGAATTCTGCAATATTCTTACTTATTCCAACACTTACTGTTAATTTAATTTCTATCTCTGTTGTTTCTTTCATATCTAAGTTCTGTGTAACCTAAGGAGTTTGCCTGTGTGAAAAGAGTTGTCCAGTGCTCCAAGTAAATAAACTGTTGTCTCTTCCAGATATTTGGGATTTGCTTAGCCCAGAATTTGGTTAGTGACATTGAGGCTGTCAGAGCCAGCTGGTAAAACTGCTGAAGTAACCACAAGAAGACACTGGACAACCGAAACCCTCTGAAACCTCCAGTGTGTCACTCCGACACCAAGCTGTATGGACATGGGTGACAGGGAAGCCTTCTCTCCCAAATAGTCTCAAGTCTAAGTTCCTGTTGTTGCAGTGAACACATGTTTCTCTGGGGTGGGGGAGAGAAGTGGGCTATTGAAAATCTGCTGCTCACTGACAATTTTATTTTTCTTTTAAACCACCACTTTGAAAGCTGTTGAGCCGTGAATCTCTACTGTATTCTTGATTTTGAGTAACAAGTGGACACTTTTTTAAATTGGTGTATTCAGTGAGGCAGAGTTGCATCGTTGTAGTCTGTGGATATGCTGTTTATTCTTCATGTCATGAGCTCTTTGGTAGCTGCCAAATATACCTGAGATGGTCTATCTCCTCACCACTCTGTAAAGGAACAATCTTCTTGTTTTCACAGCTAAACATAGCTACAGGCCTAAACCCATGAAGCAGGAAGCAACTTTCTATGCATCTATTGTACAGTAAAAGAAATTGTTTTTAAAACAAGGGAATTTTTTTTTATGCAAGCTTTCAGCCATCTCCCTATAGTACTTTGAGGTTGGAATCAGCAACAGGGAGAATTGCCTAATTTTGTCAAGATGTTTCTTCCTTCTCCACCCTTGTATGAAGGGAAAGGAGTTTTACATTTGACAAACAAGGGTTGCTGCCATACCTTTGGATATGAGTCTCTTAAGGCAAGGATGGGATATAACTGTATAAATGTATGAAAGCAGTGTGGATGTTGGGTCCAAGTGAAGAATAATATTCAAAGAATGAATTATATTATTAAATTAAATCAAAACTTGTGTATCTGATATGGCAAAATCTTTTGTTTCTCTGAAATTTAGTGTAACCTAATGTATTAGGGATCTCACTAATATTAATGCTTTGACATATTCATGCGAAGGTTGTTTCTTTGGTCTGTTCCTAGTTGAGGCTTTGGTCTTTCTTTTTTTCTTTTTCTTTTCTTTAATTCTTTTTACTTGCATGAGCTGTGGAATAAGAATCTGTGACACTCCAGTGCTTTAAATATGTGCATATGTTTTAATACAGTCTAATCCAAACTTATTTATTGATAAATGCATGTGATTATGGAAAGATCATATCCTATTCTCTTGGAAGTTGGAGAGAACAGTTTTTGCCAGAGTAAATGCTTACCTCCAGTGAACGAATCCATGCTATAAAGATGTGTCTCCATTTCTTGCTCTAAAGGCAACAAAGAGCTTTCTTGAAGCAACAGAATAAAAGTCTTAAAATAGAAGCATTTATTAGGAGCAGCTAGGACAGACCTTTTTGAATTGGACACAGGAAAGCAGAATGTGGAAAAAAGCACAAATAGTGGAAGAAGACTTGTATCAGGCTCCATCCAGCTTAGGGCTTTTGATCTGTTCTTCTTCACTAATAATAGTGAACGTACAGACCTGACCATGGCTTGGGTAGTTTATTGCACTTTGTATAAATTCAGCTTGCTTTGTGACCCTTCTCTGTATCTGTCAATACCAGTCCTGTGAAAGCTGTGAGTTCTCAGCTCCTGCTTTGGTCATACAGTGGCAAAGGGTGTGTAGCACCTCTTTGTAAGAACGTGACATCGTTTTGAGTTGAGTTTCCTAAAATAGGTATGTGGAGTAGAACAGATGAACACGTTGCTTTCAAAGGTTCCCTGTTCTGAGGGATAGATAGATGGCTGATCTGATGACCTGTTAAGGCCCTTTCTGGTCCTGTGTCTCTTAAACAAATGAATATATGTACCCTTGCACATTTTGCCTTTCTGTGCTTTAGTTGGCTGTAGTTTTCCTCCCCTCTGAAGGCTGGTTATGGGCATGCCGGCACTTCACAGATGCCTCAGACCTGTTGTCCTCCAGTCTTTGAGCATTACCTCATCCTCTTCTGGTTAACTCCCACTGACTGGCTCTGAATCAGGCAGCCTCCATATCCCTTGGTATCTGCTGTTAAAGGCCAGCCATGACTCAGAGTATTTTTTAAAGCCTTTCAAAGCAATTATAATTCACTGTCCTTAATAAAGTTGGTTCCACCTCAGCACAGTGTTATGTTTTTCTTAGCCACTCCTCAACTTGAGGAGTTACTGGTGTTTGTTTTCCCCCAGAGGGACATACCATTTTGCCTAGTAGTGGCAGGATGGAGAGATCATCAGCACCAGTGTTGCTGCCCTGAGACAAAATGGTGCAGGGAGGAATCAGGGAAGCAGGGTTGAGGAAAGAACCCCTCCACCAAAGAGCCTTGATTGTGATCCTGAGCTTTGGTTTGGAGGGAAAACAAAAAGCCTAATTACAGAAACATTCCTTGTTGCCGCTGATCTTGAATACTGCTGTTGCTGCTCTGAGCTTCTGAAGATAGCTTCATTCTTCTACTTGAATCTCTGCAGTTGTACTGTATTGGCCTTCTGTCTTCTCACGCTGTTCTCTGAGTTCCAGTCTGCTGGCTGTGCTGTTGGCAGTGTCAGACTGATAGGAGGGTAAATGCTCTGAGCTGAGCAAATCTTGTTCTCACAACTTGCATGTCTACACACAAATGTGCAACACTTTTGCTGAATCCCAGAATGACTGACTATTCTTACAAAAACCACTAAATAACTTATTTTTCTAGAGCTCATCTTTGTTGCTGCGGATGTTGGTCCTTCTCCCTCCCTCGTTCCCAAGAGATACTTATTTACTCATTTTTGCAGTTGTTTCATGAATGTGCACTGACTCTTTAGGATTAGCTGTCTATGTTACACATTGAAATCCCACATTTTTTTGTCTACAGATCAGGTAAGATGTCCTAGAAATGTCCCATCAGCAGCTACTCAGCAGCGTAGGTGTCCAGTTTGGAAAGCTTGTAGGAGGCCTTGGTAATCAATGTACTATTGT
Source organism: Pardalotus punctatus (assembly GCA_013400915.1). Classification (NCBI taxonomy): domain Eukaryota; kingdom Metazoa; phylum Chordata; class Aves; order Passeriformes; family Pardalotidae; genus Pardalotus; species Pardalotus punctatus. The sequence goes on from VZTX01016138.1 coordinate 83,169, forward strand.
CTGAGCCTGCTAAATACAAGCAAACCTCCTTCCAGAAAACGTTGAAAAGTTCATGTGAGCTGCAACTAAAGCACAACTGCTGGCTATGTGGCCTCAGTGTCTAAAGCAATAAGATATGGTAGGCGCTAGGACTCCATGGCAATTTCTAGCCTGCCTGGTGTGGTGGTGGGGTAGATGTGACTTCAGAGATCAGTCTAATTATCTTTAATGTGCAGTAGTTCAGAAACTTGTTGCCAGGCTTATGGCCCTTTCGGAGTGTGAAACAGCTCTGTTTGTTGGGTGATTTCTGTGGGGTGGTGGCATTGTTAAGGAGGAGTTTGGTAGCTCAGCAGCAGCACTGGCTTTAAAGCTATTTGCATATATCCCATTGAGCCCTGCCAAAGGGCATCACACTCCTTGCTCCTCTGCTTTCTAAATACTCTCTCTATTCACAGGCCTTTCTGTTGTTTGGGGTTTGAGGTTTTTTTTGATTAATAGCCTAATGGCAAATGTTTGATTCATCTCTTTGTGTCTGTTTTGGTAGCAGTAGGATCTCTTTGCTTAAAATCCATAATTTGGATTGTGCCCGTTAGAGTTTGAAGCTGTGGGGGTGCTTGCTCAAGTGTACTCTGTCCCAAAAGCCTTCTTCTCTCCCCTTTGAGAGAGATGCTCATTGTAGTTCTGGTGTGTAAATAGTGTTTGAAATGTAAATAGTAGCATGCAGATTGAATGATTCTTGCACATGACTGCTTTTCACCCTGGAAGTGTTCATTATGGATAGGAAAGGTGTCCACCGGGAGAGTTTGCTGGTGAGTCCTAAGTGGTTGTCCGGGCTGTTCCTCACCCTGGTGGAGCAGCAGGAGCACCCCAGCCACCTGTGCTTGTGGGTCTGCCCAGTGGGTGGGTGGCTGCACCTGAGGAAGGTGAAGCCCTGGCCAGCTCTTTGTGCTCTGGTTAGTGGCAGGGCCTCCTTTGCCTTTTCCCTGTGCTGCTTGGCATTAGAAGACCATTAAACTATAAAGTGGAGAGTCAGTGGCAGCACCTCCTACCAGTTCCGGGAGGTTGCCATTACTTGTGGCAGGACTAAACATGGTGCTATAAGAACTGTCCTGGACATCAATCTGTGTTTTTACTACTTTAGAGCTGCCCTTGGTCAAATTTGTCTTGAATAATATGGTTGGTTATGAGAGAAACTATTGTCTGAATTTTTGATTCTGTTTCCCTTCTTGCTGTGTATGCCTTTTGGGTGCATTGAAATAGCAGTTCTGCAAATACCTAGGAAAGAGATTAGACCTCAAAAGGTGTCAAGCACTGCTGAATGTTCCAGTTCCTCTCATTTTTGTTTTTTCTCTGAATCTTTTTCAGATACCTGTAACAGGTGATGAAACCATCTAAAACAAATGAAATAATACTACCCTGATCCATTAGCCATCAAATTTTGCCACTTGAAAAAAAGAAATAAAAAATCTGTCTCCCTTAACATGCATTATAAGAAGTGTTGTGACTACTAGTGTGCACGAGGCAGCACTACTACTAGCTGTCTTTTGTGTTTTGGCAATATAAGTGTGTTAATAAAAAGCTCCATCTGTATGTGTGTTCATGTTCACGCTGTGTGCATAGTAGAGATGGACCTGAATACTACCTTGAGTGCTGGGGAGATTGGAATTTGAGTTTGTGACTCAGACCCGTTTCTGATACATATATTCCAGATTAGTTCCAGCTGAATCTTTCTCTCTGGTTCATCTGAAGGTGTACAGCACGGTGTCAATATTTACCCTTTGTGTATCATTCCTTTTTATACGAATGTATTCTCTTGTGTTCCTTTTTTTATCAGTTGTAAAATTGATTGTAAAAGCCAACTACACTTACCAGTTGAAAGTATTGCTATAACAGAACTGCATGCCCAGTAGAGTTTGACTTGAGCTTTAGTTTTCTGATTTTGGACTGGTTCCCTTCAGTCTAGGAGAAAAGCATAGATCAGGTGCATAATGTATTACTTGTCATCTTTTAGCATTAGAGTGTGGTATTGTATCACATGCTGATCTCAATGGATGTAACTGGAGTCTACTTAGGAAGTTAATGCAACTTCCTGGTAATTCATTTTAAGCTATTGAAAATGGTCTTGGTCATGCTACTTGTGTTCTTGGGTTTTTGGTTTTTAATAGAGGCATTTTTTAGGAATGTTTTAATACACTTAAGATGGACAATACAATAGTTTTAATAGTCGTGCAGTATTCTGTATTTACTTGAAGTAAATCATTTTATATGCAATTTGTTAGATAATTACAATTTTATAAATAAAATTGTGTGAAATATGATGTTGTGAATGTGTATGTACTCTTGATGTAGCACTTAGGCAATAGAAAGAAACATTTCTGGAAAGTTCCTCCAGGAAAAGATCCTACTTCCTTTCCTCCAAACTGACAGGGGAAATAAATCCCCATCTCTCATATGTGTTGTAGAATACTGTGTTCTAATTAAGTCACAAAACATGCTCATGCCACCAGTGGATTCTCTTAAGTGAATAATAAGCTAATAAATGAAGAGCATGTCCCCAGTGAAGAGATCCCTTATTTGCTGTCAGCTGTTGTTGAAGTCTCTGGCTAATGAACATGCTTTGCTTCTTTCCAACAGGTTGCTGATGTTCCTCGGGCTGCAGTGGCTGTGCTCTCCCCAGAATTATTCTGGTTACCCTGAAGTGTTCAGAAGTTGCAGCTTTGCATGACTTAGACAAATGAAATTCCCACCTCCCTTTTCAAAAGTGTACATAAGTGCAACATGTCCTTAAGCAGAAGTAGTGAGAACTGGCTTACAGTATTGTGCAGGTAAAAATGGGTAATGTCTTGTGCAACTTTTGATAGAGGTGGAAGCAGAGTTTTTTTCGTAAGTATTTCAAAACCTCTAGGTTTTGTACACAAAATGGTACTGTGATCAATTTAAAAGCATATCTATATCTAGATTGAAATCTAATGCCTTTTGCATATTTCAGGCATGTGACATATATCTGTATGTATGGAAATGATTCAGCAAAATAAGTATGTAAATTGGGGACAGATGACACAGAAAGACAGGAATGACCAAAAGTTAACAAAAAAGAAGAAAAGCCAAGGGCATTGCCTAATAGATGTGACAGACTTGGATAAGTGATTTTCATGATGGAGAGGGAGACTAGGAGTGCCTACCTGCCATCTGTCAAACTCTCAACGGACTTGCACACTGATTCTTTAAGTTGAGGCTTGTTACCATTTGTAGGACTTTTGAAACAAATGACCTTTTCTGGGTCTCATGGTCTCATTTGACCAATGCGTGCTCTGGATGCAAGGCCAGTATTGTTGGGATTTGTGCCTTACCTAGAGTGAAACTGCTCCTTGTAATAAGGACACTGTGAAATGTAAAAACATGGATGCTTTTCACCTTCCTGACTGGTGAGATGCTAGGCCTTGCTAAATTCATACAGATGCTGATGAGTGTGACACTCGAAGGAAATGCTGCCTGCCCTGTAGTATGGCCACAGGGATCGTTCTGGCTTGGCTTGCGGTGGCACTAAGACAAAGACAAGGCCCCATGTTCAGCATTGCCATCATAGAAGCGGTCTGAGCAGCAGATGTGAAGTCTTGCTTAGGTGTAATCTAGCTAGTAAACATCTAATTGGAATTACTGTCAGCAGTTTCACTTCACTTGACTTCAGCCCAGTGAGTAGTGAAATGCGTGTGGATAGTAATGTCCTTAGATCCCATTTGATTTTAAAGGTGCTCAGAGGATAAATGATTTCCCAGCTACATAGAAGCGACCTGCAGGCTGCAGCATGCCTCAGGACAGCACAGTATTTGTGTGGCTAGATACAGTCTCTTCAATTACCTCCTTCTACTGCAACATACACCCATCTTTGCCCTTATGTGGGCTTTCCTTCCTAGGCTCAGCACAGATTTTATCTAGGAATGTAAGTAATTTGATATTCCATCCAGGGAAGCCATCTGAAAGTAGGGTATCACTATTGGCCTGTGTTTATGCTTACTGTGACAGTGGTATCCCTGATAAATATTTGGTGATGAGAATACAGCTAATGCTTAACCACAGCTCTGGTTAGACAACCAAATGAGAATTCCATCAATGTCACAACCAGTTTGTGTGAGCACTTGCAGTTTATACCAATCTCAAAAGGAACAGTCTCTTTCTAGAACCAGGCAGGTTGTTGATAACTGGTCTTTCAAATGTATTTTGGGTTAAGTCAGTAGAATTTCTGTGCCTGAGAAAACTTGGGCTTGTGAGGGCCTTTGAGCTGTGATTGTAAACATGCTGGTTACGTTCAGCAGCAGTGCAGAGGTTCGATGTTACTTGAAGCCTGATACCATGAGGCCCTGGTCTGTGTTGACAGCTCTGCACTCTGTCAGTGGCTTTATTGCACTAGTACTAGCAAATGCCTTTTTGAATGTGTGTTTTGTTGTTTTATTTTTTGCTGTTGTGCAGTTTGGGATTAGAGGTTTTTTCTGCATGTTTCTGGCACTGGATTAAATGGATGTGGAATCTTTGCAGTGTGAAAACTCTTGTAGCATCCACTGTTTTGGTACAATCTGAGAGCTTAAGCTGACTGTTGAAGACAAGTTTCTTTTTATACCCATCTTGTGTAAATAATCCCTTTCCCCTCATGACTGGTATCATCCCATCACAGTATCTGAGGGATAGGCAGTAGTTTCATGGAGCTGGGGAGTGAATTTGTGAAGGTCAAAAGCAGTGATTTGCAATTACCTGGCATGGGATCGCATAGGTGCTTGGACTTGGGGTTTGCTGCCTCTGCTGGTAAGAAAAGGAACTTGAAACTTGTGAGGCTGGCACTTCACATTGGTAATGCTGAATTCACTTAAAAATGTTATAGATTTTGTGACCTTCATGCATGGTGGGCTTGATCAAGCTAGGCAATGATATCACACAGTCCAAAATAACATCTGCTGGCTTGTAGGAATCTGCTGTCCCAACTGCTCCTTGTTTTGCCAAAGTGTTGTCTGCTGGTTTGATCATTGGCATGTTATAGACCTACAAAAGAGCAGCTGTGAGATAAGATGCTCAAACTGGCAATTTTCCATCTCCCTTACCTAGGAAAGGAGAAAAAGGAAGTCTGTTGCATCTTCTGTTTGTCACTTGACGGGCTTCTGCCGAACAGCTGCTGCAAGACGTGCCTTTAAAAATCCATCTACAAAACCCCCCCAGTAAACAAAGAAGCAATCCCAAGCAAGCCCAGGAGCACTCATACACACATGGCTTTATAGGATAAGGATTGTATCATGCATTGCTGCTAAAATGCATGGTTGTTATGCCACACAGTGCCTCTGTATGAGCACACATGGTGAAAGTGGCTGGAATAGTTTCCTTTTTATCTGCTCAGCCAAAAGGCAGTGATTGCATGGGGCCAGAACCAGGAACAAAACCAGCTCCTCACCAAGTGCACAGTGGTGCAGTCGCAGCTTCTGCGTGGGATTAGAAAAAAGGACAAACCACAGGATAAAGTGAGAGCACTGAAATTTTTATTTGTTACCTCTAGGTACCACGAGTTTGACATTAATAGGCAAGACCAGTGAATGAGCAGCAGTACATTGCATTCAAACCTGAATCTCCAAAGCACCAAAAATTGAGCTAGATTTACTTCTTAATCCTATAGTCAGCACACTAGTCTGGACTTGCTGCATCTCGTATTGTCCCTAATTTAGTAGTACATTGTTATGCAGTTAGGGGGCATGAGGAAAGAGTCAGTTGTGTAGTACCACTTCTACATCATCATAGGACTACAACATGCACATTCTACTATGTGGCCCAAGCAACAAGAATACAAGTAGAACAGTTACGGGTGGAGACAGGTTCATGTTAACACCACCTATGAATTTGTAGAAACCTTTTTGGACGGGTACCTACAGCAGTTCATCAATTTGTGTGGGAACGTTACACGCATGCACAAGTGATACAGTGGAAAACATAGCAGGAGCGGCAGCAGGACGGAGGACAAAGGTGAAATCTGTGATGGGATGCACTGGAAACAAGACCTTCCTCAGCTTTCTACAGCAAGTCTCTGCTCTGTTAGCGAGGCCTGCTGGGCAACAGTTTTGTTCTCATGGCTGCGGAGTTTTGATATGACTTCTAGAAACGCCATGCTCTGCACTTCTTTTTGAAGAGGTTCTGGAAAAGGAAATATTAAAAGAAACAGTGCTTTGAGACAGGCAGAAGAACAAAAACCTGAGAAACTTCTCCTAAAATCTGTACACACAAGCACACAGCTGTGTGTGTAAACATAATCTGGTTATCTACTTTTTTGAATTGCTTTTGAGGATGGAGAGAAAACTCTTCAGGGCCTCCAGCACACACAGACCCCATGGATTTCAGGTAATGATGAACAATGAAGCTGCTGTGTAGCAATTAAGAACATCCACCTGGATTGCCTTCCAAAACAGATGCTTAGGAAGTATTTTTAGTGAAAACTTTTTTTTTCTTTATTCTTTAAACTAGCCGGACCAAGCGAGCTGGCCTTGACAGGCTCACTACATGATTTGTGTTTGTCAGCTCTTACTCATTGTGTGGGGGTGTGAGATGGCTCCTTAATGGATGTGTCCCCACCTGGTCACTCTGTGCTGTCCTTTTATGCTCAGCTCTGAAGTGAATGCAAACACAACATGCGGAGCGTTGCCCCGTGCTGTGCATATGGATGCAGCATTTATGTTTTACTCAAAACTAGGGAGACACTGATGATTCTGATCCTGGATTGCATGGTCCTTTGTATTAATAAAGAGAGGTTGGGAGCAACTCATAAAATTGAGCAATTTTGTAAGAAATTTGATGGGTTTTATCAAAGACCTGTGCTCTGAACATCTCAGAATTTTGATCCAAAGCAGCTGGTTTTGTTTCAGGCCAGTCTAGTGAAATCCCACTCAGCAACAAATACTTATATACATAATTTTGCTTTCCACATGCTGCTTGGGGCCTAATCTCTGAATTTCCCAGGAGAAAACCCAACCACCTGTTTCAGATAGCTATGTTTATGCTTTGCTATTTACTTTTTTTTTTAATAGAAAACTTTGGCATTAGTTCCCATCCCTACCTACTTTCTTGTTCACAGGTTTTCAGTTTTCATGCAGTTTAACCCCTACTATGTAAGAGGTGGAACCTCTCATGCAGCTGGGGACCTGAGAACCTGTATGTACAGACTGAGGTCAGTGAAGCTGTTGGGGTGGTTGTGCTATGTAAGCACTTCCCTGCTTCTCCTGAGATATCAACATGCTTAAGCAGGCATTTCACTGTGCTTTACAGTGGCTGATAACATCCAGTTTCATGGAGACTCTTGCATACAGAAGACTCTGCTGGCTATGAATGCTCTGCTTTGGATGATTCTTCCATTTGCCATTGTCCTAATTTTTCTTTCTCTATCCATTCACTCAGTTGCAAGAGGAACTTCCAGATGGAAAGAATCACATAAAAATAGGTATCTATTAACTGCTTAATACCCTCTGAAGTTCAACAAAGGCAAATGCAGAGTTCTGCACCTGGGGAAGAATAACGCAGGCACCAGCACAGGCTGGGGGCTGATCTGGGGAAAGCAGCTCTGTGGAGAAGGACCTGGGGGTCCTGGTGGACAAAAAGCTGTCCATGAGCCAGCAGTGCCCTTGTAGCTAAGAAAGTTGTTGGTATTATGGGGTGCATTAGGAAGAACATGGACAGCATGTCAAGGGACCCTCTACTCAGCCCTGAAAAAAAAATAGCAGGAGTTATTTTTTGAGTTCTGGGCTCCTCAGTCCAAGAGACATGTGGAGCTCCTGGAGTGGGTCCAATGGAGGGTAGCAAAGATGATTAAGGGACTGGAATATCTCTCACAAGGAAAGGCTGAGAAAGCTGGGTCTGTTCAGCCTGGAGAAGAGACAGCTGAGAGGGGAACTCCTCAATGTCTATGAAGGGAGGGTGCAAAGAGGACAGAATCAGGCTCAGCTCAGTGATGCCAAGCCAATAGGACAAGAGGCAACAGGCAGAAACAGATGCACAGAAAGTTCCACCTGAACATGAGGAAGAACTTCTTTACTGTGCAAGCGACAGAGCACTAGAACAGATTTCCCAGAGAGGTTCTGGAGTCTCCATCACTGCAACTTTCTGGATGCAATCCTGTGCCATGTGCTCTGGATGGCTCTGCTTTAGCAGGGAGGTTGGACCACTGTGGTCCCTTCCAACCTGGCCCATTCTGTGATTCTGTGAACACAGAGGTGTTGGCAACATCAAGTTAAATGTGATGGCAGATACTCTGTAACAAAGCACGAAAACAACAGCAGTCACTGGAATATTAAACTAAACCAGTAATTAAAGCAGTGGAACTGTTCCTAGTCTGTATCGAACTATACTGGGGTCAGTTACTTAAAAAATAACTGTATAGATCTGTTATTAGTAGAAAAAGGAAACATGTAAATGCTCACGGTGTGGAGACGGTAATGAAAAGAGTTTAGAGGCAACAGAGCTGGGAAAGGTGTACTTTAGTATTTTCCCATATAAACAGCAATTGGCTCCTTGATCCTCCTCTCCTTGATGAAAATAGTAAATCCCCCTCACCCCCCAACTTAAAATCAGGGTTGTTATTCTTGTGTCCTTACTGATTTTACACAGGTCTGTTCATCAGGAAGCAGGACAGAACACTGGGTCAGTGAAATGCTGGGCCTTAACTTCACAGCTGTGTAAAGCAGTAACATGCTGCTGTCCATTCTCTGGGAGCAGGGTGAGGAGCCTCATGCCTAGGCAAAGCTTACAGTGTGGTGGCAGACTGAACTCTGCCACTTGGATAACCCTGAAATACCCCGCTAAGGTAAGACTGGTCTGTACTCTGGTGGACTAGAGAGACAGTAATTGACTTTAAGTAACTCTTGTCAGGTTTGCAGGTGACAAGATTCAGGATTCAGGAAGGGAAAATGCAACCCTCAGGCAGAATTTCTGAAGATGATTATTTTAGTTGGAAGCAGTGGAAATAAAGATCAAGACAGTAAGGCTGACTGTGAACCTTTGGCAAAAGGCTTTGCTCTAAAATTCATGGAATCAAGCATGAAATGGCTCAAGAAGGTTCTGAGTAACAACTAAGTCTACGTGTCTTAACATTAAAGTGAGTGCTTAATGGGAGCTGAGGCTTTTTAGCAAATTTTGAGCACAATCTTTGCACGCTGTGATGTGTATACTCTCTAAAACTGAGTATTCATTCCCATAAGATGGCAGGAATATAATATCCACTTCCATGGAGGTACAGGTCTCCAGAATTACACTTGCAGTAGGCATGGTGAACTGTTTAAGAAAAAAGCATCTTTGTTTTCAGAGACAGCACATGTTTAATTGTGATAACTTTTAATCTACTAATAGAATTGCTGCAAACTCATCTCTAGAGAGCCTTTCTTATGTTCCACACTTGGCAAGTTGTGCAGGCAGACTCTGAGTTTCCACCTTTCTGTAATTATTCCAGTTCTTTTTCATCTTAGTTGTCTGTAAATGCCTGAAACCTTTATGGAATGAAATTAGTTCTCCTTCCAGAGATTAAATCTTTCTTAAAGAACTGGATGAAAGAAATGTAGCAACCTCCTGAAACCTTGAATGAAATTTCCCCATGATACCTTGTTCTTTTTAGTTTTGTCGTTTTTGTTTGTTTGTTTGCCCACACACAGGTGGGATGCTGCAATATCAAACCACAGCCTGCTCCAACAGCCTGTAAACAGCCTGACCTTTAGCAGAGGGTGAGCTGAGAGAGATGAGAGTTTACAGTGGCCAGCACTGATGTGTGTTAGTGCACGTTGTGCCTGGTGGGCTGAGCGTACAAGGGCCGTTGAGGGAAGGAGTCTTCCTAGTGAGATAAATGTAAGGACCCTTCCTAAAGCACCATCACACATCAATTACAGAGAACTTGCAGCTAGAAATGAAAATAAAGTTCTTGTTATCTGCATATTTGCAAAGACAACTTGATATGGTACAGTTTTAAATGCTTTTCATTTCTTTCCTGTCAGAGTTTGGGCTAGCTGCATCCTGCAGAAGCCAGGGTCAAGTTTCTGCAGTTAATATCCAAAACTGAGCTAACAGCCTCATCCTTGACACTAGAAAATAAACAGAGTCATAGTAAATGGAACCTTTCTGTGTACATCCATTTTAAAGAGAACCAGTTGCATTGTGTTTGCACATGCTCTGTGTTCAGCTGTAGGACAGAAAGATCTATAGTTTGCATACATAAATTTTGGGAAGCAGCCTCTCCTGAATACTCACCAGATCCTATAAGAGCACAGATCAGCACCATGGAGTTATATTTTATTTCTGGCGCACTCCTGTCGTCTGAGAGCAGTCTGTGTAGAATCTGAACAAGCTGAGCATTTTCAAGATCCTTTTCAGCAGTGACTGAAATACAAGTGAAAATTTTTAAGTCTGGAAGTGCTGCTTGCTTTGATGCTTCCATGTGTAATCCCTTTATTGAAACATGATCTCTCACCAGTGTGAAAATGGGGCTGTGGTACATAACTCATTGGTATAAAACTCGAGCACATATTTGATAGTATGATGACAGGAATCACAGCTCTTGCTATAAAAATATGAAGTTGTCTAACTGCTTGAAAGGACAGTCACAGAGTTTAATGATGAAATCCAGTGTTAATGTGCAGTAAGCTGATGGAAAAGCCATGAAGCTTTCTAGCCATTTATGTCGACACCTGGAATATTTCAGCCTTTAAGACTTCCATTGCCTGAATTTGCTTTTGGAAATTCTGAGTAAATACAGACTGTGTAGTTCTTGATTCCATGGTAGAGGGAGCTCAGGGTCCACTATAAAGGATGTGGAAAACTTTTCAAGATCATCAGTTGCATTACTACCTCTGTAGCTTTCTAAGATACATGTACTTAATTTGGGCTCAACCTTTAAATGTCTGAAGACAAGACAAAGAGATGATTCATGTGAATAGGAGCATTCTTCCTTTTATTTAAACAATTCCTTGATGCATTGGCAGTGATTCAAAAGTTGAACAGAGTATTCCTGTAGTACACAATGGCAAGATATGAAATCAAGAACAAGAAAAGGTAATGTTGTTTGTTTCGTTCCTTATCTTAGTTAATAAGCAAGCAAATAGGATAAACAAAACCTCTGTTGAGCATTTACCTTTCTACTTGAAAAGCTGAGGTACTACAAACGCAGGTCAAGACACGGAATTGTGTCTGCTTTGATATGGCAATTCTTGCACTTATTTCTGTGGAATTTAATGAAGACATGTTGGGGGCAAACTCCACCTCTGTGTGTTCTCTGGTTCTTATTTATTAGGTAAGTGGATGCTTTACTATGATAAACTCTCTCAAAAGGGGATTAACAGTGTAGGAACGCAGTCAGGTCATAGTCTCCAGTCTAAGGTAATTCGCCTTCAGGGTTTTACCCAAAATCTGAAGTTAAGTTGGAGGGCCTTTCTAGATCACACCACCACCTACCAGAGTGATGGAGCAGATTCAGTTTCCTGCAGAACATGATGGATGGCCTGTCTGTGTCTGCATGAACCACCACAAATTTCCATGCTACTGAAAGGCAGGTAGAAGGAGGAGGCTATTCTACATTGCATTCTCTCTCTATGGCTTCTCTTGGGCACAGACTGGAAAGGAAACAGGTGGAGTGAACTACTGGGATACTCACCCAACTCTAGAGCTGCTATCAATGCCAGTGCAACGAGAGCTTCATTTTGCATTATTACATGTTCGCTGGTCGCCATGGTTACTAAATGCTTGATGCCGCCGCTCTGTACAATGGTCCTAATTACATCCTAAAATAAATAACGCAGAGATGAAAAAATTCTGCATTGCATACAAACTGTATTAAATAAGGGAACTGTCAGGGATGCTGTATTGTCTTTGGGTAAGAATACTTACTGGCTTTATGCACATAGAATCACTTTATACATCAGTGTACATACATGTAGGCCTACACATTATCTGCTACTGCTCTGCTATTGTAAGGTACAATGTGTTAAACCAAGCCAGGTAACCCCATGACTAAGTTAAGATACACATAATGAACTCTTTCCCAGGTTATACAGTGTAACTCTCGTGCTGTGCCATCAATCATCAAATAATTAGGGGTTCAAAGTATCCAACAAACTATGTACTACTTACAGTAATGAAACACAAAAACACAGTTATAATAAAGTTATTAAATCCTTCATCTCTCTTCCTGAATTTTCAGAGTTCAAAGTGTTCAGAGAGATGAGATCACAAATATTACACCTTACTATATAATAGAAATGGCGTACTTAAAAAGCTGTTTAGAAATGGACAGGAAAATGAACAGTGGTCTCTTATTATGGAATTTTTCTTCAAATGGAAAGCAGGTAAGGAAAGGGTAGGTATGGGATACCAATGGGTTGGTTTCTGTTCTAAAGCCATCTGTTAAAATGAACTGTTGTGTAGTACTGCTGCCCAGTATCTAGGAAATTAAAATGTCAACTGGGTTAAATATCTGTAAAACAGATCAAAAATACATAGTTGGGATTCTGTTTTCAAGTCCAAAATTTGATCCAACTTACGTGACAAGGGATAAATAAAGACTTCTGGTGTCTACTGCTATTTGTTAGTTATAATCTCAAAAGTGGTTGTGCACCTACTGTTTTCACCATCTTATGTTCCAAAAATACTTGCAGAATGTTTGCTTGGAAAATCAGGTAACTTGGCATGCTGAAACTGTTCAAGGAAATGGGATTTGGGTTTTATTATTTTTTATTTGTCCTGTGAGTGCAGAAAGGTTTGAAATAGAATTTATTTCTTGAAACAAGAATCTGATTTAAATTTTTAATCCATATGTTAAATTTCCATTTAAAACACACCCCCCTTTCTAACACTAGCCACAAGCCAAAACTGATTAACTGACATATGTGTTGAGAATGAATTATTTTTTCAGTCCTTGCACATGTTTTGCAGTGGCGTTGTTTATGCAAGGAAACAGACACAATATAATCATAATCCTTGAAAACTGACATATTTTTAGATAATCATACTGAAGATACTAGCGGCCCAAATTACAGCCTAATGACCCAAGAACATCATATTTAAAACCTTTTCTTCTTCATAAATGACATAATGTATGCAAGCATTTAAGTATTTTTATGTTTTTCTGTACTTGCAATGATGTATTTTATGATTTGTGATTTTCTGCTGGAACTCCAAAGTAGTTTTGAGACTATCTGGAACTACTAAATTCTATTTGAATTGGTGTGAAATTTTGGCTGTAGAAGTCTTAAGAACCAATCTGCATCTTTGACATCAAAATTTTTTATCTTGTAGGTGAACATCACCCTTTAAAAGGCAGTACCAAATAGATGACAGCCATCAGGTTTGGTGCTAGTGTGGCTGAAATCACAGGTACCTACTCCAAGTTTTTAGAATGATCAAAACAGACTGTTGCCCTTTTAAATATTACCCCAAAGCATTTAAAAATAAAGCCAAATTCAAACCTGATGTTCTGTTAAGAGCCACACAGTTGTACTCATATTCAAACCTAGAGGGCAGCAAAAGCTTAAAAAACCCCACCCTCAGCTCTGTTTTCCTATTCCCATCAAATTTCCTATATGAGTACATAAACCACACAAAAATTAATTCACCTGTGATAATGCTGTTAATTTCTGCATTAATATCTATTTGATGTCATCAGCAGTGTCTCCATATTTAGAATTGAATCCTGTTTTCCCATGGAGAATATTTATTAAATCCTGTATCTGTGGTGGCGTTTGCCATCCATGAATGCATTTTGGGGACTGTGGGGAGGGGAGCAGAAAAAGTGAGAACTTAGAAAAATGAACCCTGATGAGTTTTAGAGGCTGAACATAAAATGGAGAATGGGTATTAGACAGAGACAGTGATATTAGAAATCAGCAAATATTTAAATCCCTGTAAGGCCTGTTGATTTTTTTTTGGAGAGGCTCTGTATAGATCAGGCCCCTGCTATGTTTTTCACTTCATAAATGCCATGGATGAATGAAGAGCTCACTGTTACAATCTGAGTTCTCCGAATCACACTTGCTATTTAAGCTCAGTAATGCAGCCTGTGTTCATATCAGTGAACATGCTAGAGGAAGCCTGAGCCTGAAATAGCCCGTCTCCAGTGGAGATGGGTTTATCCTTTATAAGGCTGCTTTGTCTAATACTCTGCTGAACAAGAATGGTTGACTTGGACTGCTTAGGTAAAGGTATTTGATTGATGTGAAGGTGATGGGAGGAGCAGATGAATTTTTCTTAATATTATACTTTTTGCCATATACAAGCAAGCTTTTGGTAGAATTTGGAATAAATTAGAATTTCGAATGATCCATCAGAATCTTAGAACTCTGAAATATGCTGTATGAAGAGTAGGGAGACAGACTATTTCAGGATCTCAATTTTATATAAATATATAGCAAGATCCTAACAACTGAGTTCACCGATTCTTCATATATAGCATCATTAAAACACAGAGAATACAGCACGCTGAACTTCCGCAGGATACATTAAAAATAAAAATGAGTCAAGCCTTGCGCAGAGGAGATGTAACACATGAATACCCAAGCTGGCTCTCTAGGATTGCAAGCTGGAGGGTTGGCTACCAGCAGCAAATACAGAGGTAACTCTTAGTTTTGACAAGCTGACCTTTTTCTCCACTAACTTACTTTTGATTTGCTGTGTCGTATAAGTGCAGAAAGTAGTCTGTTGGACTCTCCCATCACACCTGCGTGATCCTTGGCTTCACACCACTCCACCAATCGTTCCACCAGTTTTGCATTTTTGCCCAGCTGCTCAGCTGCTTCTGCTACATGATGCCAGAGCCAACAACACAATAAAAAAGTTGTCACTTTTTAAAAGCAAGTGCTAGAAAAACAAGCTGAAAGTTATAACTAGGAGGAATTAAAAGAACTTCACTAGCTTTCACTACCAGTGGGAGAAGTCTAGGTTGCATTGAAGCAAGTAAAGCCAGTGAAAATGGGCAAAAAAAAAATCCACAGAAACATTCATAATCCAATTTTTGAAACAGCTTAGCCTAGTTAATGAAGCTTGTGCATTGATTAAGAGCAGGGTAAATACAGGTAATATCACACCCCTATCTCAAAAATTTAAAACCAGGAGGGACTGCTGCCAGAAGGGAGCACTGTGGTCAGTTAGATTAGGTTTGATAGACTGTAAGCCATATAAGTTTCTTCAATAAATTTCTATTTCACATCTAGTAGTTTTGCTAGAACTAGGATGGATCTTTTAAAAAAAATTTGTAGGACTGAGTCAAAAATAAATACACAGCTAATTTACCTCATGAACTGCTTCTGGTTTTTAGCAGACTTCTGATTTTATAAATCCTCATCCTGGAACAAGCAGTTAACTAAAAGGTGCTTTTTCTTTTTGAAATTTCAGACTACCAGTTAAGACAGTATTATCCTGTTCCAAGGACCAAGCTACAAGCCAGGGAATACATTAAGTGAACAGGAAAACAGGAGTGGTAGCTTGAAACACACCTTGTAATGTGACATTACATACTTGTAATGTGACAGTATAAAGAAGTTCCAAAGTATAAGACAATATAAAGAAATTAAAAAGTAAATAAGCATTTGACACCTGTTTGGAGGGTCCCTGGTAGTCAGTTTAGGAGTTCTGAAAAAAAAAAATCAACCCACCTTCTTCTCCTTTTGCATATGTATTAGATTTATTCCATGACTTCAGGAATGAAATTTAAAAAAAACTCTGCTTCTCTCTTTTAAGAATCTTGGCAGCATATCACAGACTGAACCAAAGAGAATCACTTAACATAGAGAACAGTTTATTTTTACCTTGTGCATCTATTAACATTCTTAATGTTCCCAGCAACTTGAACTGAACAGGGGGCATCTCCGATCTGAGAAATTTCAACACGGCTTCTGCAACGCCAGCTGATAGCATCTTAGCCTTATTTACAACTGCGTGAATAAAGAACAGGGATTGATCTCAAGAACATTTCTGGAAGATGAAGTTTATTTCTGAGATGGTCTTGAAGCAAATTTTCAGACATGGTTTGAAAAATAGGTTGTGAGCACAGACTTCAGGAACAGTGTGCGCTGGTGATGCTACATTGTGGAAAAATGTCACGGTTCCTGTGGAATTAAGTGCTTTTTCCTAGCATGCACATCTAATTTTCAGTGTTCAGCCTGAGCTGAGTCTACGTCGGGGCCTGACTCCTCCCCCTGGTCTAAGAAAGGCGATTTCCACAAAATGCATCAGGCAGAAGCCCAGGCTAATACTTGTACACCAAAATACGAGAAAACTTCTCTGAGTCCCAGAAACACTCTTCTATTTCTCACAGGGAGAGGAACTAAAGCATCTAATTAGCAGAATAACCTCTTACCCAGTTCCAGTACTTCATACAAACAACACTATGGCCTGACTGTATGGCTGGAGTCTGTAGTCTTTTGTTACCTTCTTCCCCTCTCCAACCTCTCTTTCATCCCTTCCACTAGTCCATGTTCTCCACTTTCACAGAGCTCTCTGAAATGCATTTAAGGTGCAAACCTTGCCCAATAGTGTACTTGACAAAAAGGACTTATTAGGTATTTGAAACAGTGTTTTGACACACAGCTCATCACTAAGATCAGTTTTTAAATGCCCATTTCTTTCTAACAATGTACAGGAGGTTATGTAGGTCTCTGGCAGACACCCTTCAGCATAGGCTACAGGGAGCTGACTGATGGATGTGAAAAGAATGACTCACCTGAGAAAGGTAAGCAAATGGAGTACAGCTAAAGCTGAGTGGGTTTAGTTACATATGCATGAGCATTTCTAAAAGTTATGATTTGTCAAAACTGAAAATAGTAAAATAAGGTTAAATGGATGAAAAATTTATTTTTGCCTTGGCACAAGAATGCATACACAAGGGTTACAGATTTGCTTTGTTGTTTTGTGCATGTGCTCTACCTCTGTGCTTGGGTAATCAAAGCTCATACAAATTAAGTTATTACAAATGACAAAATTAGCATTCAGTTTACTGCCAACAAATAGTAACTAATTGCAATAGGCTGGCAATTCTGACAGTCTATCTCCAGCTCTAATTTGGCAATTTTTGAAGTCTTAACTAAGATGCAGTGTTTCAACAAAGTGGGCACTGTTCTGTGGTGGGGACCTTCAGCTGTGAGATAGGTTGCAAATGAAATAACCAAAACCAAAAACAAATATGCAGTCCTCTGGACAAAAAGGGTTGAGAAATCATATTCAAGGCCTCCTCAGCTCCTTGTCAATTACAAAGCTGCCCTTTCCTTGGCGGGGGATACTGTGGGGTCAAAGTGGCAAGGGACAGTCACAACTGCTTTTCACAAGTGCTGTGCAACATACAAAAGCAGTGATAGGCCAGAACAAAAAGAAGCAGTCTGACCTGCCTCTAGAACTGTCAGTCAGTTCTCCCACCCACATTTCCTGGGGGGACAGTGGGAGAACAGAAATTCACCTTTGGATAGTTAGCAATGCAATGAGAGGCTTACCAGGAATAGCCAGGTTTCTGAGAGCACTCAGTGCAGCGTGCTGCACAGTTACATTTCCATCCTCCACATGTCTGTCTAGCAGATCCATCAGCTTTTGAACTATGCCATTATCCACCATATGGATGCAGTTTCCATCTGTGCAAGATATAACAAGTCACTTGTGAAGTGAGGATTATTACTAAGATTTTTACAATAGCTTCTTATGAATAGAAGGGTTATTTCCTTGCTCCTTTCTAGATTTCATTGTTGAGAATTTCACCACATTCATCTGTGGAAGTTGCAGTGCTCATGACAAACTTACAAGAGTGACAGAAGAAATACTGAAGAAAGCAGACATTCCCTGTACCTCTCTACAAATGCAATATAATATTTTCAAAGTAGGCTTAATGCTTTCAAGGATTGCAAAGTTTAAAACTACTGATGTTGCTGTGTAACTCAACAGCAGCTTTACTGCCACATAGTTCTTTTTTGTAGCTGTACAGACATAGCATGATAGAGGGGCACACATAAATTTACATAAGCTATTATGGCATGTTCTTACCATTTCTGGCAAAATTTGCAATAGCCAGTGCTCCTGCAAGCTGTAGCTGATGACTATTGGAAGGAATCCATGAAAGTACTCTTTGGAACACACTGCCTTTTCCTCCTTCAAATAACTTTTGCATGGATTCATCTGGGGTAAAAAGCACAAAGAGTCAGCAAGCCAAAATGCTTGTTAGGGAAACTTCTCTTTATATTTGTGAAGCTCTGCTGGTTCCACTACAGTTAATACAGTCCTGCAATGAGGGACAAAATCTGACCGGTTAAATGTTTGCCTGGTGGGTAGCAGGTCCTCTAGGTTATTTGGAAAATTAATAAATAGTGAAATTCAGCAGCCAAACAGCATTACAAGTATCTGCTACTGCTGTGCAGAACATAGTGATAGCCCATACTTACCTCCAAGCAATAACAGAACCATAAGATCAGAAGCTGTTTTAAGCTCTGCAATATCATCCTCTTTGTCACTGTCCACAGTCTTCTGGACGATCTCAAGTAAGCACTCCACCAAGCCTGCTTCAACCAGCTGCAGTTTAATGACATCTGGAAAATAGCATGAATAACAGGAGTCAGAATCAGGATTTTAAATACATCTATCATACACACATGCAGGACAGACTGTAAGAAATAATGATGTCAAGAGTTGTTTCACTGACAACTTGTGTACATAAAACTGTAATTTCTTTATTTGAAATTCTTAGGGCCAACTTCTGTTAATATTCATCTAGCAGGCTTCCCTCAGCTCTGGACTGCTGTTGGAGCACAGGCATAAGCTGAAGGTGCACAGAGGTCTTCACTTCTTAAAAATGAGGATATTTCTCTACAGCAGACTCCTGGCATCTCAGTGGTGGCACAGCAGACTCATAAGGACTGTGCTGCGTTCATGCTTCCCAAAGACAGACAGTGTATCTGCCATTAGTTGATAGGGCTGCAGGAGGAGTGCAGAAAGCCCAAATACAAAAGGCAGGGTTGGCAGAGAACTTTGCGCTGGAAACTGGTGAGGCAAACTAATTTCTTAGCTGTTACTTGGAACAAGGCTCAAGAAGGTCGTACTTTTTTCAGGTGACACAGAATCTGGGAACAAATTTTCTTCTCTTGTTTCTAAAATAACAAAGTAGGTAACAGATATTTCCCTGGGAGTCTCCTTTAAATGCCTAAACTCCCTTTCTGTTAAGAGGGAATGGCAGGCCCTATGATGCTGTGTTATGTCTTTTCACATGTGAAAGTGATCCTGGGAGTTTGTGCATGCTGATTTTGAAAAACAGTCACAGATCTCTGCAGACGTGTGCAAAAGAAATCAACTTCTCTCAGTGTTCTGCATGAAATGGTATTTTAACAAAAAGATGTTTAACCCCAAGTTAAAATATCTGCAAAGGCCACAGCTTTGCAAATTTTTTTTTTTCCATATAGTTTGCAAACCAGAGTTGGGAGAGGAAGTGTGTTCTACCTCTGGTGAAGGATGTGTCTAACTCTGTTTCCTGGTGTCACTAGGCTTTTTGCCTGAGTGAAATTCATTGCTCTTTTAAGAGTGGCTCACCTTCTCATGAACTTTGTAAGGAAATGCAAAATCTCCAGTTGGGATTTTTTTAAAAATAGGCACTTTTGCACTGAGGTGCTTAAAAAAATAGAGAATTCCCTTAGCTATAGAATACTGGGTTGCAGATGTTCTGTGATTTGAAATTGAAATTGCTACACCAGCATGCATAATCAGCAACTAAATTACAAAAAAAGCTTAAAACACCCTAACCACCAAAATCCAGACTCTGCAAATACTTCATTTAGATGTTTTTCCCTTCTGACCTATTGCTAATTATCTACAATCAAAAGCACCTGAACAGTACCAGCAGAGTGAATTCATTTAATATGCCTTGAATCCACAGTGGAAATGTTCTTCTGATTACCTCTCAACATGGAAGCATTTGAGTTAAGGTCAGCAGCAGTCAATTTCTCAAATCTTACTGCAACTAAAAACATACTCTCAGAAAAATTATGCATTTGAAATGATGTATGCCAAAGAAACAAAAAGTTCTACCCTATTGCATGTCAGTCTCTGAGGATAGACCTATCTTAGAGCAACTTGCTAGTTATTATATAATAAATTAATATATTTTGGAAAAAATGTGCATTTTTAGAACTAAGAAAAGGAGCCGATTTTCCATGCCACTTAAAGTAAAGTCAAAATGACTTTTTAAATTGAAGTGAAAGTTTACCCTGACTTATACTATGTAAAACAGACACACAAGAGTGTGTATGCACAACAGAATAGAATGAAACATAAATCTGAGTTTGCAGTTCTATCTAACAATTTATTCAATTAAAACAAGCTTTACTGCTGGGTTGGTTAAAACAAGGTTAGAGAGCCATCAAATACTGTGATATCTTCCGTAGACAGAACTGTTTCCCACATCAGTCCAGCTCCACCTGTTAACTCATTTCTTCATTTCCATTAAGGGCATGATAGATGGTTGAGCCACCTTGGTCTGATCCTTTGTTCCTTTGGGAGGAACATCCTGGAGGGGCGATCAGGTGCACATCATTTCCCGCTCTGGCTTGAGCAGTGAGTCAAACTCCCAGGGGCTGCCTGGGGCTACCATAAGATATGCCATCAAACTCCCAAATTAAATTCATATGATCTCTCAATGAACAGTAAGGGGAGAGTGTCCAGCCCTCAGCTCTGCAATTCACATGCTCCTAGCAAAAATAATGTCCATAGGAAATGGAACTGCCAGTGGCTCTGTGATTCCAGGAAATGATGTCCTACTGCTCCAATGGTCTATGAACACTTCAGCCAGTGTTTGCAGACAAATGCTATGAAGCCCTCTAAAAAAACAGCTTTTGATATCCCCACTGTGGGCACAGGGCAATAAAATATAACACAATTGTATACAGATTGAATCAGCAATGGAATTAGCATCTACAATTTGCTGCCTCCTGTCACATGCTCAACAATTAACACCTATTCACTTTGCATGAAACTACAATCACAAGGATCAGCCATTGTGGCTTCTGAATGAGGTAACCTGTTACTCTGCATTTAGTCCCTGAAAAAGACACTGAAATACTGAAATACAGAACATACATAAGAGAATGAGTAAAAGACAGAGTAAGAAAAAAAAAATTTCTCACCGTTTTCTGCCAGGGGGGCCAAAACTTCAAAAATCATCTCTTTTTTATCATGCTCTATTTGCTTCTTGAACAGTTTCACAAGCTCTTCAGCAATGTTTGTGTAGGCAAACTGCTCCTTACTTGACTCTGTGAAGCAGAAGAAAAAATTCAGTATAAAGTAAACAAACCACATCAAAAGGTAGAACTACTTTTTCCTCTTTGTTACCAGGTTTATTCAGTAAGATGACTAACTGCTCTTCACAGACAAGAGCAATACACTCACGCTTGTCACTAAATGAAAAGATAAATGTCTAACACTTCAAATATGCTGACCTGAATTAATTATAGTTAAGGCTGTTAAAAATATATGAATATATGATCAAGGCTGTTGGGTATGGTTTTGCCCAATGAAATATAAAGGTAGCTATAGAAACAGTAACAGTACAAAAATAATCAGTCTTTGATTTCCCTCATCTTAACAGAAAGAAGAGCAGGTTATATGCTCCATTTTCTATGGGAGAGATCAAGATTTGCACTGAATGCTTTAATATTTACATGGTTTCAAGATGGTGACATTTCTTTTGAAATCTGAGTTTGGCTGTTGCTGGGCCATCTCATACTGCACATATATAGCATAAAGCAGCTTTATAGATGGGCGAGATTCCTACCAGATTAGCCAGCAGATCTTCAAATGTACATTCAACAAAAGCATCTCTTATTCCATTGCCTGTATCATATTCCTCCTCACTGGCAGTATTACAAGGGATGCAGGTGGTAGGGCTGGTGTTCTGCGTTCTCCAGTTGCCACCTCCTGAGGGCCATCTGTAGTTAGAAAACCTTCCAGCACCTTTGCTATTGCTCTGACGGATCGTTAGGGATTACTTTACTGTAGAATTGACCCCAAGGACTCGGGAAAAGCATGAACTGCAGTCCTAGACACTTTTGGGCACATCTCATTTTTGTTTTCTCTCACTATGCATTTTTGATCTTTCCAATATTTTAGCAGATCCATCACTGGTTTGTGCCCTGCTTTGACACAGAATAAGAATCATACAATACTTTTCAAGGGATGTGTGCAATGCTGTTGTCTCCTAAGTGATGAAAAATGACAACCTTAGAAAAAAATTCCCTAAAGTTACAAGGCAAAAATAAAATAATACAGTTACAATGTGATTGACTAAGATATTGCTTATGGGAGATTAAAGTATTACAAAGTAAATTAATTTTGTGCCAGTCTTAAAGAATGAGCACCTTTTCCGTGTATACAAACTGGAAGGGAAGCAGCTGCTGTTAAGTTTCTTTCCCACGGTTCTCATTACTCAACAAGACAGAGCTGGATCTTTCCAAACAGGGAAAGGAAATTCTCAGTGAGGCTACCATTTATTATATTTAATATTATTATGATTATGATTGCTTTTTAGCACTAGAATTTTCAGTGCGTGACTTTTATACTTTCTTCTGTGCAGACAGTACATAGTGCCCATCTTGAAGACCTCTGATCTGTTAATGTCTTTAGTGCTACCTTGATGGTTCTTTCTGTTTTTTTGTTAAGAAGATTTGTCTGCTGTAAATAAATATATTATGTGTATGATCAGACTAAACTAGGCCACCAAATACTACAAACTCTGAGATTTATTTTTCATATTTTGAACTGCTGAATGTTCTTAGAAGTACAAGATGATATCATAAGTGCTGTGTATTATTTACTCCAGTGCAAAAAAACCCCAACTCATACGACTATGGTTTCACCAAACAGGTTAGCAAAAGAACAGCAATATAAACCACAAATGTTAATAAAACACAGGCCGTAACAACCTGTTTACTGTTGGTTGAATTCCAATGAAAGCTGATCCCCTTGCAAAGACACAGGATCAAAGCAGGCCACAAGATTCAATTTAAATGAAGTTGTAACTAAAATTAATATCTATTAATGATTTATACATGGAGGTATTTAGACCAGAATATGTTAAAATTCAACACCTAAAATAATATTGCATATGCAGATTAATGAACAGCGCCTGTCTCAGTTTCATTCAGAGATTTTCATGAGCCAAATTTAATCCTGATAAAATTTTGTGGAGCTACACCAGGATACAATATTTTATATTACTAATAAATAATTCACAGTAAGTAGCAATGCTATGGAAATACTGTTTAGATGATTTAAAATACGCTTAGTTGCACTGAAGCACATTAACATAAAACATAAGGTTGTATTAAGTACCCAAATAAATTTCAGTTACTGAAGGAGGAAAAAAGAGACAACTAATTATTCTAGACAACAGAATTGTCTATTATTGTTGAATGTACCAAAAGGACTCAAGTGAGCTTTTGTTAGTCTTTAACTAAGACTTAACATTACGAAAACTGGATGCAAATATGAAATTAGTATTGTGGACTTACCGAGTTCTGCTAAATTGCCAAATGCAACAAGGCACATTTCTGTCAGAGCTGCATTTTGGCAATGAATACCCAACAATTTCACTAACGTAGGAATAACACCCATATTGATAAGCTGTGACTGCAACGTATCTACATGAAAAGAAAGCACAACAACGAGTTAGCATTTCTCTTCATAGTACTGTTCTTTTAACCAAAAAAGCATTTTTCACACAAAGCAACTTCTAGACTAAGCAGCATTAAAATGTCTGTCTCCTCTACTCTTCAACACTAGGATTTGGTCCAGATTTGAGATATGGACTCATAATTTTCCTTGTCTCTGGCAACAGAATGTATTCCCAGAAATATTCCCTCCTGATCTGGTCATAGGGTATAGTGAATTATGCAGCTACTGACAATTTTGTGGTTATCAAGTTCCTACTACATGTCAGGTTTGATTCTGGGCTCACTGAGACTAGCTGACTGAAATCAACCTGAACTAGGACAGTGAAATAATGATTTATCTGAGAGCTTTTTCTGTATATTATTTTTTTAAATTTAAGATCAAAACTAGAAAATTAAAATTAGAATGAATATAAACTGGCACTGAAATAAACATGTAAAGTTTTATAAACACAGGAAGTCACAATGTAGATTATGAAGAGCTTGAGAAAAAAGAAAGTTTAATAAAGACAAAAAATGGAAGGTTTAAGAAAAGTCCTTAGAAGCCATTTGATAATTTCTTGCATAGGATGAAAGTTTATAGTATTTACAAGTAAGAAAAGTATTGCTCCTAGGTGTCTGCAAATAGAAAGATGCTTTGATGGTTAGGCAGAAACATGATTGGTTTAAAAGATTATTTATAATGGTATTTCCACTTACACATTTTACCTATAACATAGCAAAGAAGAAAAACATTGTTTCACAGTTGAATAGAATGAAGCAGACATAAACACACCAGATGTTGTTTAGTAATTTTCCTAAGCATCTTTTTTCCTTTGTTTCTAAAGCAGTTCAACTATGTTTAAATGTTAAGAGACTCAAAAGACAAGGATCCAAAGCCCAGTGAAGTCAAGAGAATTGAATTATTTCATTTAGCTTTTGGTCAAGCCCTACAGGGGAATTCTGGGTTGGTTTTTTGTGCTTTTTTTTTGGTGTGGTTTTCTTATTAAGGAATTCATTCTAGGCAACTGAAATCAGTTGGATTTCTTGTATTTCTGGCATCAGAGCAATAAAAAATGGCAGATTTTTACAGGGAGATAAAAACATATTACATTTGAAGTTTAGCAAATTTAGTATAATCTCATGCTCTCGAAAAACTACGTGCCCTCAAAATTCTGCCAAGTGTGTTTGAAATTTTCATAAAATGAAAATGATGGTAAGATTCCAGAATTTTTAGCTCATTTTTATTCAGTATAAAATACTTTGATAATAATTATAAATTTGGTATAATAAGTAAGTAAATGGCATGGTTATTACAGTTATTGGGGATGAGCAGGAATCCTTATGGCTTGACATCTTTAATAAAACTGTATTACTTACCAGTAACTGAATTTCCTTTTTTGGGGGGAGAGATTACCTCTTCCACAGATTCGTGGTCTTTAATGAAATTTATGATAACGCCATGTCAGACACCAAAGAGCTGTTGAAGTTGTCAAATTTCAGGTAAGTACAAATTGTACTAGCGCATGCATTGAATGCCATTTTACCTCTGGCAGATGTGTGAGTCACTACTACACCCTCCTACTTCATTCCAAACTGACTGTAATAATCTGTCTCTCAATAGGAAAACTGGGGAGAGGGGGAGATGGAATGGTTCTACAGAGAAAATTATTGCGTAGGAGAACTCGAGTTACTGGTAAATAATCTGTTTTTGTCCTTGGTTTGTGATTGTCCCCTGCAAACACTCAAAAATTCTGAAGGAAAACTGGTTGTCATAGAGAGTGGGAGAACAAAGACACAAACCACAAATGCCATAGAAAATTATGTGGAAAGAAACTGCTTTGTTACTAGACTCTATCTTTAGTCACTCTAAAAATCCCTTTATCCAACTGTAATGGATAAAGAGACAATCTCTATGGACTTCATTCCAACATCAGGAGCATAAACTCTCTATTTTGAGCAGGGCTGCTTTTCTGCTGTCTCTTTCTTAATACAAAATATATAAAAAGCATGGAGGAGAAAATGAGTGGAAAAAGGGAAACCATATAATCTTTCAGAAGAAAACAGGAATCTTAAGAGCCAAATAGAAAGATATATCGCTGTTCAAGAGAGCACGGAGTGCACTGACTAAAGGACCTCTAGGACTTCCAAGTAAGAAAAAAGGAAAAAAAAACCCATATATTAAGAAAGAACAATTATACTGGGTCAAAAGTCAGGTATTATACCAGACTCCATAGCAGTCTCATTTTCCCAGAGTGGAAGGATGGCACCTGAGTACACGAATTATCTACAGTGGTAAGAATGGCATTACAAGAATTATCAATCAGGTAAACATTGCCTTAACAGCAGTAAGTGTTAATTTAAAATTTATAAATTTTCTGCTTTGACAAAGACAGGCCAACCCTGTGAGTCACAAAGCTGCAAAGGAAGCAAGACCTTTGAAAATAAAAGGCTGCCAGCAGCTATTTGCTATGTTTATACTTAAGCCTGGGCTTGCCATACAAATTCTGGACCTGACATTTACATCTGTCATTATCACCAATAGGAGGCTCTTTCTCTAGCAAAGTCCATTAAGCATTTTAAGAGAAAAGTATTAGGCATCTCACTGGTATGGAGACGCAGAGCACTTTTTAGTTCAGAGAAATTAAAAACATCTAAATGGTTCAGTCTCAGCTGAAGGGACTGCCAGCAGTTCTCTCTCTGCCCTAGGAAAGACTTCAGACTCGGTAACTTGGACTGAGTATCTTGGCCTTTCACTGCAAGAAGCGTTAATGCCCTACTAGAGCAGGAGACAAATTTGGGGGACACATGCATCCATCCTACAATCAGTTGCCTGACACAAGACTAAATAGAGCCATGATGCCAGGCAACATCATGTTTCAGGAGGAAACAGCACTTCTATCCACTTCCTAAGTAGAACTTTATGCACAGCAAGCAGGAAGCATGAAAAACTGAAAGCCTCTTCTGAATTTATGACTTAAAACCACATTTTACACTGCTATCACATGTTGCAGTATGCCTGTATGTTCTTTTGGGGTGAAAAGCACTGACAGTGATGCTGTACAGATGCATATACAGGTAGATAAAAGGCAATCAATACATGCGCCAGCACAAAGAATTACCTACCTAAAACTTGAATTTCAATGGCTCCATGTCCTTCGGTGACACACATGGAAACTCCAAAGAGTAAGATCTGAGGAGAATATCCCAAATTGAGAACTTTATTGGGGGCATTTTAGTTTAAAACGCTGATTTAGGCTAATTCATGATTTTGAAAAGAATTTCAGAAAACAACTCATCATTTGTGTCCCATCAGTAACTATGATTACAACGCTGAAGGAAAAGCAGTTTTGTACAAACTGATGGCATAATTTCATACCCTACAGAAACCTGCTTGCAATCCCCACAGCTATGTGAAATCATGACATAACATAAAAGTGACTGTATTGATTATCTCACTATGGTAAAGAACATACTTTTAATCTGCTTTTACATACTTCAGGTTACTTTGCATTTAAGTATATTTAGGTCTCGAAAGCATGCTAGGCATCTCTAGCTGTGATGTAAATGAAACAAAAACCATGGCAAGCATGAAAATTAGCAAAGGTAAGTCTTAGGAGAAAGCATTACTGCAATATTACTGTCAGACCATAATAATGGTGCCATAAATCTCCCTTTCATTTCTTGTGTATTTACATAGCTTCTGCAGATGATCAACAGTGCACATCAGACCCCAACATTCATTCCAGTTGCTAAGAGTTTTGTGAGAATAAGAAAGGCTCAGCAGTTGTATGATTTAACATCAGGATGTCACATTTTATGAAGGTACTGAAGAAAAGACAATCTTGACATACTGAAGTTTACTATGAAATGAAATGAGGCAGCAATCTATAAATGTAATTATTTTTATCAACGTACATATGCTCATATATATATAAACATATGAATACTTTCACAAATGCATATTGTATCCAGTTAACTTCTGGTCTCCAATTTGACTACCTAATAAGCCAATTGGCCTAGTTCTTCCATAACTTTTGCATTTCTTTAAAAAGCCTTCATGGTTTGTTTTAGAGATCTCAAGAGACAATTCCTTACCTTATAGACTGATGCCATTAACTTGCAAATAGTCTTGGCTCACAGGATTATGAGATCTGCAGAATAACCACTCATATTTCTAACTCTTTTACGTGAGTGTTTGCATATGATTGTTAGTTTTATTAGATTAGTTATTAGTTTTCCCCTCTTTATCCAAGCCTGCTTTGCTTCTTGTTCCTAAGCAGATTAATGGCTACACAGAAGCTAATAACTTCAAGCAGGGATGAGCTATTTGTGTCTGATTGAATTTGGGTAGTAAAATAGAATTATAACAAGAGGGTCAAGATAACCTGGGCTGAAGGCAAAGGGATGTTTTCCATCAGAAAAAAGCCCTCTCATTGCTAGCAATGCAATTGAATATCAACACTTATTTTTTTTAAGCTTAAAAGAACTGCAAGAAATGCCAAAGTTTGAGTTTGTTGCCTTAACAATTGTAGTTACTAATGAAATGATGAGGATACCAAAGAAGCAGACGGAATTGAGAGACAGTAAGCAAAAATAGTTCCTGAACACAAGCAGATGACACAAGAACCTTGTAAAAGAAATCCTGCTTTCAAAGCTTAGACAACAGTGTAATGACTGGAGTTACAATTGCAAGCTGTGTCCAGAATCAGGATGAGATACCAGAATGCTCCATTAATTTGCTCTGTTTAGGAAAAGAAAATCTTACTTGTAACTGCTCTTTAGTTGCCTTTTTTGTGAAACTTATATGTGATAAATCCCTTTAAGTACTCAAGAATGAGTCTCTCGTTAAAAAAAATAAGGCAGTTGATAGTAACTAATAATGAAGTAGTAGCTATTGGAAAAAGAGGACAATTAGCTGACTGGGAATGACAAACTGTTTAGAATCAAATAAAACAATTTATATACTGTTTTGCTCATAAAATGTTAAGAATTAGAAAATATTAGGGTGTTTACAGATAATTAGATGCAACTAAGACTGTAATGGTCCTTATCCTGGCTAGCTAGTGCAAATAAAAGAGTGCAAGTCATTAAGAGAAGTTAAAGAAATCTTCCAAGTATCCACCTGTAACTTTTTAACATAGCATGCCAAGCTGGAAAAGATTATAGAAACATGAAAAGAGACGGCAGAAGTGCTGTTTCAGACTGAAACACTTCCTCCTTACCTAATATTTTTTCTTTTATTTTTGTCCAATTGGTTTCCATAACTACGGACAAAGAAATCTGTGACTCTTGGCTACAATCCCATACTGCTCATCCTTCAGCAAAACCAATGCAGTCTTTTATCTTCTTCATAAGTAACTGGGATCAAACTTTTGTAAGTAAATCCCAAAAATTGTATTCGCTAAGCTATGAGCACAATTAACTGTCAGGACAATCTCAGTTTTGATGTTTAACAGGTCAGCGAAGAACTGCATTTAGCCAGAATATTATCCACCTGGTGCTGCCATGCACGGAAGTAAATGGTTGTCTTGGGCTCCTAGTTGACATTGACTGCTGTCCTGAAAATTTATGATGGTCCACAGGTGATAGTTTTAGATCAGCTCAGAACTATGGTCCAATTGTACTCATTACTCTTAGAACAGGCGAGACAGGTCAGCTACCCATTTCTCCATTCATGTGCTACAGGTATGTTCACTGGGTTTTCTTCTAAAAATTTAGTCCTCCAAATCACTTTTTTTTTAATATTGATTTGGCGTATTATTTGAGGTTTAATTCAATGGTTGCCCCAGTCCGTGAGCAAATTCACAATGGAACTAGAGGACACAAATCTTACACCCATACACATGGATGCTGGGCCAAACATGAGCTGGGTTCCTACAAAAGGGACCTTTCCTCATGGAGACCACCAAGTATGTGGGGTAAGGTGGAGATTTGGGAGACCCCCAGCACTCCTCCCTGATGTGACGGTAGAACATGGGACTGGTGAGCACCCAGATCCAATAACTGGGAATACTGCTGCATTTCTCACTTCTGCCATTGCTTCTGTGAATAGTGTGTGTGTGTGTGTGTGAGATGAAAGATGTCCTTTAGCAGAGAGGAGAGCAGCTAGTGAATCCTCCTGGCTGTCGCTGAGCCACACAACGGCTTTATTGATTGCATCAGAATAAGCTATCTTACTAGATGGAATGAGTCATTTATTCAATGTTCATAACAGTTAAGCTGTTCAGAAGCTGCTTGTTTGGGAGATTTATCTCATAATTAGTTTTCCTAGAGAAGATCTGCTGGGAGCTTGGTCACTGAAGCAAAACTGGTAACAGTATCTCTACACATCGCTTTTGGACTTGTCTGTCTTGAGCTACCAAGTACACTGTATGCTCATTAGTCTTAATTAATACAGAGGATTCTGGTAGCTTAGAGGTGAGAATATCTATTTGCTCCAAATATTGTAACAAAGAAAGTACTGAGTTGACACTATGAAATGTAATAAATGTGATACTCATGCAATGTGATCAAGCAAATCAGTTCCTGGAAACTATATGAAATATAGGAACTAGAAAGTTGCTACTTAGAGAAGATGGAAGAAGTACTGTAAACAACAATTCTTAGATACTACAAAGAGATGAGGAGAAAAAGAAACAATGTAAGAACACGAGAAAGAGATGAGACACATACAACAATTATATTTGGAGCAGGATGAGTAACATTAAGAGCTGAGATCTCCAGAGAGATGGCACAGAAATCACAGATGGAAACTATGCTAGAAGAGATGTTAAAGCAGATTAAAAATGTATACAATAAAGCCTATGGACCATCCTGAAATGTAGGAAAGTTTTGGGGACACAGGATTGGAAAGTGAGTTAGAGTAAGTGATACCTTTCAGGACATGGTGTAACTAATAAAGAAGATATTTCTTCCTAAGATAAAACACTAGAATTCAGGAAATGGGCATGATTGAAGAAACAAAATGATTGCTAACTGTATACGTAATCTGTGCCATTGCAAGTCAGAAGAACAGCCTCTGTGTAGCCTTCCTAATTTATTCCAATTTTCTTCACATTTTGAAAACTTGAAAATGTGTAACTGCTGAAAATATTCTTTGGCACATTAAAACACTTGTGTTCAGAAGCAAGCTAGGTACTAGTTTGTACAACTAATGTAGAGTGCTATTGTGTTCCTCTCAGTGGTCAAGGGTTTCTCATTTAACATACTCTCTTGTATTTTTGTCTCAGTCCCTAAATACGTCCAATTAATGTGATAATGAACTCATAATTTGTAGACACAGAGCAGTGTTGAACATACCCATAAATGATTCCCCATTTATCTTAGAACAACATCACATACGGTTTTTTGTACATTTCACAAGGAGAAAAACTATTAACTGTTTGGTATACATACCCTTATATATTTAACAACACTGCATGTCTGCAACAAATCAATCTTACGATGTTATTTGATACTAAATGAAAAAGAGAGGACTTAATGTAGCTTTCTAATTAACTTCTGTAAATCTGTATGATACATATTTATGCTTTGCTTTTAGACAAACAAGTAAATTCCAGATGCTGATCTTAAAACTTTATACAATTTATGTTATATGGAATTGTGTCAGGAATATATCTAGTATTTTTGGGAATGTAATTTTACCGAAACAGAAAAGTGTATATGTGAATTGAGGTCCCTGATCTCTTCAGAATAACTTAGTGTTAAGTACCCACAATGTAAACCTACAGATTACTTTAACTTTTTATCTTTTTTTTGGGGGGGTGTTCTCCTCGTAGACATAAAGCAAATTTTTGGTGTTGTTTACCATTCTCATTGCTATAGTTCATCAGCATGCCACAAAAGACAGTCAAGAGCTTCTCACTGGCTGGATCTGTTTTACTGCACAGTGACCTTAAATGGTCTACTACAATATGTGCACCACCTGCATGGTCAACTGCGTTCCTGCCCTCATCTGTAAAACAAAGAGTTACATTAAAAAAAAATGAAACCAAAACCCACCGTTGAATCCCGAACGTAACAGTAATCATACAAAATGAAGCTTTTAAACAGAGTGAAGTCATTCCTCCAGTGTTGTCAAATTCATCTAGAGAGATGCTCGAGGGCCAGCTTTTAGTGCAACAGAGCTAGGAAAGTGAAAACACCTACAACAAAAAGGATTAACCACCTGGCACTAATACCTTTGTAAAGAAGTTCAGTGTTTGAGGCAGAACTGCTGGAGCTGATAAATCATATTCTGAAAATACACTCAATTTTGCCAGAGGGAGGTTCTGAGCACTTGACACAGCCTAGTCCACATACGAGTAAATCACTCTTGCTGTTACACAGATTGATAAATTGAAATACAGAAAATAAATTGCTTGGGTTACTTAAAAAGGGGAATAAAATGGACAAAGCAGACAGAGGTACTAGCTCCCAGTGGCAACTGTTCATGCACTCACTCTGCCACACAGCATGTTCCTCTGTACTTCTATAGCTAAAATTTAATACCACTACCAGATACTTTTTGTATGGCTAAAAGAAAAATTTGCTCTGCATCTATAAAACACTACAGTGTTCTGAAGGGTTGTAAATAACACATCATAATCTTTGTATGTAACTCTTCCTATATAACATATCAGATTTGATACAACAGTGTAGGAATAAAGGAAAAATAGGTCTTCTATTACAGTAATCATCAATACTCCTTCCTTGCCCAGCATGCAGTAAGCAATAGACAACAGTCAATAAACTAAATTCCAGGGCTTCCAAAAGGAGAGACTTCCATGTCAGCTACCATTGGAATCAACTGAAAAATCTGGATGAAAACAAAACCTTGGGGGGCAAAGGAGTAGGGAATCACTAAAGTTTTCCAATATAGGAAAAAAATCCCCTCTAATCAATTTCTTAACGGCCCCAAAACAAATCTTCTCTTTTCCTTGTTATTCACCACTCTACCATTACTCCTCTCTCTCCCCATCATATGTGGGGGTCAAACTACCAACTTTTTGTTATTCTGCAATGTACTCAGCATGAAACCCAAGGCTATCTATACACATTCACAATATGAACTTCCACTTCTGCGTTCCAGAGCTCTGCAAAAAGAAGCTTCTAAATCTTCCAATTCCTGTTAATTTATGAGGCATATGTAGCCCTTATACTATATAAAAAAAACAGTATTCAAAGTATTGCATATGGGAACTTCAGAAGATTTGCTGAATGGAGCTGAACAAAGAATAATTCTTGGCAGGTCTTAACTTAAAATTATTACCAAAGTAGTAAGAGTTTTGCAGAATAACTGAGATATATCTGCAACAGAGGAAAAAGTTCACTGCCACGACAGTTTCCACCTTGGACAGGATCAGGATATCAGAAGACTGTGTTTCACTGCATGCATGTATATGTAATTTTGAAAAAGGAGAAATTGTAATTTATTTGCAGTCAAACAAATTCAAGGTAGGATTCTGTGTCAAGGAACAACTATAAAAAAAGGATAAATAGAAATCTCTCACATCCTTGATGTCATAACAAATGTAGCTATAATGCTGAAACAAAAGGAAGTCCTACATCAAAATATAGTGAAATAATATAGTCAGGTGTTTAGACTCAGTGCTTACGTCTACCAAACCAGCAGAGAATAAAAACGAATTTGGTTGGAATGTTCATGCATTCTGCTTTATGTTTCCACTTCTGGTATTTCTCATTAGAAAATTTATGCAAATACATGGTTTTGTATTTGACTCACCTGTCCTGTGAGTCAAAACATGTGTGCAAAATCAAACTGAATCACTGATTCTGAATCATATGGACTGAATGTGGTCCTCAAATTACTATAATACAACTGAAATCAACAAACTTAAGACGATAAATTCAGATAAGAATCACATGTCCAGCTCAACCCTGTGTCTTGATGTTGATGAACTACATGTAAAATATGGAAGCGAAGAATAATATAAAGGTGGAGTTGGGTGAGGGTTTGGAATCGAGGGTTACAACACAAACAAAAAAAGTTACAAGCCAAGTTCTCCTTACCTCGACAGAATTTGGCAGAACTCTACTAAAAATTACTGTGTGATAATATTTTACAACAAATCTAACTCATAGCCTTTAAATTCCATTATCTCTGGTTTGTCAAAGAAGTTATGTATTAAAAACTGCTGTATAGTCTCTCACTTCAAATACATGACAAAACTCTTATCCCAAAACCAATGTTTTTGTTAGGTAAATAGGTAATCAGCTGCCACTGTACAGATAGCGTAAGTAAAGCAGGAAGATTCAGAAACAAATCTAACTTCACGAAATGTCTGTCTTTATGGTATATTCAAAAAGTTAGGTACGAATGAACCTCAGGATACCTCCCAAGAAGGAGGCAGGCTTTAAGTGCCAGACTTTGACAGGGCTTCATAGGCTGGTAGACTTGCAAAGGGGATGCCGTAATGGAGTTTGTTGCTCTTGCTCTTTCCCAGGCTGGAGTTCACCCTGCGTGGCTGCTTCTCTGCCCTAGGCAGCTGAGTGAAGAACAGACTTGGGCGAGCGCTATAATTGGGATCTCCTGGTGCTGCCTTCTTTGCCCAAGAGGATTAACTCAGCTCATTAGTGCAGGGCCACAAAGAATCCTGTGCCAGATGTAGGAGGAAAATCCTGAAGGTCCTGACTACCCACCGCCAGCACTGCTGT
This sequence comes from Pardalotus punctatus, assembly GCA_013400915.1. Lineage (NCBI taxonomy): Eukaryota > Metazoa > Chordata > Aves > Passeriformes > Pardalotidae > Pardalotus > Pardalotus punctatus. The sequence continues at coordinate 117,461 of VZTX01016138.1, forward strand.
GACACTCCACCGCATCCCCAAGCAGAAAGCTTAGTCCTGACTCAGAATGCTTCATGTGCATTTCACCAGCTCGCTTCTCACTACTCCTCTGTCGCTAAGGAACAGATTTCGCACACAAGAATACTCCTCAAACTCCAAATCATTTACAGTCAAAACAAGCCCACAGCATGTTGCTGCGTCTTGTTCTCAATCCAACTATTACCCTGCAGTTCAGCAGCTCTATGAACTCCCACACTTAACGTGCTTCCAAAGCTTCCCAGAAGCTGTGTTCAATTTTTTTTTCCTGTGACCTTTTAAAATAAACATTTGCTATTCCTAAGAGAACAGTGATTGAACAGTTTAATGAGAGCATTCACATTTCTGCTTTAAATATGCTTCGCTGCAGCTCACAAAGGGCAATGCTGTTGCACAGCTTTTTTTAAGTACATGTAATACTGTCTAAAGATGCTGGAATGACAACCCAAGAAACCAGAGGGATTTCTTCCCTGTAAAAGATACAGTAAGATTTATTACAGAATGAGTTATTACTTCCACAGTGTTCTTTAGCCCAATTCAACACAACTGTCTCTAAGAATTAGTACAGTCCCTTTTTCTATCCTGAGTTGCTTAAAGGAGTTTTATGCAAAAAAAGTTTTAAGTCGATTATCAAATTACTGTAACTGTTCACATTCCTTCTATGAAGTCTTGTCAAATTTTCCTGTTGCTCAACCATGCCCAAAGTCAACAACCAAAGTTTTTTAGTGCTCATCAATATTAGATCCTTACAATGTAGCACTTAAGAGTAGTTTCAATTTGCTTTTCCCAAGACCTGTTTGCATCATTTTCCCTTGAGTTTTTGTCCCTAATTCACCAAGTCCTAAAACAAATCTCTAAATCACAAAATATTAATAAGAAAAAAATCTAAATCAGGAAGAAAGGGCTGTGTCACAGAAGCAGGTACCAGAAAATATTTAGGCTTAAAAATATACCCATTTCTCAGATAATCAGCTAGAAAACTATTTGATGGCATTTCTTAAAAATTATCTTTTGGGCTTTAAGTGTAAGATTTATATTTTGAAATGTTCTGGTTTTTCCTTGCAACTGGAAACGTGAATTATCCTTTCTCCATTTAATGTTCTGCAAAGGTTTATTGGTGTAAATAGCTGCATTGGTATAAATGGTGCAAATCAGGGAGGGAAAGGATGATCAAGCTCCCTGATTTGCATAAAAGAAGCTTCATGTAATTACATTGTACTAGTATTATTTGATGCTTTTTCCATGTCTTCTGTGCACTTGTCTAAAAGGGACATTATACAGCAATACTGTATTTTGGGATTAATTTTTTAATAATTTGAAAGATAATTTTTGGGATTGCTCTGTCTTGTACTGAAACTTCCCTTTCCTTTATTAATTCCTTCAGGAATTATAAGACTGATTACCAGAAGTACAGTTTTGTTTTATTTGCTTACTGACTAAAATCAATCAATATAACTTTAAAAGTTTCGCTTTATGAGGAAAAAACAATCTTGAGTTAGTTATGCTTGCTTCAGAGATTAACAGAATTGTCCTGTAGTCAGTTAATCTTAAAAAGCTGGCAGCTATCCTTAGCTCTAAGGGCAAGCACTGAGGGTACAGTTTCTTAAGTTATTCCTTTAGAATAATTGCTAAAATAATAAATATGTAAACAGTAAACCAGAAACACTAGCAGAACATTGTCTTTTAATAGAGTCCCTTCAAAGACTGAAAGTAGGTAAAGTAGACCTTTTTGGATAAAACTGTTGCCAGCAATTTTGTTAGCTAATGACAACTGATGCAGCAGTGTACTGGCCCTCTTATTCTGTGTGTTTGTTCTAACAAATACATAGAATTTTTAAATGTTGTATCCAAATAGAGATCTAGGGATGTTTTTGGTGGACTCTTCATAATATGTTCAATGGTGGACCGCAGGATATCAATGCCAACAAGCCCTAATCTCTTTCATGGTTTATTTTGTCTACAGAGTCAGGAGCTTGGCAGAACATTTGAAGGGAAAGGTGAGTGTTACACTATTTCAATCTCCCTAATGCTATGCTGAGGCAGCAGTCAAATGCAAACCAGATTCAAGTCCACAATTTAATTTCAATAAAATTTGCTTACTTGTCATATTCCTCTTATGTCAGATAAATACAAGAAAATTAATGTGTTTCTGATTTCAGACAAAAGAACAGTGATGAATTTACTGCTCAAGACTTCAATACTTCACTTCCCAGTCAAATGCTACCAGTGGATCTGAGATTCCAATATAGCAGCAGAAATGTCTTTATCAGCAATGAGACATACAATACTACTAGACTCAGTACTGGTAAATAATTCGTTCTGGATTCCAAGGATACTTCAGTGTGAAATTAAAATGTACAAATTACTGCTAATGAATTCTATCTGAAATTAAAGAAGACAACTAGAATGTTTTATTTAGATATACTAAAATCAGGTAAAGGTCCTCAAAGCTGAATGTAGCTCTTCCCTTTGCCTTCCTTTTCATATTGCAATTACAGCAGACTTTTCAGTTGATTTTATAACTCTATGAAACTCCTTAGTAATTCCACTGCAGTCAAACAAATTACTCCAGGTTTATGAGAGTGTAAGTCAGAGCTGAAGCCTGCTTAGTATTTCATATAGCATGAAATAAATCATGGAACCCAATTATACAGTAAAACAGAGGGCAGTTTTTCTACACTGGTAAATAGGTATTTATAGCACCTCATGCTATTAACAGAATAGACCTGCACACCACAATTAATTTAGAATTCCTACTCCCAGGCGTGCAGTACAATGTTGTCTCTCAGCTTCAACCTCTCCAAGAAGGGTGTGAAGTGAGAGTGGCACGGTCACACTCTGGGGCAGAACAGGGGTGCGCTGCTGGCTGCTGCTGAAAGGAGCTTGGCAAGAGGCTTTAGCCTGTGTCACTGTGTGACAGTGGTGCTGCTATCTGAGGAAGCCAGAATGAGCTGTGGGTTGCCACCAAAGCAGCCAGAGGAGCAGTCTCAGAAAGTGTGTAACCCATAGGGATTTGGAGTAGGTTGGGAAAAGCCTAAGAAAAAAAAAGTAAAACAAAAGCAAAAGAATCCACCATAAAGTATACTTGTGGATTCTACTAGGGTGCTTTTCTTTCCCTACTAGAAAAAGAAAGAAAATTATTCCAAGAACTGAGAAAGTAGTAAGTGGACCTGGGATCTAGGAACAGCTGAGGCAAGTCCTGGGTTTGGGGGTCAGTGCTACTTGTCCCAAATCATGAAGCCTAGGAGGAGCCTAGCCTGAGGATGAGAACTCATGGGGTTTTGATCACCTCACAAATGGCTTTTTTCAGATGCTCTAGAAAGATTTCCTCATCATTCTGATTCCATTTAGGCCAGCTGTAAAATAAGAAGTTAGAATAACATTGTTTAACAGCTTTCTAAGAACATTCATGATTAATTGCTGAGAAGAACTCAATACTACTGAGAAAGTATATGTTGGCATACATATACTCTATTTTCTGGCTGATGCAATACTTATGTGCAGAGCCTTGGAAAAAAAACTGCACTATCAAGGACTTCTAACCTAAAAATGCTATAGTTTTCTAAGACTGTGACATGCCTCAGAAAGGACAGACCTAAATGTAAAACTCTATTACTGTACAATCAAACCCTTGAATTTGAATTATTTGCAAGCAAAAAACTCAGTTTTCAAGCAACAATTTAAGGACTCTGTTCTTGATTTCATGGTATTTCTTGGGAAACAGCCCAGTAGGTGGCATCTGCATTTGGTAGGATCTAGTACAATAAGTGAAAAATTTAGGTAAGATGCTCCCTAGCTGCATGAATCAGGGTGACTTTCATAAAAATGATTAGCCAGTAGTGTGCCATTAGCAACATCAGTTGTGTTCTAGGATTCTGCTGGTTTTCCATATGGTAATGAAAAAGGTTATTCCATTTTTTGAAAAAAACAGAATTTGACTTCTTTCCACTGTGTTTTATTTTTAAGTGTCTGATTTTCTCCTGTACATCCTGAAATTAATCCTATCTCCTGAAAGAACATAACTGTACAATTGAGGAGTTACTTATTTTTGTACTTAGCCTTTCTTAGCAGATCCCTGCAAGAGATCTATACATTCTTAAAAGATAGGCAGCTGAGTTTATGAAATTTATAGCATGTATAAGATCTTTTTAACAAAAAGTGATAAAATGTTCATGTTCTGGTGTTGAGGCTGAGATGAGGAGGGATCTGGTTTTATGTGAAAGGCCACATAGCCGAAATTCAGCTAGGAGTCTTGCCATCAATACAAGTAAAACAGCACAGATAACAAAGAAATGTACAGCTTGGGAAATGAGAAAAGCACACAATAAATTTCCTGCTGAGAAAGGTGGATAAGCAGCTCTCTGAGAAGAACCTTTATAGAATGAGCTGGCATTTCTAGCTTCTTTCCAGCTCTATAGATGTTTATATACCAAGTACGGTTGCTAAGAACAAATACCCAAGCTGGTGGTTTCATGAAGAAATAAGGTTGTGGTACAAAAAGAAGTAACTTTTGGATTCCCCAGAGAGGTCCCTAAGCACTACCATTAATACGTATATTATGGAAGGGGAGAATGGGAAATTTTTCATTTCCATTTCAAGATATACGGAAAGCTTACTTCCCTTTGCTAGCTTTCCGAATATGTGAATTCTTTAAACAGCAAGAAGGAATTATTTTCTAATGGGTAAGAGTCCAATCTAATCTCAACTGAAGTCAATCAATGACTTCCTCTAGTTTGTATGGCTACTGAATCAGGCTCTAAATATTGCAGCCTTTCACTTCATCTTAGAATTATCATTTTCATAGCATAACTGTGGCAGCCTCTATCATGTGCACAATGCCATATAAAAACACAGGAAAGTAGTTTGTCAATCAGTTCAGAACTGAAGTGTCTACCAAATTACCTGTGGAAAGATCACTGAGATTAAGATAGCATGTGCATCACAAATTTAATGATCAAAAATACTGTGAGGCTATTATTAGCTAAGAAAATAATACTAATTTAATACAGCATCCTCTTCCATTAAAATTCTTGATAAAATTTATTTGGGTGGCCTGATCTTTCATCTATACAAACCACACTGGTGTGGGAGGTGTCAGAGTAGGACAGACACCTGGCTACAGACAGGTTTTGTCTTTCTCCCACATTGTCTTGTTGGTCTTGCAAGAAAGTAAGCCTAAGTTGAAAACTGTAGTCTCAGTTTCCCTGTTCCCCTCGCATTTGATCAGCCACATGAGTCAAGTCACCCGAGTCTTCCCAGCCAACTGTGAAAAAAGCCAACAGAGAGCCAAGGGGTGTGCTAATCACCAGGTTGTTCATTACATGATCACGAGGTGCAATTTGGATCATGCGTTTCTCTAACTAAATACCCTAATGGCCAGAGCTGATGGCAGCAAATAATTCTTACACTTTACCTACTGCAGAATTAGCCATTCTGCACTGACTTAAGACATTGGTTTTTGCAGCAAGAACCATATTAAACCTAACCTTTTCCAAACAATAGAGATGAGATCTTTATGTAGCATGTGGAGCCAAGGTGCAGGGAGAACTTAGAAGAGTTTGGGAGGTATCCCTTATTTGTAGCATCAGTACCTGTGTAACATCCCTTAATGAACACACTTACAAGAAACAGCACCGGGGAGAACGACAGGAGGGGATGGACAGACAGTAGAAAGGTATCTAGGGTTTGACTCATGGGTAAAGAGTGGTGAAGCAGCTAGGATAGCTGTTATGCTCTGACTGAACAGTGCCTAGGAATTTAGCTTTGATTATAAGCAAAACCCCGTAACTTGTGGTTAAAAGGAAAGAATAGGCTAGGAGCTTTGCATCTAATATTATAGCTCAGATAAAATTCTGCCCATGAGTGAGGCTGAGGACCCTGTTCTCTCAGGATTTGAAGTACAAATGTACTTGGTACATGCTGTAGATACAGTGGAGGAGAAAGCGAGAGGGAGAAGAGATGTCTCCATTTCTTTGCACTTTCTGCTTTGATGAAAATTTGGGGGCTGAGGTGTATGTGGTGTTTACTAACTAAAGCATGTAGAACAATTACAGGCTGTACAGGAACATGCAGTAATGTATCTGTTCTTAAACTGTAGGGCTGTACTGAACAGCCTGCATACAGTTGCTTCTGACAATCTGCATAATTTCTGACTTAAAATCTTTTTATCTGTCTCAATTGTTTCTTTCATCTCTGCATACAAGAGGAAGGCTGGGAGATGAGAAGCCTCATCAGTACTAACAAAGCTTCCTTCTACTCTGCTTTGCAATTGTATTGGCCTGTATTCTTGATGCTCAGAGATTCATAAAACACAGATTTCTACAAAACAAATACTTTAAATAGGACATTCTCAAGGCTGCTTGGTGTAAGTTTGACCTATTTTTTCCTCTTTAATTGTTTATGTAATGCATTTAATTCTCTGTATTTTCTTCCATGCTCAAATAGGCGATTCAGTAGTGTTTTAGAGGGCTAACGCAGAGGAGCACCTGGACAATAACATGTCTACCTCAAACTTAACAGAGAAGAAAATCTGTCAGTAAGTCAACAGTTCTTCATTTCATGTTTTCTGTGAGGAAATCAATCTGTTCAGTGAGGTCTTTGGCCAGTGTAGTTCCCCTTTTACCTCGTGGAAGGTACTAAACCTCTTTCAGCATTGGGACTTCATAATGAATTACCTTTCCACAGCAGCTGTGCTCAGGAGTAGCCACTCCTGAACTTATGTGGAAATAGTCCTGCCTTCATGCAGCAACTCTGGGATCTGTGAGCACTGAGGAAACACTGCCATTTTCCTTTAATAAGGAAAAACAACTCAGGCAATCCTTCTCCTCTTGAAGGCCAGTTTTAAGGGGCTTTTCCTGCAGAAGCAGCTGTTTGTCCCACAAATTTCATCCTGCACCATGCCAACTTCTCTCAGAAACAGAGACCTGATTAACTCATTTTGGCACAAGCTGCCACCAAACAAAGTGATGCATGCTTGCTGGGATGAAATACAGGACAACTGGGGCTTTCAATAAGAAGAAATATTGCTATGAGCCATCTAATAGGGGCTTTGTTGCAGTGTCAGCCTAACATTGATTTAGGACTTAAAGACATTCCTCATTACTGCATGTTATAGTTATATGGGCAGTAGAAGTGGAAAAAAACCCCTCATATATGTGGAAAAATGTAGTTACTTATGTATTTCAAGTTCCTATACAAATCACAATTACCAGAAGGGTAACAGCTGCTTTTGTCTCAACTGAAAAGAAGAAAATACTATAAATATGTAAAATTTTAATTAGAATTACTGCCTCCATATCTTGTCTTTGTTATACTTCCTATCTCCTTGTTAGGGAAAACCAATAGTAAAAAATTGAAATATATTAATTTTCTAATAATAAGCATAGTGAAAGTATTTACCCTAAATAAGAATTTAGGATAGAGTACATAACTATTTAACAATTACACATTAAGTTAACATAGAAAATGTCAGATAGGGTGGATGTGACAACTAAGCACTGTCAATAGCCTCTTCCACTCAAATCCAATATGCTAACCTTGATTTTTGTCGCATTTATTACACTTTACTCATTAATTTTACTCAAATACACAGGGAAGGTAGTGACTGTCCTCTCACAAGAGCACGACAACACATGGCACACAGAACACATCACTGCCTACTGTAGATTTTATCAGTGCCAGCTTTGCTCCACAGAAGGGCAACACAAGGTGAATAATACAGTTTTCTGTACAGGATAAATCCTGCACTGCAAAAGCCAGCAATAGTCCCCAAAAGCCTCATGCTGCAAAACCATTTCTGTGTGTCCTTATTTTATTTAATGAAAAAATGTGGGACGAACAACAACATGAACAGTTACATAGATTTTACTTATATGAAATAAATCAGTGCACCCAAGAGTGACCCTGACATCATACATAATCCTGAAACAGAATGTAGTAAATAAAATATGTTATAGGAAGCTTAACAGCTTCTACTTGAAGTTTCCATGGGGAAGCAGCTGTCCAGTTGATTGGTCACCTTAAAGAAAATCCTAAATGAAAGAATTATACATTAACATCCTCAAGCAGTAGTTGTCTGTAACTGAAAATGCCACTACATGATTAACTTCCCTGAGGTCAAAGGCAAGGTAATTTAAAACAACATAAAATGTAAATTTTCAAACTCAGATGAAAAAAAGTAGCAATGAGAAAGGTTACAGTCAGTATTCATACAGCAGAACTTTTGGTAAATGCAACATAGTATGCAGACAAAATGTTGCCATAAGGCACTTAAAAAACGATTTTACAATTTCATCTTACTTCCCATCCACAGACATCCATAGTCTTCTAATCCCTTCGTGGGCATAAATATATGTTCCTGGTGTCTCTGCTTTGGCACCATATTTATTGTACACTGGCTTTTAAAAAAATATTTAAAGTGAGGCATAATGAGGCTGCATTTTCAAAATGCTGCAACCACTGGTTTGGTTTTGCAGATGACACAGCCACACATGTAACCGGCATGTAGAGCCACAACTGCATTTTAAAATTCAATTGCTTCTCAGTGTAAAAATTTATTGTGCCCATAAAAAGCTTAAAAACCTCACCAATCTCCCCCCACCACCACCCTTGACTACCGAAAATATCAATATGTAATCCTGGAGCAATTGACTAGCCACATAAGAATTTTCAGAATCAGCACATAACTCAGGCATCATTTCAGCCACATATGCAGCTCTGCACAGCCTTGAGACTGGTTAGAATATGAATATTCCCTTCTGACTCTGCTCCCTTCCAACACATCCTGTTTGAGGGAAAATTAACTGTTCAGTGCCTCTGCATATGTAGTATCTACTCCTTGAAAACCTAGTTGCTTATGTTTGAAAAAAACCCCCAAAAAACTGAACCCAGGATCAGAAAACCTTTCTATTCTTATATCCAGTTGCATCACAATATCGGAAAGGTGTTTTAATCTTTCTGTCACAAAAGCATTTATGCAAGTGATGTTCAATTTTCCCATACAATCAGAAGAATCACGGGGTAAATAAAAATCAAGAAAAGAGGAAAATGACCCCCCAGGACACAATGTACGGAACACCAAAACACTCCCATCCCTTCCACAAGAGCACATACAAAATACAGCAGATTTCAACACTCACGGCTATCGTAGCATATATTGCCCAGGGCACGTCCTGTTTGAAGCAATACTTCCTGGTCTTTGCAGTTTAACAGCTGCACCAAGGGAGGGATCAACCCAGCATCCACACAGGGGTTCCGCATGAATTCTGCAAATAAAACAAAGCCTGTTAGTGCAAGGCCAGCTACTTCCAGTTTCATCAATTCCAGTTACACTGGCCTGGCAACTGGGCCTTTTGTGTGACTAAACACATGCAGAGACAAATAGTGTAAGTTCTCATGCAAGTTTCTAGAGAATAAGCCCAAGTCAGGATTTGGGCTGAATTCTTTCCATTATTTACTAATTTAGAAGGAATTAAGGGTATTTAATTGACTTCCATGGAAACTAATTTAACATAGTTCAGACAAAGCATATTTTTAGCATCACAAAGAACTGCTGAAAAGAACAGTGAATTCACAACAAATTCAACATAAACCGGAATTGCTAAATAACACAACAGATGACTTAAAACTAGTTTTCTAGAGAGGCATTTTTTAGTCTCTATTCCCTTAATTAGAATTCCAAAAAAGCTTTTGCTTTAAAAGAATTAAAGAAAATAATTAAAGCTCAGTATAAGGCTTTTATTTGTACAGTGAAGAAAGGAACAGAAAAAGAGAATGTGAAATACAAGAGTTTATGTGAGCCCAAAGGCCTGTAGCTTTCCACACTCTAACTGATGCCTGCCGTGGGAGGAAAGGTAGAGGACCCATCCACTGGGAAACTCTCTGCCCTTTCTTCCTGCTATGCCACAGAGAACCAAAGAATTATTTCACATCTGCACAAATCACAGAGAACTATCCTGGGGTGTCAGAGACATAAAGGGCTGCTCCCCAGAAGGAGATATAGCTAGGCAGGCACTGTGCTGCCCATTCTAAAAAGGAAGTTTATAGAAGGAACCACCTAATACACCTGTGCTACTTCACATGTTACTAAAGAGCACCCCTTAGAGATGTACTATTTTAAGGCAAACAGTCAATGGTTCTGAACTACAAATTATAACAGAATCACAGAGTGGGTAAGACTGGAAGACACTGCAGTGAGTCCTCTGATCCAACCTTCCTGCTTAAGCAGGGTCATGCTAGAGCACATGGCATAGGATTGCATCCAGATGGTTCTTGGATATCTGCAGTGAAAGAGACTCCACAACCCCTCTAGGCAATCTGTTTCAGTGCTCAGTCACCTGTACAATAAAGAAGTTAATCCTCATACATTGGTAAGGTTCCCTCTCTGCCATCTCTTCTCCAGGCTGAACAGGCCCAGCTCCCTGAGCCTTTCCTTGTAAGAGAGATGGTCCAGTCCCCTCATCACCCTTGTGGCCTCTGCTGGACCTGCTCCAGGATCTTCATGTCTCTCTTGTTGGAGGAGCCCAGAACTGGACACAATAATCAGGATACAGCCTCACCAAGGCTGAGTAGATGGGCAAGTTATATCTCTTCCTGATCCTAAACAATATTGGATCGTTCAAAATCAGTCTGCCTTTGTGTTACTTAGTCATTAATGAGACAGAATGAACCAGGGGGTACAATCCTCCTAAAAATAGACGAGAAAATTTCTGTGATTCTGGATCAACAGAACTTCTCATGCCAGTAACTCAAATATTTCATTTCATACAATGCTTGAAGTACAAATGCATGTTCTTAAATACTCCCTTTGTTGCATCTATTACAATGTTCTTTGATGTTTCAGTAGTTACAAAATCTAGTGTCTTTTGTATTTAATCCTGCAGCGTTATTTCCGCTGAAGAATTGTCAGAAGTAAGCAATTCTCACATGATGACAAACTCCGATATATCAAGAAGTGGATTAAGAAGGATCAGCAATATCTATACACTTGCACAGGTCCAAAAAAAAGACGGTTGTGAGCACAATTAACCCACCTTCCTAAGGTACTGTAACATTTTAAAACTCTGGCAAGATGCTACAGTGTGATACATGGTGATGGCATCCACTGTAATGAACAGAACAAGTATCAGATACATCTGGTCTTTAAAACTGGTCTTGCCATGTCCTTCTAATGTTCAACCTCTTTATCATCCAGTTTCAACTTTGTTGCAATGTTTATTTACTAGACATATTAAGTTTCTTCCTCCATCTTCTCTGACACCTCAGCCTCTTCCTCTCAATTGCCTGTAAAAACTTCTCCATTTCTCACCTATCCCTGCATCACCTTCCTTTACACCCACTAACTTACCATAGTCTCTACATCATCAAAGTCAGATTTTTTTTGCTCCTAGTCTGTATCAGGAAATTAAAGTTGCTTTCTCCTAAACTGAGAGGTCTCATTCAGTCTGTTCTGTTGTTTAGGTTCTTCTTCATGTAGCAAAAAGGAGTAAGAAACCCTTCACCCTCCCTGCACATGGAGTGAGCAGAAGCTTTTTCAGCACTGAAATAACTGGGCAATATGCTGAGCAAATTTGTATTTATCAAGGTCATGTAAGAGCAAGAAGGAAAAGAAATGGTGCTATATGTATCAAAATAGATCTGTGAAACAGCAACAAAAATGTGGTAACTGCAATTACATTTGCAGTTGATACTACACAGAGGTAACAGAAGAATGAGAAACTAATTGAGAACAGAGCAATTTAGAAGGTTTCCACTAACCTGAGAGAGAAATGAAGCAGATCCTTTGAAGGAAACAGTGAAGAATTGCTTAAGAAGTTAGGAGGAGAACCATTGAGGACAGAGTAACATAAACCAAAAGGACAAGATTTTGAAAGAGAAATGTAATTGTGTTGTAGTATTACAGACTGTGAAGATGATGTTCTCATTCCTGCACCTGGCAAAGAAGACAAGACCAAAAACCTTGGAAGAGGGTTTAAAAGGTCCACAGTGGAGAGAGAAACTCCATGTAACAAGTGCATCTGAGCCTTCATGATGCTCACAGTTGAAAGGCAAATGGCTGTAGCTGGAGAGACATAAATGACTAAAGGGAGTTTTGTATGTCTGGATGCTTAAAATAGGAGAGGCAAATATGAGCTCAAGATGGGAGGAGGAAGAGTCATGTGAGCAGAAGAGGTGAAACAGCAAGAGCACAGAGGTGAAAAGGAAGAGATGAAACATGACAAAACCACTAAGGCAAGTAGAGAGCTTTGATGCAATCAGATGTATGTGTGTAAGATCAGATGAGTGGAATGTGAGAGGAAAACGGGAAGTGGGGAAGGAAAAGATGTTCTTTTACCCATAACACATAACATCAGAGGCTCTGCTCCCAGCTCTGGCAGTGCTGCATGACATGACCACTCAGGGAATGGGTTTAATGCCAACTAGCTGTAGAATATTGGTAACATAAATTTCTCAAAGTGCTCTGAAGCTTGTTGAAAACAGGTACAATATAAGCATTAAACTCTTGTATTTTTATGCAATAAAACAAAGAAAACATCAGAATTCAAATGAGGTATTCCCTGCTATGATGCTTAAGCAACTATGTCAACAGAGTTAGAATCCAATGAGAAATACCTAACGATCTCAGTCTTGAAAGCATTGGGCACCTTAAATATAGCCCCACTTTACCCTTGGCTCACAGAGGTCCCAGTTACACTTGCTGATTACTCTAAGAAAAAGACGAAAGCTATTTTGTATGGTGAACCAGGTAAAATGCCAGCTTTTCGGAGAGTTTACATAAAGTATCAGTTTAAAAGCTATCAGGAAAAAAGACACATGAGACACTATTCAGACATTTCATGTGTTATTTCAGATTTGAAAGATACTGGCTAAAATGCTCAGTAAGAGAATCTTTGAGAAAATAGTACATAGTAATCAGTTTAGCTATTGTCAACATTGGTTTTATTCTTAACTTCTCCTTGGGTAGGAGCTAAAAGGACCAACTGTGAGGACACACAGTTGACAGTGATGTTCTATATACACTCATTACGAATTTCTTAAGTACAGAAGAAGAGCATGTGATACTTTTGCCTAAATCTCTATCATTCTGAAACATCACTAAATTTAAATTTCTTTGTATACATTTTTTACTGGCTTTTTATCCAAATAATAGTTTTCATTTTATTTCGTTTTAACACTTAAAAACTAAACATGTATCTCTTCTTTTCTTGTTAATGTTTTTTCTGAATAACCATACATAACTCTGTTTCAAACCCAGTAAACTGGGGGCAGGTCACCATGGGGGTATCAGTAGGAAGCTGTAATTTTGTGATTCCACAGAAAAGGTGGAAATGGAATATGAAACTCTTCAGCAGGAATGTAGCCCTTTTCCTGAAGAAGCATCAGCATGAGAGTTTACAAAGGGAGTGGGACAAGGCTGCAAGACAGCAGTTAAGAGACATCCTACTTTCCTCTGTCTGGCTGTGGGGAAGGAAAGTCCAAAATGGAATCTGTGCCTCTGACTGGGACAGCTGCAAGTCCCAGGAGTGAGAAAAGTCAGACAAAAATGTGCTCTACCCTCCTCACAGGGACTGCCCATAGTGTCTGCCTGCAGGTATGAGGCCATTCTTCTGAGCTCAAGATATGCAGGTATTGGGTGAGCTTTAAGATAATCCTGTCTAAAGAAATATTTAAGTAGTTTTTTGATTATCTCCTTTGTTATATTATATATTGTATGTATATAATGCATACCAAAATGGACCTGATTCTTATTTGGGACTTTGGGATCTTACACTAACACATATAATCCTCTTTAGGTAGGACTAATTTGTTTTGGTGTGGTATCAAAGGCCTTATAATGGTAATAATCTTATGACAAATCTCACACCAAAGAAATTATCTACTATATCTTAACCACTGTATAGATGCTACTGCTGTAACTATGGGCACTATGCATAACTGGCTGCATACATTGTGCATGGCTCTTTTTCTACATGCTTTTCATATAATAAGGCTTTCCATCAGTGGTAGGCTATTTCTGTCCAATAAATTACATTACTGTCTTAAAAACTAAACAAATTGCAAATAAGAGCTAGAAAAATTCCAGCAGCCAAATGCTGTTTTGATTGTATTAATAAGTAGAGAAAAAAAATTAGACAAAACAAAAAGAGTGAAAGGGAGGGACATGAAAGGTGTCTAATCTATAAAATGAAAACATAAATGAAGTAAAACATACTGACAAGTGAGGTGAAAAACTGAAGATGTTCCAGCAGAAAAGTTCTTGTAGAAAACCTCACCATTTCTGGCTACTTCTGCTATGATGTTAGCTACTTTTGCTGTGCAGGAAGATTGTGGCGTCAACAGACTCGCGAACACCTGAAGAACTCCACTTTTCTGGATTTTTTCACTTGTCTCCATATCTGAAAAACACATCACACAAAAATGACTTGTGCATCAAATTGCTTCAGGGAAGAATAGAAAGAAAAGGAGAAGGGAAGTCTTCTCAAAAGTAAATATGGAAGTCATGATTTTCCCATATAAGAAGCCCAACTGTTATTTCAGTAACCATACATATTTTACCTGATGTACTCATTGAACTTAATACTTTGCCATTTTTAATCAATTGATCTTTATAAGGTGACTGCTATCTACATATATACCGATACTCATGCTTACATGGGGAAAATACTGGAGAGACTGGTAGAAAGACTAGAAGTCACAAAGTATTGCAGCAGATGAAGGTACTATGTAAAAGTCAAGGAATGACACTCTAAAGGGATGAATGATTGGAAGCGTTCAAGGAATGACAGGGCAAGTCCTTACAGCTTAGGGTGCAGCTTAATGTAGTATAGGAATCAGAAACTGGAGAGAAGGAGAACTAAGATGATCCTGGTTCTAGACTCCTCTTGCACTCACTTAAGTATCTTCTATGTTACTCTGGTACTCAGTATATTGGTAGCCCCAGTATAGCCTTGGTATAAAGGAAAGTTAAAACTACTGGGTTTCCTGTAGTAGATACCAAAGATTTGTGACACAAGCTCTCCTCTTTCTGTGTGTAGTAAGAGGAATTGTGCAGCTGCTCTCTGACAGGGCCCCACCAAACACTGGTGGCCAACAGCTCTGTAACAAACTGAAAACCATCATTGATTCAACTGCAGTTAAAGACAAGGTACTAGATGCTACAACATATTTTGCTAATGCTTTAAAAAATGGCATATTTGAGATGAACATTAGTGTGACATACAGTAGGACTAGATAGCAGTTATAATTTTAGAAAGCAGCATGACTCCTTAAGCCATTTATAAGGGAAGTTATTTGCATTCTTCCAAGTTTACTGTGAGATGCTTCAATTGATGACTTTTGCAAAGCAAAACAAATCCATCTGAACGTAGTTTGCAACCACTCTCTGGCTGTGCTACCCCTGTGAATTGATGACAATATACCACCCCCTCTCTCCTCTTCCTCCTCCCTCTCCCCATTCTCAGGGCTGCAATTGAATTTGATTTGTGGCAGCCCCAGACCCCTCTGCTGCCTTCAAGAGTGGGAGAGATCCACTCAAGCTGCCCCTGAACAGAAGCCAGCAAGAGCCTGGCAGCGGTGACTCACATGGGTTTTGTGGCTCACACACAATATGAACATGCTTCAGTGTCTGGGAGCTGCTTATGTCTACATGACAGAAAACAGACTAAAAAATGAGAACTTCAAGCTTGTATTGCAGTTATGTCTCCCATTTCTGTATACAATTCCAACTTGGGATGTTGGTGTTTGGCTAGGACCACTCATCTACAATATGTTGGTGATGACATGTGATTACAAACAGATTAGGCATCAATAAAGATTAATCAACATCTCATGCATAATATAAGTGCTTTATTAACCTGTTTGCAATCTAGTCAACTGCAATTTTTGAAATACACTAAAAAAACCTCTCAAAAGACATAATGTAAAGGAACTTACGGCTTATTTGGAAGCTTTTATAAACTTTGACATATAGCATATACTTAGTAGCAATATTTTCCAATGGATATGGACACACAAAATGAAAGTTAGAATTTAGAGAAAATCATACCAGGACTAAAGACTGGTAGCAACATCTCAGATGTCTGTCAAGGAAGAGCTTCTCTCTCCCTTAAGTAAAAACTCAAAGTACAGAATTCAAAGTGCAAAATGTGGAGATGTGTGAACCTGTATTAGTAGGCAGAAGATATTAATGCATTTTTTCCTGTCGTGCTGCTGAGATATACAGTATCCAGTCTTATTTTTTTGTCTGTAGTTTGATGGACTCATTACTGTGCAAAGCATAAATTACATAAGAAGAACTAAATATATCATGCAAGAAGTAGGAAAATAAAATCAAATGCTTCTCCAGGCAAGTTGTGTGTAGCAGATAGGCCCTAACAGACCTCTCAGAACTTGGGAAGTCAGCTACCTGGGATCACACAGATGAAAACTGACCAGTGACTTGTTCTTACTCTGAAGCAGTAGAGGAGGCATACCTACATATCCTCATCCCTTCAAACCAACATCCTAGTCCTTCTTGTTAGCCAGTTGGGTATGAATGTCAAACTTATTCTAGTCATAAAAGGCGGAAGACTGACTAATTTGACCAGCTGTGAGTGCACAACACCCCAACCTCTACTCTTCCCTGGGTGACTGCTCAAGCAGCATTATTTTGGGGAAAAGCACATTACTCTGGCATCAGGCAGAAGAATTGCTACTATCAGCCCACAGTGCTCTCCAAGGCATTTTTGCCAGGAATTGCCTTAGGTGTAAAAAATGCCACAGGGTGCTTCAACTTGTCTACTCCAAGTCTAAGGAAGCATTGCTCTTCCTCTGCAGAACACATACAATTTACACTTGGTGTAATATACAAATTAATTCAGTTTCAAAATAGAGAGATGACAGTATGACAGTAAATCTTTGCAAGTAGTTTATAGCAGATCCTCCATATAAGGCATCCTAAGGGAATGTGCCAGGAAAACTACTCTTCCATCCTCATGTACATTACTCTGTTTCGTATCTGCAAAATAAATCCATTTTTTTCCCAGAGATTCTGCATTTGTCATATTAAAGTTCTAATACAGAAGGCAAGGAAAAAAAAAGAATGTGCTGTAATATACAAATTAATTTCTTAAGTCACATGTAATTAGCAGATATTTTTGTTATAGGAGACCAATCTCTCTGGAGTTTTGAAATGCTTACACAAGGAAGGGTATTTTAATTGGAACAAGATGGCTTACACATAAAACTAAAATTGCCTTGTTAAATATAGCAGTTTTGCTCAGTACTTTTTATATTCTTTTAAAGAAGGAAGACTTAACAGGCAAATGATGCTCAGGGCTGCCCTGCAAAGTCCAGAAAAAGATCTTCGACCACCCTTCACCTGTCTGCAGAGTCAACTCTACACTCAGTTCAGGTATTAAGTGTTAAAATGCAAGTCTGTAGAAGAGAATACCTAGTTGAAGGTCTTGAAGATGATTTCAGCACAGCTGTATGTACATAAGCATTTCTTACAATGCCCAAATGGGACAACTGCTTCACTGCAAAACGTGAGTGAACAGTCCTGCATGTGACTTATTTTTGCTCAGCTTCACATAACTTGTGTCCTGTATAAATACATAACACACACAGGGACACAGACAGCAACAGAAATGAAGGGAAGTGTGCGTGGTGTTATTCTTTGGAGCTGACAACGGATTGTCATGTGTATGTAGCAGTATTTTCAACTGTAATTGTAAAAACCATCAGCTGCTTTTGATTCTGCAGAACCTGAGACTGGGAGACCACACACCAATGCTGCCAAAGGGTTGGCACCCCTACCAATGCCTGGGTCTAGGAGAAATGATGTAGAGTTTGCTGAGAATTAGAAACTGTTAGTGGCTTTAGCACAGGCAACCCTCAACCCTTGTCTTTATTTGTTCTCTTCAGAGGCTGGAGAAAGCCTGCCTGGCTTCCTGTCTCTGTGTGTCTATGCACTAAAGAGGTATTATTTATTAAGGATATCAATCTTCTGCACGGTAGTTTCATTCTGGGCTTCCTAGTAAATTATTAGAGGCTAAATTATTTTGAAGATTTGTTTCAGTTGTCATCTTTCAAATTGCTATTTCAATTGTAGCTGGAGCACTGTAAATTCAAAAAATGTCTCCAGGAGCAAGAAAGACCTAGGCAAAATCTGTACCACATATTCTCCTCCTGTGCTTTCTATACTGGCCAAAAAAGAAATCACAGCCAACATTCCTTTAGCAGAGTTTTATCCCCTTTAAAATCTATTAAATTTGTGTTTGAAAGAAACCTAGCAATCTAGGCAGCCTGACATTAGGGTGCCCCACCTCACAATCCTTTTGCTGTCTGTGATATATCTGTCATTTCAAATGCTTTCTTTTAAAGACTGATTTTCAGTCTGCTTACACCAGCCCACCCCTAGAGCTGTCCCCTGTCTTAAAGCAAAGGAACTGTAGGACTGTAATAATGCTGCATTAAAAACAGCCCTTTTGCACACAGTGCAATACAGCATAATTGGAGGGAAAAATCCTCTAAGGTCACACTCACTGATTTAGATGTCTCCTTGTATCACTAGATATTAAGACAAAGGGTATGTTAGATCACGTAGTGTCAAAATCTTATTAATGTCACAGCTGAGTGATTAAAATGTCAATATGCTTGCTTTTTGTGGTTTTTGCAGTGCCTGAAGTCAGAATAGTAAAGGGTGTGGGCAGGAAAATCTTTAATGCCACAGATCAGAGCTGAAGAGCTGAGCACCAGGGCTATCAAACTTGTTCATTAAGTAGCAGAAATCATAGGAAAAGAAATCCAGTATGTTTCAAATTAAATTTTACACTCTCTTCCCTCTCAGCTCTATTTCCTCTGAAATTTCACTTCCCTCTATTCACTCTTTTCTTGTCTCTGTATTATTTTGTACACCTTCAAGTGAAAGAAAAGGCAGAAAGCGGGAAGGGAAAGGCAAGTCATATCTATCAGCAGTGCCTTGCTAGCAGAAGAAAGCTACAGGCTCACCATTCCTATTCCCTATGAACAATGAGCTTAAGTTAAACTATTATTAGTAACCCAACAGTAATGGTGGCTGCTGCCATAACTCCCATGTTGTGGTGCTTCACTCCACAAATGAGGCACACGACAGAATTATAAATAAACTGCTTCGTGAGGGTCCTCTTTATTAAGCAAACCATGTTTGCCATGTACTCTTGAAAAATGCACGCCTTTCTGGCTGCAAAGATGTTTTATAAACCTACTAGAACTACTGCAGAAAATTACCCTGGCTTTATAATGTTCCTCCTACATGTACTCTCAGCAGAAAGAGAAAGATGAACACATGAATAAATAATGATGAACCACATATATCATGAAAGGAACCTTCCATCTGCTCTTTCAGGAGGCAGAAGGGAAGAGAATGAAGGGAACAAGAGATATGTTTTGAACTGGCACATGCTCCTAACGACCACAGTAAAAGGGTTCCTATGACCAAGTGTAAGCACTGACGCTCTCTCCATACACAGCTTCCCTCAAGAAACATTGTCCCCCTCTCCACAGCCTCCTACTGTATTTTTCAAACCACAAAATGAAGATTTTAGTCTGGCTACAAAAGCCCAAAAAGTGAGTTGTAAAGCACCTCAGAAAAAGAAATTACATGCTCTCATGAAACAAAGAATGCACCACTGATAAGGAGGTTTTCCTTAACAAACCTTAATCAAAGAGTCTGTTCCAATTATCAAGAGTTATTTTTACAGGGGAAAAAAAGAAGTCATTTAATAAAATAATTTATGTAAAAAAACCCCTATATAAATTTGACTTTTTTTTGGCACACTCCTCCTCACATGGGGAAATCCCAAAATCTGCTTGCTCACTTATCCCTCAAATTAGACACCTATGAGGCAAGGACGGAGGATTCTCCCCTAGCTGTACAAATGTTTCCATCATGGTGTTTGCTCTGTTTTGTCTCGGTCATCAGCTACAGGGCAACTTCAATTCCTATTTTTAATGAAGAAAGAGACAGTACACAGATGTTTGTAATTAAAATCTCAGCTCTAACAAGGAAGGAAGGACAGGTGGAGAGACAGATTTATCAATCAGCTAGCTGCAGGAGTCCTGATGATTAAATTCTCCAAAAGCTACATCCAAAGTATAAAAGTGAATTTCAGGATGAGCCTGTTGCAGGTACCAATGAAGTAAAAAATACGTGACATCTTTGCCTTCAATGAAGAGAAATGCACATCCAATACTTCCACGAATAGGTCACAGCACAAGGCAGAATATTAAAGTGAGGCAGCTTGGAACCCCTGAGTTCCTGAACTGGATCCAGTTTAGAGCCCTGGCACATAGCTGGTGGATTTATCCGAGCTGTTTCCCCAATCCCCCTTTCTGAGTCACCCTCTCCAGGATGTAACCACTTCAGTAGCAAGGCTGCTGAAAGAGTTTGATGTCAGTGCCTCAGCTGCCAAGCTCGTTGTCTGGCATCTCAGTACAAATGTCATACACTCACATCGTCATGTTTTGTATTCAGCCTGTGTGGACATTCTCCCCTTTCTCCTCTGTTACTTGTAACTGACTGAACTTAGTACAGGTCCAGGGTAAAGGGTATTCCCATGCTTTAGTTTTTCCAAATGTGTAACACAAATCCTAGTCCTATGGAGTAAAAATCCTTTTTCCAAATTTGATTTAGTTTATTACATCAAGTCAAATTTGAAAGCTGATCATTTTATATGAAGGCAATGTTCCATGTTCTTTAAGCAATCTCTTAAGAGTGCTCTTAAGTGAGCTGATATGGCTGCTGTGAAATTCCACCCTTTGCTTATTGAAAGAGTATGTCTACATATAAAGGAATTTTTTATCTCCCAGTATTTTTAGTAAATTGTGGTATCAGAGTAGCTTAAAGAAAACCTAATCTCGAAAAGATCACATTTTTATGTTACAAGGGACTGGGGCAAAGCTAAGAATGAAACTGCAAGCCTGAAATTGTGAATTACATGATCTCTAAATATAATTTTTTGGATAAAAAGTAGGCGTTTTCCTTTGCATTTTTGAAATGCAATACAGAAGCAAAAGAAAAGGCCTGCCTTTTGAAAATGCAATACAGAGGCAATCTGAAAAAGAGATGTGTCAATTTTATTATCTGGAACTGCTTATTCACTGATGCCTTCTGCAAAGAAAAAAAAGTTAATCTTTATTTGGCATATTGTGTATTCAATGAATAGCACTTGGAATTTAACACTTGGATAAACATTTAACTATCTGGCAACTAACTAAATACATCACTATTACGGGGAATTTATGTAGAATATAATCCCACTAAGCAGCAGTGATTACCATTCAGTATCATTAGGGTAAGCCAGTTTACTGGGAAACAGTCCAATAAAAAGCAGCCACCTTGATTTAGTATAGTTATACTGTAATAATATATTATATACAGCACTTAATGAGGAAACATTTCTGGATTATATGTATACAATATCATGACAAGGCAACTGCTCCATGAGCTAAGATGCAACAAACATCCTTCTTCAGCAAAAAGAAGGAACACTTTGTAACACAGTATTTGAGCCAAAACTCCCTCTTAAAAAAATATTCATCAGGATGCCCAACTTCTAGCAGGGCATTTGACTAGAAATCTTTGCAGGTAAGCTTAATGGCCAGCTTGACTGACTGAGCTGGTCCAATTCAATTTGAACCCCTGGCTCTGTTAGAAGAGATGACCTGCATCAGAGGCACACTAGAAATTCTTCCTGGTCTAAGATGTGGGGTTTTGGTTTGACTGCTTCCTACCAGCCACTTAGGTACCTGCATTTAGCTTGGTTTTTTCTTTCAAAAACTTTGTATCTGTTTCTCCCTTCTGCCATTTCTCTCCTTCCTCTAAAAAAACCACCAATTTAGGTTCCACTTTGGTCCTTGTTACTCATCCACTTAGTTTCATTTTTTCCCTTTTCTTTTCTATTTCCTCTCCCTCCCTTGGTTTGAATAGACATTAAATGCATTATCCCTGCTCCACTGAAGTCCAAAGATGCTGAATCAAGATTTAGTAGTAGCTGAACAGACACTAGTTCATGTCTCCAATACACAAAGAAAACAAGTTGTGCAAGGTACCATGGGAGCTTAGTGCTACTCTTAATATTTTTGTAGTTTCCAAGATAAGCCAGGAATAATAATAAAGTCATAAAATTTTTGTCATAGGCTAAGAACACCATTTTCCTAATGAATACTTTAATCTCACCAGATAACTATAAATTTCAGTAGACAGTTAGCAATGATACTGTTTAGTTTTTATCTTATTACAGGAGCATGTTCTAGCTTTCATCTGCATATTTCCTCTTCATGGATAACACCATAAATGTCTGTTGCTTGTTTGAATGTTCAAGGCTGAGACATTTACATGTCAGGACTAACATGCAGGCCCATGTCTGCTGTGTCTGAGTATACATCCATGGGCGGCCTCCTTCTCCTTCCCAGATCACAGGTGGGAGGCAGGGATCACTGGAGGGCACAGCTGAGGAGGATCAAAAATCCTTCTGGAAGAGAGGCTGCTGCTAAGAAGAAAAGGAGATGCTAAAGATCAAAGAGGAATAAGAAAGCAGAGAAATGCTACTTCTCAGTGAACTTAATTCTACTAGTTACCAGCTGTTTTAACAGGCCACAAATCCAATTAGTACCATTGCCTACCCCTGTGGTTGTGCTAAGCTCTCATGTGCTTATGCACTGCCTGGTGTTGTCACAGCATACATGTTTGTATAGTGTGTTAAAGCTGAAAGCTCTTTTTTTATTTAGATGAAAGAACTGTGGCCAGAAGTTAGAGGGTCAGAATAGGGCCTGTAGACAGTTACTGTTTTAAGCTTTAATGCTGTGCAAGTATTCACAATCATGAAAGCATTGTTAGTTGGCCACAATCTGCACAAGATGACAGTCGTATCATTTTACTCCTATTCTGCTCAAACAGTTTCTTCAAAACAGAGAAAGGTTAGTGTGCTGATGTTTAAGAATATGTTTGTTTGAGCAAACTCTGAAATGTGGAACTTTTTCTCCATGTGCTGTTCCATGAAGGAGAATGGAGAAAGCTTAAGATGTCTAGCCAATGAGAAAAAATGAAAGTGATTTCAGTAATGCTTGTCCCTTAGAATAACTCTGCTATGACAAAAGGTTCTACAACTTAATTTTTTCTGTGTTTGGGGCAGGAGGATAGATATTTTCATGCTAATGTGAGAGGGCTGTGGAAAGAAAAGATGAAATTACTGTTTCTTAATCCTCTGTGTACTAAATAGGTCCATGGCTTCACTGAAATCAGATGGCACCCTAGCGTAACAAGTTCAGCAGACAGCTGCCTACCTGACTCTACAATGAATAGAGTACGTACACTGAACTATCAAGAATGTCCAAAAAATAAATAGATAAAAATAGGTAAGGCTCGCTTTTTTCTTTTACAAATCAAAGGCATTAATAGCAGCAATAATACATTTTTAAATTTCAGGGTTTTTTTCAGTTGAGCCCCGAATTACAGAATTATAAAACTCTAAATTCTCCAGTTTTCCACTCCAGCAGAGTAACTGTTCCATGTTCTATGGCCAGTGAAGATCAGAAAAAGGAACATCAAGTATAGGAAGGATGAGTACTAACTAAATTCAACAACATATGGAAGCCATGGCTATGAAGAACGGAATAAAATGAATTTCCAACTCAAATATAACCTCTGTGTAAACATATGGTTGTGAGAACTGGAAATCCACCAAAATAATTAAAGAGAGAAAACTAGATGCCTGTGAAAGCAGGTGCCTACAGAATATTCAGGGCATTCGATGAAAAGTTTCACCACTGACGAAGGAATGTGAAAAACCTGCTGTCTCTGCAGATATCCAAGATTTTCTTAAGCAGTCCAGCTGCTAAGACATCCTCCTCTGTGACACCATTAAATAGGAACAAGCACATTTCAGAAAACCCATTGGTGACTTCCAAGAGAAAACCTGAATAAGCAGCTTTAGGCAGGAAGGATGAGCCCACGGTACCTACACCGTAAGGCTGAACAGGGGAAGTGACAGCAACACCTTACTAGGAGCTGCTCAGGGAAATTGTAACAATGTTATTTTCTCTAGTACAACACAGTATATTCTAAACAAATCATGGCTCCAGCATATAGCCAAAATACACTTTGAGGCAAAGCAAAATGCTATTAAGAAAGCATGTTCGTTATTGGAAGAAAAAATTACATACTAAAGTAGCCTTTGAATAATGCCGAGATTTCCAGTTTCAAGCGTAATTTTAAAATTTTCATGTATCATGTGATGGTTCCTTGAGTTACCAAGCAACACCATAGCTCAACACGTAGAAAATAGGGCATCTTAGCCAACCACATCTTTAAGGTAAAGTGCATTATTTCAAATCTTTCCAACATTTATAAATCCTTTTCAAATCTGGGGCCTTGCCCTCTCACTTAAGCTTATCTTTATTGCCGAGATTTTACTGAACCATTTTTACACACAAACATGGAAGCTCCTATTCTTAGTCTCCTAAAAAGTAGATGTAAAAAAATATTTCAAAGGCATGTGCCAGCCTTTGCACTTCAACTACATGTCACACATTTTCAGAGCCAGGTGCTGCAAGCTGGGATTAGTGGGCATTTTCAGCCTCTTACACTGAGTACAGCAGAGCCAAAAATAACATTCTCAGCAGATTTTTCAGATTTCTCATTTATCAAAACTGGGTTATTTATGTCTGCTATAACTTCTTGTATCTAAAACACAGCAGGTCTGGACTAGCAGTAACTTTTTTTTGCTGTTACAGCAATAATTATGTTTCAGAGAGCCTGCTGTTCAGAAGAAAACCTCTATTTCCTTTTTGCTTTCTTTCTCTCAGGCAGTCCTTTCCTGTGGACCTTTATTTGGGGATCTTAGGATAACTACACTTTTTTGATAGGCATAGTATTTATGAAATGGGTCTTATCAGGTATAAATTGGTGTATGCTGATTGAAAATGATGGTCAATATTGTTTTCTCTTGTAATTCCTTATACAAGAAAACTAAGCAATTGTTCCCAATATCCAACAGTAGTACATATCCATATTTTTCTTTAGGTTCAAGATACAAAATACAGCAATAATACTTCACTTAATTCCAGAAATGTTTCATTCCAGAAATGTAAGCATATGATCTTTCAAATTACTTTTCTTCAGTACATCTTACTCATTCTTTTGATGAGGATTTTGCCTTTTCTGATTGTTATGATCATTCTACACTCTGCCTCACTGTAAACAGTCTGCTTCCAGATCAGCAAAATCCTCTCTTGACAATAAAACATCAATCCATGTCTGTACAGAATTACGGAGCAGACAGTGGAGGAACTTGTTTTAATGTATAGTTGTTAAAACACATGTAATGTATGACTTTCACATCTTGATTGAATATAAGCCAGTAATTAATTTAGTGCATGGCTGGCTCTGGTGTTTTGCTGCTAATAATGCTTATGGATCATGTACCCCAGCCTTTCCTTAAAAATATGAATTATGGGAAGTTTAGCAGATGATGAGTGTTTGCAGGTGGAGAGAGATAAAGTATTTGTCTTTTTCTTTCAGAAGCAAGGTGGACAGAAGCTCAGCTTATGTGCATGAGGTAGATCCACAGAAGTGAAAGGAGCTCTTATATTTATTACCTGTGAATCTCAATTAATGCTACTGCAACCTTAAGGCTGCAAAGTCCCCAGATATGCCAGTTAACTTCACTGGGAATGCTGATGGAACTCCACACAAAATGAGGTCTGTCATTTGTCTAAAGCATTTCTAATGCATGTTGATGTCTTGTTCTTCTGTCACTGTTGCCTCTTTCATTTTAAACTCCTCAGTTTTCTCTAGTGCTGCAAGCTAGACCACATATGACTGGCCTCAGACAGAAGTGCTGGTGATAGATGAGCTAAAATATATGCATAAATAGGAATATATATATTTCCAAACAACATCTCCTAAGGAAACCATCTGTGCAGGAGTTTCGGACCCAGGTCTCAGATATGAAGAGCTATGCAACTTTCTCCTATACAACCTGTAGTTAAAACAATTTGAATTTGGCTTGCCAAATATTTACCAGCAGTTATCACATTCAGCTGAGTATTTGACTCGCCCTTCTGTAGCATAGCATGTGTGTGTGCATGCACCTTAATTTGACTGGTGTGACAAACAGCAGAACAGCTCCTAAGGTCAGACAGGAGGCATAATGTTCCAGGACATTACACCTGTCTAGGATTATCAACAGATCAGCTTTGAGAAGCAGAGGGAAAAGCAAAGAAAACACAGCAGATTACATAGAAAGAATGAAAAGGTACCATATTCATCATATCTTTGTCATTTCGTTCTATGCAGTAAAAAGTATGAGAAGAAAGTAATGTTTTAACAAAATGAAAATTTAAAAGACTGTATGCAAAGTAAGTAGAGGTATAATTTCCAATGTATTCTTAGAGACTAGGGAATATAACTTATATTTCTGCAGCAGCCACAAGCCTATGCTGCATGCAGACAGCAATTAAAAGCGGTGTCATGGTCACTGAAACATTCAGGTGTACATGCAGTATGCAAAACTGAAGCTGTCCTTTGCTGAAAATCTCAATTTGTTGTAGTAACACTAGGTTTAACTACTGATTTTGGCTGGCAGTAGATGGGAGTGGGTTGCATTAGCATATTAGTAATGTACTAAATTTTATATAAGATAAAATAATACTTTTATCTCCAAGTCTTAATGCAGTGAATAAAACTTTAACTTCTGTGACTTACAATGCTACCATGAATTCCCAAAAAAATCATAATCCTATAAAATTCTCTTAAACTCCTTGCATGGCTTTTTTCTCTCACATTAATATAATTATTTACTGAACTATAATCTAAATATATACTTCATTAATTTAATCACACACATGGAAATATATTAATAGAGAGCAGAATAATTACTTGTGAAATATTATTTATATTATTTCTGCATTACAATTAACATGTACTTTTAAATAAACAATCTGATTTCTACTTATTTTATAATTTATACACAGACACAAAGATACAGTGTGTATCTCATAACTACATATCATATATAGAATTATATACACTATACCTAAAAATTAATCAGTCAAATCCGTATTAAGATGTTAACTGGATGGACGAGAACTATGAGAAAGTGTTTAGAAAGTTTATTCTGCATCCATGTGTTGAACCAATCTACTAATGCAATTTACCTCAATCTCTGAAGTCTTTTGAATGGACTGCTGTCCTCATAAAATTATCTCAACCCAGAAGTCTGTTCCCCAAATCATCACACTACCTTGAGAACTAAAGCCTCCAGAGACTTGGCAAAACTTAGGTATGGAAATGTCCAGTTCCCTTGGAAGGGAACTGATATACTGATTCCTAAATTACCAGCAAGCTGTTTAAAAAACCTGTCCTATCTGACACATCTCATTTTCAGTGCTTTATTTCAATTGCCCTCAATCTTGGGCAGATGTAAATATGTGGAGATATTTATCCTACAGCAGCTCAGCAGGGTTATATCCATGGTACTGACTTATACACAAAGAGCATGGATAATTGTGGAGAGATTAAATTTTCTAAAACTACCCCAAAGAGATAGGTCAAAATCCTAACAATCTGTTTATCTGATCTGGCAGCTACAAATCCAGAAGAGAAAATATTTCGGAAGGCAGAGCAGAGCCGTAGACTGAGACAGAAGAACGTCATCTGGTTGCAAGGAGACATCAGTAAGTTTTCTGTACATTTGTAAAATTATTTTGCATCTGCTAGACTTGTTCTGTGACACAGCTATGTGACCTTCATAGGCAAAATAGCAAACTCTGTTATTTACACAAGTAAGCTGTCACTTTGCATATGATCTTTTTAGTACTTAAAAAGTATTAGACTTAAAAGTAGTGGCAATAAATCCAACTGGAGGTTGGATTAAAGTATTGGATATACCTTTTAAGTAATTCCATAATAAAAATGATTCAGCATCTTCAAAAAATTGTTGATCTAAACCCCAAAGATTTTATTACCTTCTGGCTGATATCACCTTCTAAAGTAATAAGAATTAAAACCAGACTACTATTAAATGCAGATGCTGTTACCATCAATTTTTGACTTGATCTGGATGGCACTTATATTCAGTTGTGAAGAACCTCATGAAGTATCTTACACCAACTAATCCAAAAGCCTTTAATTTGTAGAACCACGATCATGTGAAAAAACTCAAGACTTATTAACAGTATGTACTTTTGATTATATTGATATTTCCAAAATTACTTTTTTTAAAGTAAAGATTGTTTAATCACGGCTTTTACTTATCCTGAAAAGTCTTTCAACGTGAAATTGTACAGATTTTTTTCTTCTGCCACAATCTGAAACACTAAGAAATTTAAACTCAGAAAAGTCTTATAAACTGTCATCTTCATTAACCTTACCCTTCATCTACTGAAAGCAGGGAACAGCGTTCTAAAATTTTTGGTGAAAATGACATCTTGATTCATTCTGGTGTTATTTTTGTTACCATACTACATATCAATTTTGGACCATCTTTAGATATCCAGCCTAGTTCTGCTAATTGAAACTCCTGGAAGTAAGAAATTTGTGATCAGAAGTGTGAGGAGAAATACATTACAAATGGGAAACTATGCTCTTTCAACCAGAATTAGCAAGCAGCTCCCTTATCCTTCTCCCCATCTTATCAGGCTTATTTCTCTATCTCTGTTCTTTCTTTCTTAAATGATCAATTTAAAAAGTAATTGTTCTACTTTATCTTGGAAAAAGGAATGGACTACAGCTGTTCCAAATATTCAGGTATTTACCTGTCACTGTCTTTGCTGCTACTGGAATGTTACAGACATATGGGTTGAAATCCCCCAAACACAACAGAGCCAATCCATCAGCCTACTACTCTTGTCAGTCTTTCTGCCACATTTTAATTCACTGATCTCATATGATGTAAAATTTGAAAGGTCCATACAACTTACTGTTTTGTGCCAGAGCTTGAAGCAGACAGTCCAAGCATCCCTCCAAGCTATCTGCTGTGCTGTCAGTGGATGTTATCTTCAGCTTTTTCAGGGCTTCACTTAAATTATCTGCTCGGTAAACACAAAGGAAAAAGAAATCAGTGTCCTCATCAATTTGGTAACAGCACTAGAGTCTTGAATGTAAATAGCTATAGTAAAGTAAACAATTACTTTATCAATGAAGAAGACACTTATGGTATGTGTTCTGACGATACAAAAAGCCAGGTGTCAAAGGTTATAGATGAAATTAAACTTTCCAAATTTATATATACATTCATAATTTTGCATCTGAGAACAGGATGTCACAGAAGGTGCTTTATGAAATGCCACTGAACAGCAATTTATCCATCAGTATTTTCTCAGCCTCACTGGTACAGAAAACTGGCAGCCATTTCTTTGATTCCCCCCTTCTGTGTGGGAATAAAACAGAATGGAAATAAGCCTATATTGACTATTTTCATCAATAGGGGGAAAGTAATTGAAAATGCCAATTTCTGCATGCTGCGTAGGTTTCCATCTTGACTATTCACAGATGCCTAGTGCTAAGCTTAGAGCCTTTTAAGAATTATGTCATTTTCTACCACAATGTTACAAGCATAATTGTTTTATATGAACAGTGTTAACTCTTTAAATTCAACTGATCCATAAAAACATCTTCTTGAAATAAGAAAGTTCTGTTGTGGATTTCAGATCATTAACTCTTCCCTCTTTAAAAAAAACCACCTACACCCAAATGCAAATGACATAACATCATTCTCAAAAGATGCCCATTTTCCCAGTAAAGGTTTGGGCAGTATGACTGCTACCATTTTGAGGATTCTCTCTATTCATGAACAACGTTTAAGTGCTGGCAGCTGCAGCCTGAGCCTCTGGTAAGCCCACCGATGACTAACCTCACTCTGAATGGACTCTTTTTTTTAAAAAGGAGTGATGATTCAGTTTCCATGCCAACTCTGATGGTAAGCACAAAGTGTTACTCAAAACAAATAATGTTAAAGAGTGTCTCCCTCTCTCTTGGCTCCCAGCAACTGATCAAAGAGCCTTGACCCAAGCCTGACACAGCCATAGGTGTAGCTTCTTTGCAGGGCATCACTGGTATCTTCCAAGCCTGACCAGCAGCCAGCGCTGCCTTAGAGCTTCACACCAGCGTAGGAAGCCTCCTTCATAGGTGAGCTGGCACCTGCTGTGCTTTGCCTCCTCTTTACTTGCCTACATACGGAATGGTACAAAGGAAAGGAATGGAGACATGGCAGACATCCCATAAAGAGGGTGGAATCTCACTCCTGGAGCTGCACTGCTTCTCAGCTTTTGTCCCACCCCCAATTTTTATTAGCATAGGCTTTTGTAGTTCAATATCCCATAGAGATAACAGAAAGATACTTAATTTTTGAAGTGCTCAGTATTTACACATGAAATTGCTTATGTTTCTACGATCAGGCAGTTATTTTGTCTATTCAGTAATGAACAACTTAGCAACACTAAGCCAGTAGTCTTAATACTCCTAAATGCAGAGAACCAGCAGTGCACTGGCAACTCTGTAAAAGCCTTTTGGGCAACCACACTTGGTTGGGGCTCCTCAAGATCTTAAAAACCTTCCTCCCTACTACCTCCTCACTATGTTGAACTGCCACCTTCTGGAACAAGCCATCAGCAAAAAAACCCCTAAATCTTATTTCCCCTCATACTTACATTACTCTCTAGCAGGCTTACTACAGCACTTTTCTTGAATGACATTTAACCAACAGTAAAGTTGGACATGCACTGCAAAGTCTCATTGCTTAAATATATTACTCAGAAAATACCACTAGAATTTGTCAAAAGACACAGGTGCAGAGTACTCAATGACCAGCCCCAGTACTATAATTTAACATTGTGCACTCCACCTCCTCTTACATCTTCTTCACCTGCCTCCTTCTCATATTCTTCTCTTCAGTTTTCTCCTAAAATAGCACTAATTCTCTTCCTTCCTTACATGCATCTCATCTCCCTGTATAATCATACACTCTGAAGCTCTAGCAACATTTATATTAAGAAGACTAAATCTACTATATATATGAAAAGCAAGGGTTCCTATAATCTGGGGAAAAGAAAATGCAAAGACAAGAAATTCACTGTCACACCAGATTTTGCAGACTGTGAACAAAGGCTACTGTCAGCACACACAGACTTTATTTCTCTCTTACAGCCTCTTCTACTTCACTTGTGTTCAATAAATCACAAGATCCAACTTACTATTTCATTTTTCTGTGCAGAGATGAGTGCTTTGTATCAAATACTTGTTATTTCTTTCACTCCATGCTGCATCAGAACCTGTAATAGAGTTAGGAAAGTCTCCCCAGCCTTACTTTCCTACCTCCCCTTTCTGCTCAGTGCCATGTAAAGTTTTTCTGGGGAAAGGCCACTATTCTGTTACTACACAATTACAGATGATATGCAAAATAATGCATTTTGGGCAAAATTGTCAAATGTAGCTCTCCAACTATTTCCTTCCCTAGGACAAACAACTCAGTTTTTCAAGGTACCACACATGTGCACATCCCACTGACAAACATGAACATACAACTGCAACTTTAGACACACTTCAAGTGCAACCTGGGGCAATGGTACTTGTGGCCATTTTAGTTTTAAAATATCTTATGAAACGATGTTGTACTATGTGCCAAACTGCCATGCCACTAGGTATATTTGGATGCTGTGAATATTTTCAGAATAACAGTAGATATTAGTTTAGAAACCATATGAATAAAGTATGTTTCTAAAATAAATTACAATCATTCATTTTTTAATAAGCCTACAACTCTAAACTTCTGGCAGCTTAATACTTTACCACTCTGTGTTAAAGAAGAAAACATAATAGGAATACTGTAGAAACAACAGATTTTTTGACACGTGAGAAGGCCAAAGAGCACAGAGGGAAGAAACCATCCTTCAAGAAAGAACTTACTTGCTCACTTTGGTTCTTTCTGTCCTAGTCTGTCTCCTTTCTAAACCAAGCTGATACCCTGAAAGAGACAGTTACTTTTGAAACCCAAGTATCCCGGACATGTGCAAATACATCTTCAACAGATTCAGAGGTTTTGTTATCCTTTTTTTCTTTTGTTGTCCTGAAAAGAACAAACCCTTATAGTCTGAGATGACACTGACAGCGATATTCAGAGAGAAAGTGCTGTAGTGTTCCAGAGGGCTCTCACCATATAATCGCACAAGGCTTCCCAACTCCTGCTGTTTCACAGTTGCCCTAAACCTGTTGTTTAGGGAAGAAGCAGCAAATGCTTGTCTTCTAAGTACAAAACCCCTGTTGTTTTCTTGTCTCCTGCTTACTTTTGTGTCTCTTCCTCTCCTTCTATAGAAGCTGTTTCCAATAGGATTGTTGCTGCTCAGGCTGTTCAGATTCTCAGCAATAAAACCCCATCAAATAAAAGCAATATAAGGGATCTTTTTAGCTGAGTATCAGAGCAACGTGAAAAGGTGCATTTTGTCAAACATGCAAGTCTGTGAAAGGTCACATTACTTTGGAAGATGTAAGGGGGCAAGATTAGGATAGCAAGGGTAAAAATTGGCTAGTAATGTTCCCTATGGTACAGCTGGTCAGCAATGTGGTATCATGTTGTGAATTTGTGAGCCATCAAGTCTGGAGTTTAACGAAAGTATCAACTATTTTGTTGCTGACCCCAAGCACAGGGAGTCTCTCATACTTACATCTAGCTTACTGTACTGCTTTCAGAAGAATTAGTTATCTTACCTGGCCAAAAAGCTCTGAATCCCACAGACCTTAATCCTATATATCCTAATATTACAAACGGATAAGTCAGGAAGTGGAGTCTGCCAAGAGCTGTCAGACCTGTCTGGCCCATTCCACCTACTGCTGCGTTTTGTTTTCCCCAGTAACTACTCCTGCATAAACACTCATAAAAAAACAAGGTGGTTTAAATACTTTGCCCACATTGTTTTTTGGTAGCACAGTATTAGTGCTAACTCTTGCAACCTTTTGCTATCTCTTGTGCAGGCATTTTTACAAAGAAAATTAGTCAGAAACTAACATCAGTGAATGTCTGAATATTCAATTTCATTTCACTGTATTATTTTTTCTGAGAGCTTTTCTGTGACTCATTCCTATTTGCAGTCACTAACTTCTTTTATACAAAAGAGCTGTTCTTTCATCTAAAAATGTGGTAGTTGATCAACTTTGTTTAGGGTCAGGGCCCCAGGAGTGCTGGTTAGACTGCAAAAAGTTTGACAAGGTACTCAATAGTCTTTCTAGTGACGCAGCTTCTGAGGCTAAGAACCAACCTGCCAATTTGGCTGTGAGTTCACAGCATCTTCACCCAAATTTCAGAAAAAGCCCTATTCCAAGACTGATGCTAATAAAATATTTAGAATATCTTAGTTGAGTACATAGATGGTCAACTTTTGTCTGGACTATTTATTTTTCATAGGTCTTATAACATTTTTTCCAGTATAGATATTTTCTCTAATAAGTTAAGACTCTGAACGTATCATTAACATTGACTATATCTTGACTGACACTTTGCAGACTGTTGTTATTAAAGAGACTATTACATTATACATGCAACTTAAGAGATAAGGAATTCAAAACTAATAGATAGTGAAATGGGACATACTGAAACATGCTTATCAGATAAGAAGTTCAAGCAATTCTGCTGTTGTAGGGATGGTGGCTGTATTAACATCAGAGCCTTTTGAGCGTGTTCCACTGCCTCTTAGGAAACGAGACATCAAACTGAGCAGAAGGAATGGTGCCATTTTATGGGTCTCCTTGTATTATAATAGCATAAATCTCTTAAAAATGTAAGTGCATACATGCACATGGGCTAGACTTCAGGAACTACTTTGTGGTCTTGTATGGACTTGAACTTACTAGAATTTCAGTCCAAACTAACCCCTAGGGACAATCCACCACAGGCTCACCACAGTTGTTTTTGATGAAAACTGTATTCTAAGGTGGTATTATTTGAGAACCTGACACAAAGATCAGACACATAATCCATTTGGGCGAGATTTATATATTTGGCCTGAATTACTTTTTGCAGCAGAAACACCAGCAGCTGGTGAGATCTGTAGCACAACTTTGGTCTTTAGTGATCCCAGATGCCACTTCCCCAAAGCAAAGAGAAGACTGGCCCAGAATTATGAGAGCCCCTTAGTTCCCAGGACATTGAATAAGCTGTCAGAAATACACAGCATGGGTCCTTTTTGAAGCTATATAAACTGAGACACTTCCTTCTGCAAAATTTTTCAGAAGATACTTAGTCCCATACAAATGTTCACTTTGACATGCAAAATACTCCAAATACAGAGTTTATTGAGGGCAGAAGAATCCTGTTCTCATGTTTAGCCCACTGCCAAAAAATTCTCCATCCACTCATTTCTTTGTAAGTAGCTGCCCTCAAGCGCTCCCAAGTGTACAGGGTTTTCTGCCAAACCACCCAAACCCATCATTAGAGACAACTCTTTGCTCCTAGCCCATCCAGGAGGTTTTTAAACCTGGCATCTAATCAGGAGGTACCTATATGCTGTCAGAGGGCAGCGGTTTTTGATTAGTAATGCCAGAAGACCTGGAAAAGACAGACAAGTCCAACATCTTAATCAGGAAAGAACTTTTTTTTAAAAGCACAAGCCCTGTTTGTTTCTGTCCTACCATGGCCATTGAGGTGGGTTAATGCTTTTTTCCCAACAAATTTTCTAGTTCTAGGGATATAATGATGGATCATTAATGGCAGAGCTCCTTCTGCAACCTGTTTTTTACTTAGGTACATTTGCTCTACTTTTCTAGCATAGTAACTAATTTTAATGAGAGTGTCTATTTTTGACAGCAGCTCAGCTGCTTCATTCTTAAACACTTTCTGAATCTTAGATATATACCATCTGGTCTTAGAGACTTGTTACTCTTTCATTTATCCACTTGCTTCTGCATCTGTTCTTCTGACATGGAACTTCATTTTTATTACCTGAAAATATTGACATGCGATGACTCACTGCCACCTGAGCACTAAGCTATGTAATTAGTTTTTGTAATTACCAGGTCAGCCTATACACACTAACAGCTACTTAGTCAATCTGTATTCAAAATTAGGATAGAAACCTAAACAAAGCAGCATCAGCCAGCAGTTGGTTCACTTGGAATCTCTTGCCAATACAGAATGTTCTATTTTGCTTTCCACACACCACACCACACCCACCCCACCCCCCCCCCTTGGAGGACATTTGATATCCTTGAAAATAATTTGATGTATTATCTGCAACTACAGTTCAAATAAACAATAGATTCTAATACAAAAATATTTACGCTGTGGCAAGGTATATGGATCTGTAGCTGCTGTAATTGGTTTCTGCACACTAATGATCCTCTAGTACTTGACTCATTAGTTACAAACACTATGCTGTAAGAATGGCATTTCAGAAGATTTTGCAGAATCTTGCAAGATTTTTTTCTCTCTCCTAGGAAAACATAGTATGGATTTAGGTATATTTATATTTCATAAGTAAACATGGCAGATCTGGAATTATCTTAAGGTCTAAAGAAACTGATCAAAATTCAGTGAAATCAACATAAGTTTACTGGTTTACAAAAAGCCCTAGAAGATTTTGCTTAAAATCAGTCCTAGAAGAAGAATGAAATAATTTTCTTCATTTAATAGACAACTGCTTGATAAAGGGAATCTGTAGTGGATAAATTTATTTAAAAATCAGCTAATGATAGAAAAAGTAATTATTTCAAATAAGAAGCCATTTGGTTCTCAGCCATTCTCTTTTATAGAAAGATCTTTTCTGGTATTCTGTTAGTAGGAGTAGTAGAAAAAAACCACAGACAAGATGGCTACCAATTTGTAAAGAATTACAATTTAAGCGACAAGACTGCATTTGTATTTGCACATTCTATTTTCATATAGCTTTTTTTCTCCAGGTGTCTAATCTTCACTGAGTCACTTCATCAAAACAGTTTTAAACAAACAAAGTTTCTGAATTAAACAAACCCACATATATTTCACAATGTAAAATATTTACCATACAATACAGTGCATGCCAAGATGTACACATGAAGAATGCAGTTTCATCCAAGGGACACCCCTCTCTTTCAGGACAAATGTTCTGTCAAAGAACAGCTGAATGTCTTCTCATATGCTCCTTCTTGGCAAGTGGTTCTCATTTCATTTACCAGATACTACTAAAAAATGAAGGATCACTTCCTTTCTCAGTGGCAATTATAAAGTTAGTATCACTACATTATGTCATCATGCTTCAAAGATATGAAAGTGCTTGCTTTTAGAAAGTATTTATAAAGTATGAGTGAATCAATGCACCGTGTAACCAAATGGGAAAACTGGAAATTTAGGGTTAAAAGTATCTGTGTGGGAAAAGGGGTTTCCAGCATGATACTTTCAGGTTCCAGAATTCCTGCACATTCTGGATTCTTTACAAGTCTTCAGATGCAGGTGCAGATTGCACACACTCAGCACTTCTATAAAGCACACCACAACACGTCATGGGTAGGTATCAAGAAAGCCTCAGGTATCACATGGGGCAGAAGGGGATCCAGTTCTTTGCAGGATCATTCAATTGTAAATTGTCAGACCAGCGCTTCTCTATACATGCCCACCCCTCCTTAATTTATGACATGGCTTCAAAGTACTGCAACAAAAAAAGGCAAGAGAAGGTCTCCTCCACCAGATTATTCCAGATTACTGCCCACCCTATGCACAGAATGAAAAAAATGTAGTGGGGGGAAAACAACAGGACCAAAACAGTATCTCAAATAACTACTGTTACTTCAGACAATAGTCTAAACCTGTTTCTTGCTCATGCAAAAACAAAAACTCAACAAGCAAATTAAAATGCACAGCCTAAAGCAGACACTTGGCATAGAACACAGCTCTTCCTGAAGAGTCAGTAAGTGATGGAAACAGGATCTTGGAAACAAAGGAGTAACCTTAATACTAATCAAATCTATCATTCGCTACAATGCTGTATTACACACACACACACAGTGAGCTGGGCTTGCATCTCTCTCCTGGATCTTTTTTCATTCATTTTAGGTAGTTTATTATGTTCTTTTGTCTTCTTTCTTTCTCTTTTCTGCTCCTCCAGATGATTTCTGCCTGAAGCATTTTTAATCTAGCAAGCAAGAGTCTCTTTGTCAAGTCAAGACAGCAAGAACAGAGAACAGGTACTAGAAAACAAACAGAAGAAAATTAAACTACAGAAACAGTACAATCTAGAAACAGCACATTTAAAACTAAATCTATCAAGCTTCTTCAGCTTTATCTTTTCTTTGAGATGATTTTTGCCTACACCACTGCATCTAACCTGACTGTACCTACTCTAAAAGTCTACATATGAATGTGACTCTGGTTAGCTGACTGCAAATGCCAATCTAGACATTACACAAACAAATCAGGAAAACACTTTCCTACAGAGCTTTTTAATTTTTCATTAAATTATTTCCCCTTACTGTATTAGAACAAACACTGATTTCTTTTTTTTTTTGCATCATTTAAGGATGCTGCCAATTCTCTGTACTTTTTCCAACTTCTATGCAAAATATGGCTTATTATGCAACAAAATAACATATCTGTAATGCTAGAAGTTAGTCTGAGTGCACATTTGTAGGATGTTATAACAGGGACAGCAATTTAGACTTGAAGCATACATTCCTAATCAAACAAGCTTACTCTATTGTTAGCTTTTTTTGATAAACATGTTAGAATTACTTCTTCTTCTTCTTATTGAGCCTAAAAATAAAACAAACATGTAAATAAATAAATAAAATCCAGCCAATACAAAGCTGAGGATACAAACTTCCAGGACTGAGAAAAACTCTCTGACTTCACCAAGCTCTGGTTCCAGTCTTTGGCCTACGCTCTGCAAGTAAGTGCATATCAATTGTACAATATAAGTACATACAGTTCAATATCTGTCCTAACTATACCTATACCAGCTTGAGTTACTGAACAAATTCAGGACTTGATTCTGTACAAAGCCCTCTGGCACATCTTTCACCAGCAACAGTGAGAATTTTGTCTGGGTAAGATATCCAGGCTCAAAACTGGTACTGCTAGCTCTAATCATATGTCACATCAGTGTTCTTCTGTCAGATGTTATGAAACAGTAACCTCTTACTACACAGCCCTTTTCTAGCTATCCTGGGCTCCTGGAACACCTCAGATATGGAAAGGAAGCAGCTGAAAGGAACAGGGCCAACCATGAGCCCACAGAGCGTTACCAATTTTGTTTCTTTTCTTTTAAACTGTCTGGTTTGAAGGTCATATAATCAGAGTCATTAAGGCTGGAAAAGACCTCCAAGGTCATCAAGTCCATCCTTTGACTGAACACCACCATGCCCACTAAACCATATTGAAAAGTGCCACATGCATTCATTTTTTAAACACTTCCAGGTATGGTGACTTTACCACTTCACTGGGGAGCCTTTTCCTGCTTTCAGTGAAGAAATTTTTCCAAATATCCAACCTGAGCCTCCCTGGCACAACTTGAGGCCATTTCCTCTAGTCCCAGTTGCCTGGGAGAAGAGGCCAACACCCACCTTGCCACTACAACCTCCTTTCAGGGAGTTGTAGAGAGTGATATGGTCTCCTCTAACCATTATTTTCTCCAGACTGAACAACCTCAGGTCCCTCAGCTGCTTCCTGTAGGACTAACTGTCATCCTGCAATTCACCAGAGACAATGGAGATTCTCAGTTTTCAGGTATTTCTTAATGACAATAAATCCATGATGATGCCAGAAAAGCAGGACTCACATAAATTTGCATGGTCTTAATACACTAACCAGAATCCTTAAACGGAAATCTGACATCACTACTATCAGTGGTTAGTGATATCAGAAATCCAGTCTCTTTTAACACTTAGGTATTTTTTGTTCTTTTTTTTTAGTAAAACACATCCATTATTTATTAGAAAGTCTGTTTCTAAGTTCTGCCTTTAATATGACCACAAACTGTGTATATAAAAACACCTTCTTGAAATTCACTAAAATGTTGTGATACCTAGATTACCATACATCTCATAACTCTTTTCTTACTCACCTTACAGAAATGACAACCTCTGAAACAGTTTCATCTTTGCATTAAGGGAAGGTATATGTGTAATTTTGCGTAGTAGGAAAGTACATCAAGCTTTCTGACACATCCTCTACAAGCATTTTAAAAATAGCAAGTTAAGAAACAAAATCTCAGCCCTTGTCCTGTTGGCTGTTAATAAAATTCCATCTGGTCACTTAGGAGCTGTGCCAACATTACCACACAAAGAGCTTTTAAGCTGTTTGAATGTTCAAGAGTCATTTGACAGCTTTTTTATTTACCTTTTTTTGGTCAAATATGCACCTAATAGTATACAGATGGCTAGGTTCTAACAAGTTTACTTGTATGCAATCTTGAAACTAACCTTGAAAGTAAACTGCTGAGGTTTTCCTTTGGGGTGTTGCTTGGGTTATACATTTTTTCTAACATTTAGGATTGTTCAGTCTACTGCTGCTCCAAGTTCCTTATTAGGTAAATACAAAGTGAAAGTGAAAACTTCATGCCTAGTTTTTCTAAAACTGCAAACATAGTAAGAATCTGCTCAGCCTGCTCAGAGCCAACAGAATGGGAGTAGGGGATGGGAGCTGAAGTCTTGGTAGACAGCAAGTAAAAGAAATGTTCACTAAAAAATCTTCACAGGGAAAGAAATCCCAAGAACCACTCCAGGCAATGAGAGAGACTTCAGCAGCAGATGGAGACTATTCTCAGCGTATATCTTTTAGTGCAAAAATCAGTTCTAGATTTATTCTCTCGACATTGTGATAAAAGATGTGTATTTAACACAGAAAAATAAACTTCACACTGTAATTTATATTCAATTTTGTACTGGAAAACTAAAATTGGTTAGCCAAAAATACCCTACCCTCCATTTAAAAAAAAACCTTATGAGTGACCTGATCCAGCTTCAAAGTTACCCAGCTTGGCACAAGAGGCTGTATTAGGTGATGTTCCCAATGACTCCGTTTTTTTGGTGAAGCTATTAGTCCATGTGATGAGGTTGTGTAAATCATAAACACATAACACTGAATTTGCTTGGCCTGGTCTATTGCCTTCAACAATCACTGTAATAGCCAAATTATAAGGGAGGATTCAAAATGTTGCAAGACTCTCAGGGATAATATTGCTCATCCACTTCTGCATTATCCTGAGCCAAAAGGGACAGGTAAAACAACACTGAATGGTCCACCAGACTCGGCTCAAGGATCAATTGTCTGGGACGCGAGAAATGGACAGTGAGACAAGAAGGCTATTTCAATTACAAGAAGTGGCTTACTAATGCTCTCTGCTCATTCCTATCCCTCAAAAGCTTTTAACTGAATCAAGTATAAAATCTCTAAATTAAGGAAATCAACTTTTATCTTAAATCTCTGTATGATAAGCACTCAGTATACCATAGTAACAATTCTGTCACTATTTATTGATGGGTAACTAAATAGTCTTACATATCTGCATAAACTCTTTAAAGTCCTGACATAAAGGGAATAAATCTGTAAAAATATAGAGTATTTTTACAACTGAATTAATTAATTTGGGGGCAATTCAACCAAATGAAGCTTTGGAAAGAATGTGAGTAGAAAGATCTTGGCTTTGACATTCTCTTTCAATTCTTTACTCTGGACTTAATTAAAACTAACTACTCCAATCTTCAAAACTATAACATGTATGATTACAATCCAAAGAGCAATCTACTACAGAAAATAAAATGGGTCTGAGCAGTGGAAAATAGAGACTAATCTAGGAAAAGCTGTGAAGATTTAAGGAAAGACTATTACAGATCTAATAACAGAACATAACAATGTTTCTATACATATTCTGTGTGCTATATTTTTAAAGGTATCTTGGCACCTTAAATGAAGATGGAATTGAAATAAATAATTTATGAAATCTGCTTTTGTACTCTTGGTCTGAAATCTTACATTTTTATCAGTTAATAACTTGAATTTCCCTGTCCTTTCCCAGGCAAAGGAATTGTCTTGTTTGCTGGATCTTCCAAGAGCTCATTTTAAATTCAAGGTTGATCAGAACACTCCAGCAACCTGTTTTCTCCTGCTCCACCTATCAACTTGAGTTTCTCTGTGACAGCTGCTACCACAGTGGCCTGTGCTGAAAGAGTCCCCTTTGCATGTCAGCTCCGAGAAAAACCTCTATGACATCCGATAAAGAACAGGTACCAGATATTGAAAAGCTTGAGGGCTCACACAATACACTACAATGAAACCTCAGCAAGGAATGTTAAGTATTTACCCTGATATAAAGGCCATTTTGTATTCTATTTTTTACATTTAACATATAAATATAAAACAAATTAAAAAGGCAGCCATTAAATTAGCTTAGCAGTTCCTAATTAAAAAGACATAAGGCATTCTGTTATGCAACAACACACATGCAAGTTCCATTTTTCTTCTTGACAAGATACTTATCCTAAACCAGCTGATCTACTACACTCATCCCCACAGCTATCTTTTTATGGAAACATACAGTTTTCCCCCAGTTCTTTATCCCAGCAGAAGGCTGAATTGCAGCCTCTGCATCTTGTCAGACTGGGGGACTTCACAATGATGTTCCAAAGGGTATATATTCCTTAGATATGAAATCTTAGTGGTGGTTTATGCTGTTCTCAGAGGACTTCAGAATTTGCATTTAATTTGGTTTTATTTATTTTTCCCCAAAATTACCAAAAAAGTCCTTACTTTTACTTACAAGCTGTGTGATAATAACAAACCACGCATGAAAGTTTTTAGCCCTGAAAATATACTGTTTGAATCTCATGAGTGTATACAAATAAGTTCATAATGAAAGTGACCTGCCATTTGTGTTATTGTTAGGTTTTCAGTGAAAGTTTCTTAGAACTAAGTTGGATGCAAATCTAGTAAGTACCTCTAAATCCTTTTATTTACCAATGTTTAAATTAAAAAATTTAAGTACTTGCTTGCCTGTATTATCCTACTTAACATTACTTTCGTTGAAGCATTTTTGTCCCAAGGAGGAAAGAGAAGGAAAGACTATCACATAAAAATGCACCTTTCCGCCTGAACACACAACTGTTAAAACCTGTAATTAAAAAATTCTCTTTGACCACAGAAGGACCAATAGACATTTGATGGTCTCCTCACGCCTTTGAGAAAAAGGCTTGTAGTATTGTCTAATTTCAATGAAGGATACAAAGGAAACTAAGTCAGTTTTGGAAAGCCCTGCTTCTTGGCTAGTGAAATTGCCTGACAACACTAATCCTTCAATTTCGCAGTTTAGTAAAAATTACTGAAGTGGCCCCAAATCAACAATATGCACTTTGTAGGCAGATTGTGATGCCCACATATCACAAATTGAAAGCTACATTGTCAGTATAATTCGTCTGTAAGCTTTTAGGGCCAAAATGTATTCTAGAGTTTTTAGTTTGCTTTTACAGGTATCATGTATGGCTTTAAACCTGGTATTACTAAGATTAGCAGACATCTGTGGTTAATCCCTCTAGTGATAAATAGTTACTTATTGATGCAGTTGTTTATTTTCACCTGGGAATGCACAGGATGTAGAGCACTGATAAAAACACTACAGAGATAGGATCAGCTCAGATCCTCTCTAAAGGAAAAGGATTCAACTGAGTTCAAGTAAGACTGACATAAAACTGCAGAATCAGATAACAAAACTAAAATGGTGCACAAACTGCTCAATATAACCCTATGTTAAATAAAGATTTCCACAAAACCCACTAGTATTCTGCATGACTGCTGTAGTTGAAAGTGATCATTAACCTCTGCACAGCCTTTAAGAGCTTTAGTTGGTAAAATTCATACGTGAGTGACAATGCAGTAAACATGATACTGATGTTCTGAGGCAGCACATTACAGTACGTGGGCACAGCTGGGTAAATCACAATTCAAATGTTACATTCCTCAAGTATTATTTCAAATCACTATGATGAGCATCTGAATGAGTGACATGATGCAGTAGGTATCTACTGAAAATATGGTTCTGGAGAGAGAAAATCTGACAGCACCTATCAGGGGGAAAAAATCTCCAAAAGAAAAGGCTACTTTCTATGTCTTAAGTCTCAGGATTCTTAATTAAACTATTAATCCCCCATTCAATCAACTGTGTTTGGGCAACATCCCAAAAACAAGTGAAATGCTCCCAAGAGACACATATTTACAGGAAGCTCAATAAGAAAGGCAAGCAAGAGTTTTTTTCTTTTCAAAAGGAAAGATACCTTTTAAAGACAAAAGATTTCTACAAAATGCCACTTGCTATACTAAATTGCAAGTCATTTGCTTCCCCCACAAGCAGGTTCTGAGTGTGTGCAAAGTGGAGGAGTGC
This sequence comes from Pardalotus punctatus, assembly GCA_013400915.1. Classification (NCBI taxonomy): domain Eukaryota; kingdom Metazoa; phylum Chordata; class Aves; order Passeriformes; family Pardalotidae; genus Pardalotus; species Pardalotus punctatus. The sequence goes on from VZTX01016138.1 coordinate 160,820, forward strand.
TTTGCTTTCACTGCTTAATAACCATCTCTCAGACTAGGTAAAGAGTCATATTGACAGAAGCTGAAAGGGGTCAGGCTGTGCACACAATGTGCAGGTCTGAAGGATGAAGGGTGGATGGGAAGTACAAACAAGTCCTTGGGATACATTTCACAAGGGATGCAAGGATCTGCAACAGCTGGATACAGTTGTACACGCCACCTCCTCAAATCGAGAATGCCCACTGTACTCTCATAAACATTTATCCCTCAGATGACAACAAAGATCTTGACCGACCCTTAAAAATCACAGGGGAAGAAAAAAAATCACGTTTATATGCAGAGATTACTGTAGGAAGCCTACCTCCCATGGACTCAATCACCAGGCACCTGATTCTGGAGAAATATAACCTTTATTCCTTTTAAGTTCCACGCGCATTTAGCTTAAGCTCATATCCAGAACTCTCCTAGTTCTCTCCAGCATCTTAATAACCAAATTTGTATGTTAGTCTTATTGGTATCTCTGAGGGTAAGGCTCTTCCAGGCCCTGCTTTGAATGTGCCCTGTACACACAGGCAACAAAAGAATTCTTGGAGAAAGGCACCGGCATGCAACACAAAGCACAAGGCAAAAGTGTGAAAGTGCCTTAAGCACATTAACATGAACATGAAAACAAACCATGTGCTATCCTCTAACAGAAAGGATTTAAACAAAATTTCTCCAAAACATACTCAAATCAGATTCTTGTATTTTTCATGTGAGGACTGAAACACCTCTTACTTCTTCTGTTGAGATATAAAATATATTGGATGGGGCTCTGAGCAACTTGTTCTGGTGAAAACTGTCCTGGACCATGGCAGAGGGCTTGGAACTCACTGACCATTGATTTCACTTCCAACCCAACCAATTCTATAATTCTATGTTAAACAGTTTGCATAAAACAAATGAGTAGTCACAGGAAAAAGTGCTGGAACTAAAACCCTTCACCTTTCAAAAAATATGCCTTAACTAATAGGCTATGAATCTCAACCACTATTAAGTCTTACATCCTGGTTGGTTTGAAGGTACAGCTTCAATTTCAGGCAAAGAAAAAGCTTGGACTTCTGGAACTCTTCCTGCATAAACACATGCCTGTCCCAAGGAGGGCAAAGGTACCCAGTTGTGCCTTTTCCTTCGTTTCCATTTGAAAAGAAAAAGGTTTCAAGCTTTCTTAGAAAACATGCAGGCATCTGTTGGAGTGGTTTCTACCATCTCAGAGAATCCGAGAGGTCCCAAGCCAGCAGAAGCATGCTGGGGAACAGTTGAAACCCCTTGGATGTTTCTTGTATGGTTTGTCCCAAAACCATGGTAACCTTTGTATGTTAATCCCCCTAGGTTGTTTGGTTTCAACACAATCCCTCACTCCTCCCCTCCCTTCTCCCCACTGGATTGCTCTATCTCCCTGCCCTCTCTCCAACAATACCAATCCAAAAGGCTATATCCGTGTCCCCTCAGCCTCCCCGCTTCCTCTTGCACCTCTGGATGGTTTCGAGAATAAACCATCATCGGAATACCAAGCAACTGAGCCCTCTGAAAATTTGTATCCTGAGGACATGTGAGCTGTCTGGCTCTTGGGTGTGTGTGTCTGTGCCTTCCAACAGCACGGGTGAGAAAAAGCGTCTCCTTGCACGGCACCAGACTGTACTGGCCGAAGTGGTCTGATATCAGAGACCCACTCGGAATATGCAGGGACTTATTCCACCCCACCATTGCCTGAACACGACAAGCATCCAGCTCTAAGAAATAATTTCAAGCCTTGGGCTTAAGGCAGAAATCATGCTGACCAGAAAATGGTATGCATATTAATTATGGGTGATTTCCTGCTGAGCTTGGTAGCTCATCCTATTCTGAACTCTCCAAGCACTTTTTATTTAGACAGCTAGAACTCTTGGCTCAGGTTTCTGAATGCCACACTGGAAACCAGCACCTAAAATCCAGAGCATATGTGTAATGCAGGCTGTCCCTATCCAGGCCTCTATAGAGAAACTGCCACTGCATTATTTCAGGATATTCATGATACTCATTTTATACAGACTCTTAGGAGAACTGAGTAACTGATCAGCTGCCAGTCCTTTTGCCAAGAGGAATGAAAGCAGTGATACTTCAGAAGGAAGACACAGAGAACAGAAGTCAAAACCCAGCATGATTTTGGAGGTAATTCCTGACCAACTCCTGCATGGAACCAGGATGCTGCAGCCTTTGGCATAACTGAATACACTTAGGAGTTACTTATGGAATGCTAAAGAGTCAAGAGGCACTAAGAATCTTTGCAATAATCTGTCAATAGTCTGAAGAACTTCAACAATGTGCCCTAGCCCATCCTCCACTTGGCATCTTGCCCCAACATTAAGGAACAGCACAGTCCTTTCTATATCCTATGTTTATAGTGTTTACACCAAGGAAATTCCTCTCATTCAGCATATATAGCTCCCACACATGCCAGCCACAAAGGGACCACAGTCGAGGAAAGAATCTCTCTCCTACTAAGTTTTGTGGTTGTCTTCTTTTTCCTGAAACTTTATGTTCACCATTATAATTGGTCCTTTGAAAGCAGAAGAAAGGGGAAGTAGAGAAAACAATTGTTCAGAAGTTGTCACTGGGTAAAGCTTTACAGGGGTAAAGCTTAGAGACATTTCATGGAATAAATGTGTGGATTATGCACAAGCCAAAAGCTGTTGTCAGTTTTAACTACTGTAGATATGCTGATATTTTAGTGAAATAAATGAAGGAAAAGGATGCTTCTGTATCGCCAGGCATAGAGCAAAGCAGCTTTGTTGCGGGCCATATCCTATTTACTCCCAGAAGCTGCATGTAAGAATAAAAATTTGAAACAGCATTATCAGGTGTACTATTCTTCCTCTCCATTTTATTAACACATAAAAGCATCATATAGAACGGTACTGAGGTAATATTAATTAATATTGTAAGCAACTGATCCTCAAAGCAATATTTATCAGGAAAATTGATAATTTAGCTATAAAAAAATAAAATAAAAAGAAGTCTTTCTCCCTCCTCATGTCCCTTTGAAACAAGCAGCTAGGTACAATGAATAGTAGTTTGGTTACTGATGATAATTTCAAATCTGTTAGAAATCCAGCAGACAAGACATGCTTAGCTCATTCTATATCCCATCTATGTATCCAGCCTTCTCAGACTAAGCACTCCCCCACTCTACATCAGCACTTTTACGTGTAACCACAGCCAGGCTCCTCTACAGGAAAGGGTACAGGAAGGCCCAGAGAGAACTAACAACTATTAGTGCTGAAAAATCTAAAATATCCCAGGAAACACACCTGGTCACCACCACCCTTTTATACTGAAGTTTGTCTTCCCTGTGAATAGCATGCACTGTGATAATCTCTTGATAAACAGTGCAGTTATGTCCCACTAGAGAAGCATTAATTGCCTCTGCCAAGAGGAATTATTCTTTGATCTAGCTGAGAAGAACTTTTGATTGTCCTACAGGTGTACACCATAGGTGATCTAGAAGGATAAAAACTGGAAGACGCTACCAAGTAACTTCGCAATGATAGATTGATTTATCTTGAAAAAGCTTCCTTTTGTTCCAGATTGATAAAACTTTATTACCAAAGCAAAAAAATAAAAAAAAATAGGAAAAAAAAATAATAGTACACTAGTAAAACTACAATGTGTTGGGATAAAAGAACCTAATTTAGGTAGAAGCTTTTACCTCTCTGGTTAATAGAGATATAGCCCATGACAGACAGACTGTGGATATGACTGAACTGTGGGACTCAGAAGTTCTCCTAAGTACATGTTCTGGCTCATCATATTTCATGTCAAAGAAGGCTCAAGGTATGCATTTCCCCCTGCTTGGCTGGAGAGGAATATGGTCATGTCATGGAATCATAGAAACAGCACTGAAAGCTGTACTTAAATTAAAAAAGATTATATCAACAACATGTAGACAGGGCAGGAGCTCAGTAGGGCTTTCATGGGAATGACTGGGAGATCTGGATCCATTGGTTTCGCATTAATTGCTGCTGCAAGTCAATCTCAATGCATTTCTCGTCAGCTAAATAAGCAACGTAGCACAGAAAGAGCTGAAATCCTATTTAGGCTACACCTGATAATCCATCTTTTATCCCCAGCGTGATTCTGCAGAATTAAGTCTGTTGGGTGTGTAAAAACTAAGGTCTGCCAGCCTTTATCCACTTGCATTAACTCGTGTTTACTTGTAACTGTGGCCACTACAAGGCACAGTTACTTTGGTAACTAAACAACACTCCTAGGGAATTTTTCAAGTACACAGACATTAACTTTCCTTTATAAATAAATAGTTTTTGTGTTTTATATATAATAAGTAAATAAACTTCAATTGATCTGGAGTCACAGTTACAAAGCATTCATCATTGCTTTATGTATTATCAAGAAGTCAAACATAAATCTACCAGCCCTATTCAGACTGGCTGAAGAGCAGATTTTGAGTACGCAGTTTGTGCTTGAAACCAGTATAGCCTGAAGGCTGATATGCATTTGTAATCTTTGCAGGCAACACTGAATTTGGGGGAACAGCTGGCATACCAAAGAAGTCCAGAGGCACTGTCCAGAAACCTGGCAACTGGATCAACAGAAGTCTCCTGAAGTTCAACAGGGGTAAGTGTCAAGTTCTGCAGCTATGGCAGAATAACCCCCAGCAGCAATGCAGGCTGGGAACAGACTGTTGTAAAGACCCGCGGGTTACAGGGGATGCCAAGTAAAACATGAGGCAGCAGCATGTTCCCAAAGTAAATAAAGCAAGCTGTACACTGGTTACATTAGGAGCCTGACGAGCAGATCGGGGCTCTGCTTGATGCCCGCAAGGATTTGTTTCCCACAGTTCTGTGGCTGGTTCTGTGTGCCCCAAATCAAGGATACTGAGAAACTGGGCAGAGCTATGGGGATGGTCATGCTCCCACAACTCCTGATGTGTAAGAGGTTGGGGGCTTCTTTAATCTGGCAAAGAGGAGGCTGAGGGGGGAAGCCTGAAACTACCTGAAGGGATGCTACAGAAACTACAGAGGTTTCAAGTAGCAGTTACACAAAGTGATTTTGCATGGCCTGCCTTTCATTTGTTATGTTACTTGTTTACTTTCACATTTCAGAGATCAAGGTAAAAACCCATTTTCCACTTAATTTCTGTTTCCCTATCTGGGTCAATTGCAACCTTTGGCAATATGTTAATTTTAAATCTGGCATGAGAATGGGAGTAGAAAGAAAGACAGCTTTTTACAACCCACTATCTTGGTCTTGTTTTCCCTTTTCTAAAGAAACAGATGGGAGGGGACTAAATTTAAGCTTGATTTTATTTACCTGTTTCACTCTTTATACAGTTAAACAGTATCTTCACCCTTGCAATTAAAAGGCTATTTTGGTGAATTAATGTTTATAGATACCTCTTAAGAGGAATTTTTTTTAATAACAACCCTGAGTGCTCTTTTCAGCAAGTGTTTGTCACCCATTGTCAGCTGTCTACCTTTTCTCTCTAATACATGAGAGGTACAGATTTTTTCATCGTTATCTGACAACATGATACACTGAACTGACTTCTCATTTGAGAATACAACTAATTCCCCTGTGCCACAAATTCTCCAGTGTACTGAATATCTGCAACTTTTTCTGGCTTCCACAGATGTGAGTCACAGCAAAAAAACCCCTCTGTATGTAGATCACAAAGCCATTAATTCTACTAAACCATGACAAGTACTTAAACATGAAACTTTGTCAAGTCATCTCAAATATGAAGGCACCATGGGCATAATTTTATTATGCATCACTTTATCGCCCATTATCCTACAGTCATTTATGCTCAGGCAGAATATAAAAGCTACAGTTTTGGCCCAAATACCATCTTAAATCAAATCTGCAGTCTCTTTACGCATAATACAGGGCAATGGGGAACTGAGGCTATAATCGGACTACACAGAGGTTCATCAGCAAAGCTGGTTTCAACAGATTACCTTTTCTAAATGCTCTGCAACCAGGTCACCTAAGGCATTGCAATACAGCGTCATCTAAGCCTACAATACACACTTAAACCTGTCAATTGACAGAGTTTGCTGTATTCAATTTAAAGAAGTTGTGTCTCAGCACTGAATATAAGTTTTACTTTCATTAAATTAACGCCTCAATGCCTCTTTATAAGCTGTGCTGAGCACGCAGATCTTACATGTCAAAGCAACCACACTTTTGTCTGATGGTTTTTACATTACCCTTAGATTACATTAAATGGAGCAGCAGAAACATCTAGAAGGAAAACATTCATATGACATGCTGAATTCTGGGAACAAATTAGTTCCTCAAATACAGAGCAGAATAGTATGCTCACCTAAAGAAGCAGAACGGGACTTATAAACTTGAAGAGAGCCTTGGAAAGTTAGAACATAACACTGGAGTGCAACACCAACTCAGGCTATGTGATCAAAGCCCGAGTGGCACAGAATCTGTTACATAAACACAACACCACAGTGGACATCAAAGTCCCACTCTGGCTGTTCTTTGAGATGGTGACAAGAGAGTGTTAAAACAAATATTGTTAAAACACAGCTATTTTCGTTCCAAATTGGGACCAAACTCAGAAGAGGCCTTTTTGTTCTAAAGCTGCTTTTGCAGGAAGTCAGGGAGCTAAAAGAAAGAAAAAAACCAGGGGCTTGCAAGAATTTCTCAGTTTTCAAGTTTGATATCTACTCCTTGATCTCAGATTTACATCTCTTCCCAAAGAGACTCTAATCTTAATCTGCAAGCAGGAGGCTCCTCAGCCTATTTCTGATTGTGAGAAATAAACTTCTGGTGATGGGAAAAAAAATAGACTCTTCTATTAATTTTTTAAGAAATAAAGAGTCAAACAGAAGAGCCTCGTGTTTCAAAAACCCTGCCAAAACTAAGTAATTTTTAAAATGTGCCTATTGACCAGCTTTCAAAAATCCTGCAAGTTCTTTATGTGCAGCCAAAGATGCTGTTTTGTTGATGACAATATTTGATTTTAGAAATAAAGCAGTTTAAATAGTTGCTAGGTATGCTCACTTCCAAGAGATACCTCACTGTTGTCATCCCTGAAGTACAGAAAACTGTTCAGATGTGGAAGAGCTAAAAGTAGGCTAAAGGCAATCCAGCAGCCCACAGCTGTTGCTCTTTATCAGAAAGCCTATTTAATATCAATTTAAGAAAAAAAAGAAAACGTAAACCAGGCCACCCCTTCCTTAACTGAAGTGCTGCATTATCTAGGGCATTTCTCTCTCCAGCCATCTGTTTTGAGCTGGGTGCATGCACTGAACTCAAATTTTATGCTCACAAGAGCACTCTACCAGTTTCTTCCAGAGACTACATGAGAAGTCTTAAATTTTATCTTTTCTCAACAGCAGAAAAAAGAAGCATGATACCTTGTAAAGGGAGAAGTTATGGCCTTGATAAAAATAAGCAAGCACTTCAGATAATGTCTGGGATGAAGCTGCATTCCACAGAAATCTATTGCATTGCTTTTCATTTGTTTCCACCATTCTTGCCTTCAGAGAAGTAAGTGTCTGCATTAATATATGTGTGATTAGAAGCATAATGTCTAAGAAGTCTTGCAAAGAGAAATTTCCAACATTTTCTGGGAATATCAGAGAGCATTAAAAGCTATCACCTAACATCTACCAAAGAAGTTGCGTTCTGCAAATGCAGTATTTCCTTTTCCCTTTGCTGCTACAAGATAGAACAAAGGTCACTGTAGGTATAGCAGTAGCTTATAGAACTGTGCTTACTATTCCTTTTACAGGAGGATGTTCTAACGTGATGATCTCCATGTTAAATTGGTTTCTTCTTTGATATAACAAATTACATAAACTAGATAATTCCATCAATTTGAAAGAAAAATCAAGTTTACCAAATAATTTTCTCTATCACCAAATAGAGCTCTTTCTTCATTTAGCAAATTCCTTCAGAGGCTATGTATTAGTATAGCACCATATCTAGGAATGAAAGACATGTTAAATGTGTTTCTGATGGTCAAAACTGGTCCAATGTCTGCATTCCTCCCTCAACTGTTAAACTGGGGAGCCAATATTACTATGCCTTGAAAGGATGGAGTGACACATGCCATTTTACATGCTTTCACCAGAACAGGACAGTTTAAGCTGTACACTACAGCCAAGTCAAAAAAGGAGCCCAATGACTTCAGTGGTACACAGTGTGTGCTTTGTGGGGGTACAAGAATGCTGTATAAATGGCATTTACACAAGTAGGGTAGAATTTCTTTCCTACAAGATACAGTATTTCATATATTCTCACTTATTGTGCATTAGGCAATACTGAAGCATGATTTTAAGCTAGTTGTAAATAACTTGATATTTAACTGAAGAGAACTTTAAAAAAAACACCCAAAACACATCAGCTCTTGAAATTACAAAGCTGAGCATCAGTTTTTCAATTCTTTCCCCGACGAAGATAATGAAAAGGGTAGATGATAAAAGAAGCTATCATGTATTTAACTAATAAAGACAGAACCCAATGAGGAGAGAATGTGAGATAGGAGGGAAGATGCAAAAGAACAGATAACAAGAAGATGATGTAGAAAACTGGGTAATGAAATAAAGAAGTCTGAAGGAATAGGAAACCTGTGAAAAGAGTACACAGAGTAAAAAAAGGGTATTAGGCAAAATAGAAAAGAACTGAATAAATACATTGTAACATCAGATAGAGACATGTGGGCTTTGCTTGGAAAGTGCACACCATATTTTGGGCACTACTGCACATAAATGTATTGATTAGTATCTTTGTTTCAACTGAAGCACTAGCTTACTGTAAATGGATAATGGGATTTTTGTTGCAAAAGCTTTAAAAAAAACCAAAAAAACCCCAACTGTCCTGCCCCCTGAACTGCTTGGTTCCTGCCAGCAATCCCTTACATGCATGTTCCTCCTCAATCACCAAAGCTTCCCTGCTTTTCCTGTAATTCCATATGGCAAGAGCCAGCATGTCTATATATTCTCCCTGAGCTTCACAGAGAAGCGGGTAAGAAAGCCTCACAGGCTTTTCAGGATGAGAGCAGATTTGTATTTGTATAAAGTGTATTAATGGATTTCTAAATTCGTTTGATTGCACCAGACATTTTTACAATAAATGTGTTCACAGACCGGTTTTCCATTCTGGTTGTTCTTTTTTTCCCCCTGTAGAACAACACCCTGATCCTAAAATCAGTTCAATACATAAGCAAGGAAGAGGAAGAAGGAAAAATTGTGGCTGCCACTCATTTAAGGGAGAAGGAAAAAAGAGAGAACAACAAGTATGAAAATGCCTCATAACTGTTACACTGCTGCTGCCCCTCCTCTTGATGGTCATGTTCACTCACTGCATTTCCTCTTACCTTGCTCACTGAAGTTCAGGCAGGGTGTCTTAGATATTTAAACAACGGGGATCTACCATGACCAGCAATCCAGTGATGTCCAGTATGCTCACTGAAGGACTGCTGAAGGAAGTGGCCAGATACAGAAAATGCTATCACAAAGTACAGCAGACTCAGAAGACTGACTTCAGTCAGTTCCTCCAAAGGCCCAGGAGGGGTAAGTTAAATATTCTGTGGACAGGGAAGATTTAGATAAGAAAGATATGTACAATCCTGCTTTGGTTTTAAAACCCTTTTCTCTTCCCATGCTTTGTTCCTGCTGTCAAGATAAAACAGCATTTTGATTTAAGGAATTGTTCCAAAGCCTTCATGTAGCAAAAGTGGCTATTTGGCAGTACTAAACTCAAGCTTTGCCTGCAGGGTACTGGGTGGTGTTGACAGTGAACACGATGGGATTTCTCTACAGAGAAGGGATATGGGAATGAACTTAGCAAGGCTAAAGAAATGAGAAGATACGCTACTGGTCTTGTAAATAGTGACATGTACTTGTAAGGCTGCATTTAAGGCTAGAAAACTTAAAATAGTCTAATTAAAGTCATTGGACTGTCATATCTAACATCAAAGACAGGAAGTATTTCTAAATATGCCCCCAAGAAGAGTTCCCAGCTGCTGGAAAGCAAGGCACCCTCAGCAACAGGCAGAACTCCCCAGCCAAACAATCCACTCACCCTAGAGATAAGAAAGGCAAGCAAGTGTTCGTTCACATTGTCCAATTTTGATATTTATATAAAAGATCTAGGCTAGCAGCATTTTCAATTTCCATTCACAGAACTAATCCATATGGTACAGCCTGGGTATAATTAAGGGCAAAAGGGGTAGAAGAGAGTTTGTGAAGTGCTGAGCATAAGAGCTCTCTTCCAACTGTAGACCTCTAATGTACAGATGACAGAAAGATGAGTACTCCGTTGTACATAGTGTTCTTTCTGGACTGACGTATTCTAGAGGTAAAGACAATTACTGAAACGTAAAGAAGGCAATAAGGACAGGGTTTTCAGCTGCAGGTTTTGTGCCCTGAGGCTTTGTGTTAGTACATCATGAAGGACATAAATGTACAGGCAGCTGACAGTGGAAACAAGAACTCAAGATTACCACGAGATGCTGAACTGTCACCTCCCCAGGTCTCCCAAACAAAGGCCTTTTCCCCACAGGCTCATTGGCAGCCCTGACAAATTTCTGAAAGGTTCTGTTCAATCCTCATCACGCCATCCATCCTATAATGCTTAGCTGCTCTCCTCCATCAATCCTAGTCTTCTCAATCTCCACTGCCCTGTCCAGTCTCCCAAATACATTTGCAGAGCACATGCAGCAAGCCTGAAAGAAACTCACCATGTGAGTTGAAGTACCTGATGAACTGGATTTTATCAGATACTGAAAAGACTTGTCAAACCCGAGTCAATTGATAGGAAGGGTCAACAAAAAAACTAAATTATACACAAATTTTGCATATGTCTTCAAAATCATTGTGTCCGTCAGGCTGGTGAGTATCAGTGGATGGAACCAGCTATAAATTCAAACACTGATTAACTTTCATGAACCTCCCTGAGTTATCACTAACACAATGAATAGCTCAGTGTTTTGATAAAAGCTCAGAATTGACAAATGCCTCAGATGTTTCTATAACACACAACTAGGAGGCAGTAAGTTTGTAAGAGCTGTTAAATATGAAGGAAATAGGACCTACTGCTGAAATGGTTCACTAAAAAAATTTCCTGTGCAAGAGCATGATTTAAAAAAAAAATTATTTTCCCTGATTTTTAAACATGTAAATGTGATTTTTATAATCATGATTTCTATTTCTAGGTCAGAAACCAAAAGCATTTCATTTATTGTGAACTGTGCAGTTTAACACAACTTTATACATGCATCCACACTGTCAATTTACGCATACTGTTAATTTCAACTACTTCAGACATATACACATTTATTCCCTGACATTTCTTATCATAATTTGTAAAGATGTATCTGAAAGTGCTTCAAGTCAGGGATATTTCTAAGACACATGCCTTGCCCATGCACATTCGCACTTTTACAGTTAAGGCATGCTGTATTTATTTGCAAGTCCCAAAGCATCATGCACTGAATTCTGTCCTCTACCTGGAGATAAAAGGAACAGCAGTTATCTGGTTTATAGATTTGACAAATTCTTCTGGGTATCTGCCAGCTTTGTAATCTACTTGAACTATAGCTTAAGAACTGCATGAGATCACCAGGGTTTCTGCACAACTTCAAAGCTCCCTAAGCCAGAGCTGTGCAGTTCTCAGGCTGAACAAACGTCGCCAGGCTCTGTGCACAGCTTTGAGGCTCCTTGAACCACAGCCATTTGTTCCAGAGGGTTTACAAATTCTATTAGGCATATCTGGAGCACACATAAATTCTAATACACATCAGTTATGTTTCTGCACTAAAAGGAACTTCAACATTCAGAAATACATGGCTTTTAACTACCATTTTACTCTACCAAAACAAATTTCATTTGGTTGCCATTATAATAAAAACTGTAAATAGGAACAATTTTCTATACTGTATTTAACAAAAAGAGGCCCTGTGAGATTGTCCTTGCAGTGAAAGCTGCTACTTATAAAATTCCTTAGTAGGAAAAGTTCCTTGTCTAATTAAAATTCAAACCACCATTAAAAAAAAATTTCTCCATTAGCTGGAGGACACATATTAACATTTTAAGACCCCTAATATCCAGAATCTTAGATGTAGTTCCTAATCTATTTTAATCTGGAAACAAGTTAGAATCTGAAACGTAATGCCTTCAACAGTATCGAGACATCATGAACGCTCATTTTCTCAAGCACAGCATGTGAACAGACCCAGGTGGACCAGTCAACAGCAAAAAGTGGGTTTTCTCTTACATAAGTAACTAGGTCACTGTCTAATGTCCCTTTATTATCCTAAGACATGAACTTCATCCTTTGACAGAGTTAAGAAGGGATAACAACCAACCTCCTTGACAGATGCCACAGAAGAATCTCCACAGCCTTCTCTCCTGTCAAACAGTAATGACATTCTTTTCCCTTTTGTAGAACAAATACTTGTTGATGCTAATCTCTTCTTTTTGTTTTACATCTTTATAAATAATTAAATTCTGAGAGCATCCAGAAACAATTCAGCTTTACTTGAGAAAGATGGAAAATTATGATTCTTCACAAAGACTGTCAGCAGCATACAATTGGTACTATTAAAAAAAAAAAAGTAATAATTATCTGATTTTATTTACATTACCCCAGCTATTTTCTTTATATTTTGGGGACATAGAGTAGAACTCCTTCTTTCTTCCTCCTATTTCTGTCCTCTCCTGTTCTATTCATCCATCTTTAGTTCTAGTATTTCTCTCCCTTCATGCATTTCCCTTAAGGGATTTTTGTTCCCTTCTATTCTTGTCTTTGTAGCTTTCTCATTTCCATTATTACTGCTTTTGTTTCCTTCAGGTTTCAGCTGTTCTTCTGCCCTTTCCTCTTTCCACTTTTAGCTTGATGCGACAGAAAGCCAGACGTTCCTCACAGACTTCTGAAACTAACCCTGAATCTTCTGTTCTCAGGAAACAAGCTTGTGAATGAAGCCTTTAACCTAAAGCTAAAGACAAAATTGGTTGGTTTCAGTCTCACATAGTAACAGAAGATCACAACTACTGGCCTGATCACAGGAACAGTTATTCATTGAGGAAGGTCAGTCAGAAGTAACCCAACCTTTCTGGCTGCTTTAAAAGCACACTTCAAGGGAACATTACTGAAGCAAGAGATGCAGTTTAAAAGCAGTTTCCTCTCCGTTTATGTTTTAAAGAGAAGACTTTTACCAAAAGCAGCCTCATTTTTTCAAAAATGCTAACACAACCTTTTATACTGGCTTAGACTGGTCTATTCTGGCTGGCTAGAACTATTTTGCTGGTGGTGTTAGAAGTCTCATTGTTTTAGCAAAAACTTAAAAAGAATTACAAATTATCCTTTTGTGCAATTGACATAACTCTTCTCCAAGCAGTTTGTCAGACTTGCATTTCACATAAGAAAACTAGCAAAAGAGCTCAAGATGGAAGACTTTTTTCCATTAATTTTCATCTCTCTCATCTGAAGCTACTGATTACATTTTTTTTAATCAAGTGCAGGTTGGTCTTCTCTATCTTCCCAAATGCAGTATTGCACGCAGCCATGCCTGAAGCTTCACATCCTCCTGCCTCCTCTAGTTCATGAACCATCATCCTGAAGACAGGCACTGGTTTGTTACATCCTGCTCTGTGGTTCAGTTTGAATTCAGTGTTTCACAACCACCAGGCTGGTTGTACACATGCTAATTCTTCAGGGAAAGTGGGAGAGAAAATTGAGTATACCTGTAAGGAGAGCAGTAATATAAATCTTTGTTCTGACAACAGTGTAGCTAAGCGGACAGTACTAAAATACATCCATTTTTATTTTAGACTTGGAAATTTTTTATTTACTGGGAATCTTATATATTTTGTCATTGAGCCTTTAATCCTAGGTATTGTAAAGACAGCCTAGTAGGCTGCTTTTGCAGTTTGTTGCCCAACTAAACACCTAAGTTAGAGCAGAGGCTGCCTTCCATTTCCTGCTAACGAAACCAGGACTCTCAAAATGGATGAATATTTTTATGAGCCTTCACTATTACAGACTGTAACAGATACTTCAAACAAAGTGATAAGTGCCGTGAAAACAATTGTATCCTGTATTTGTATTCTGCATACAAACTCTCATACGTGGTGTTTTTCCATCTTTTGGGCTCGATGGATTACTGCTGAATGGTTAAATTGTAACAGAGTTCCTAATTTTTATTTCATTAATTTACATCCGAGGAGTAATTGCAGCCTGCTTACAATAACCTCCATAGGCCACTGCTCTAAAATTGAAAGACTTTCTTGGATACAGCGTGATTGCACAAGTTTACCAGTTGTGTTTTTTGAGGTTAAAAACAAGAATTGACTGAGGAAAGGGACCATTCATTGTGAAACTGCAGCATTACAATAGTAACTGAAAAGTAGAAGCCTGTAAGTGTTTTTATAAAAACAGAAATAAAGTAGTGGTGGTGCTCATGCCACCTAAAGTACTGGAAGTTCTCTACTGCCAGCAGTACTTAAGGCGATCTACCCCTCAAGGCCAGAAGTTGAAAAGTGTTTAAACTACTCAGACACAGCTTTACAAACTATAAACGCCAAGCAACAGAAGTTACACTTTTGGAAAGAACCTGTACTAGTGAGAGGAAATAACCATCCTTCAGGAGGAACAACTGCCATGATAATGTCTTCAGAGGAACACACACATGGAAACAGCGTAGCAGAGGAGGTATTTCTATATGATAAAGATAATGCAGATCCATGTATACATAACTACTATTTTCAACTACAGAAATCTTTTGATTGGACTTAGAATATACTTGCTTGGGCTTCCACGTTATGTCTTTAGTACACAAGCCAGTTAAAACTACACCAACCTTCGTAACTACAGAAGAGACCATATGTTTAACTTTAAGATATTACTGCATTCCCTGCCACAAACACTTGTTTGTTGAGCATGACTTCTGGAAAGATATCAAAGGCATTGGAAGAACAAATTCATCCTTGATTTAATTCTAAGGATTTTCAGCTTTTATGCCACATGTTACCAAAAATAAAGCTATAACGTGAATGAGGGAATCTACTGCATTGACTGTATAAGCTTAAACATAGATCTTAGACATGAAAAGTCAGTTTAGCTGTCAGCCAAGGTGAAACTGATTTCCATCTTTGCCACTCACAAGAGCTGCTGCAGAGGTTACTTAGAGTTTGCTTTGATTTTAGAGACTGTGGAATCAGATCCTGATATGTCAAGGAAAAAAAACAAAACAACCCAAAAACCCCTTCCTCAGTATTTTCACAAGCAATCTCTCTGGGCAATTACAGACATGTGCTGACATATTCTACAGGAAAATTATTTCAGTCTTCCTGAAAAGAATTATAACTACTCTTACTTTTGCAGCAAGATGCAGCAGATTCTCAAGCTGTTTACAAACTTGCCTGCAACTGAAGTGTAGTTTAATTTAAAAAGGAGTGATGTGCTCATTCTACACCAGCTTTTCTGAGGAGGTTTTAGCTGATACCCTGAAGTTATTAATTTTGGAAGCCAAACTAGACTTTGAAGCTACAACTAGACTTTGATCAGAATGGTGAGAATAAAAGTCTTACTTTGTGAATGAAGACAGGAAGCATATGCAAACTAAATTTTGGTATTTTGTCTTTTCAACCCTCATGAAAAAGAGATCTTCACTACACTGTTAGAGTTTTACCTAATTTTGATCAAATCTGACTGTTATTCCTCATATCTGACCCTGGCAGCTTCTAGTTTGATCCATTCTCCAAAGGTTTACCACTGCTTTAAAGGAGTTAAATAAATATTTAACCTCATTTCATAAGCAGAAAAACTGAGGCACGGTAACTGCTTCCTTCCATGGAAACTTCTAGTTAAAAGTGAAAGATGCATGTGATCTGCAAAGAAACTACTGATACACCTAAGGCCACAGGAAGTGCTGATGTCAAATGCCCGACCCGAATTCAGGAGCTGCCACCTCCTTAGCCTGGCTGTGAAGCACAGTTCCTTGCCCTCTGGACTTGCAACCTTGATCCCACCATCACGTTTGGCAGACTGGCTGGGTCTTTGGGAGCTCAACGCGGGCACCTCCTACCCATCCCTAACGCTCTACATTACAGCCAGATTTCTGGAAAATCTGTTTTATGGTGGCTGTTTCATACCGGCAAAGCTGTAGCTTTGTGCAAGAGGATGAGGTGAAGGTAAGAGAAATTCACCAACAGCTCCGTCAAGAAAACCCAAATACCATACTTCCTGGTCTCGTGTGGCATTTGTTGGGCACTCCATACAAGTGTCAATCAGCGTGAAACTACTTAATTTATGATCTTAAGACAAAAAAGCAAAGGTAACATGGCTGCATTTCTAGGCACGATTAATGCTCTAAAAGATGGAGCAATACAAGGACCCTCGTCTTCCTCAAACAATGAGCAGAGATTATAAAACAATCCAAACGTACTACCCCAACTTGTCTCTATTATGCAAACAGTAACTGAGAACGCGTCCTGGGGGTGCCTTACATAACTGCTCGCTCCGAGCCCCCCTTGGCACCCGGAGAGTTGATTTTTCCCCTAACCCTGCACGCAGCTCCGGCTCCGCGAGTGCCGTGCGGGAGCACCCCGGGCTGGGCGCAGCCGGCGGGCGGCGGCAGCGCAGCGGCAGCCGCGGAAACTTTGCGCCGCAGGGGCCGGGCAGCGGCC
>VZTX01016138.1:177790-224660 GCA_013400915.1 Pardalotus punctatus
CTCGGAGCGGCGGCTGCCGCCCCTCGGGCCTCCTTTGTTACAGGGGCTGGGGTGGGGCCGCCCGCCGGCGATGCAGCGAGAGCGGGTGCGGCGTGGTGCGCCTCGCGCATCCCGGCACGTCCCCGCGCATCCCGGCACGTCCCCGCATCACTGTCGCTCTGCGCCGTTCCTCGGTCCGCGGGGAACGGGGGGTGGTTTAAACACGGCGAGCGCGGTGTTTAAGTTCATATTTAATTATATGGACTCAAAGGAGGAGCGTTTTGCGAGAAGGAGGGGATTATGCTGGGTGGCTAGGTGGGGGGTTTTTAGGTGGTCTGTGTGAGGAAGAGGATCAGTGGAGGAAGCGGCAGGTGATGCCCAAGTGCCGCACGTTTTGCTGAACCAACATGACAGGTTTTACACCCGAAACTGAAAGGCATAAAGTAGTTCTCTGTGAAAGGCATTTTTAACGGGAAAGCGAATGTCTGTGTTCAGTGGTCCCGATTCCTTTCTGCCCTTAGGTGTTCAGTACCTGTAAAGTACGGAACAATAGGGAACTGTTTGCTGTTACAATTCTCATAGCTCTTTCACTGGGAAACATTTGAGGGGGAAGGAGATGTTGCATTGAGTAGCTTTTGTGGCATTTTCCAAATCTTATGGTTGGGTATTCATGGTTTTACCTGAGTAAAACCTAAAGTATGGTTAAATGGAGTAGGACCACAGAGTGTGGTAAGAGGGGTTTGCTTGTTCTGTAGAAATTGATAGGCCAGGGACAAATCTGATGTGTGATGCAAAAAGAAGTTTTAGTTGAATCATCCCCCACAGTGGCTTCACAAGTCACACCAGTAGTCCCTCTCACCAGCAGTCAGCAGCTGCCAGGGATTTCCTCTCTGGAACAGGTCCCAGGAGCTTTCATGCCTGTAAAAGGGCAGTGTGATGTGACAAGCAAAGAATAATTCATCAGTCTTTCTGCAGAGTACAGACTGAACATGTTGGGGTTTATCCATTTACTTTGGTGTAGCCCTATGATTCACTGCCTCTTTCCTTAGGACATAGCAGAATTTTGTAGTTGACTTCAGCAGGGTTAACCACTGTCCCAGTATGCAGAACTTGATGCTGAAGATATGTAATTTTATGATCAACTGATACTGAAAATTAGTATGTTTTTATAATGGCTAGACAACTCAACCAGTCTTGTTACTGTTTTCATTACACTGCAGAAAATTCAAACCAGAACGTGTTGGTTTTTTAACTGCAGGGCTTTCCTAATTCAGTACTTTAAAAAACACAGGGTTTCTTAAATGAGTCTAAGCAGTGAGAAGCTGTATTTTTTTCTGCTTTCATCTATTTTCAAATCTTGTCTGAAATTCATCTTTGCCCTATGTTTTTGCCTTCTTAACTTCTTTCACTTAGCAACAAATATTGCTTTGGCTTTCTAACTGTCTCCCAAATGTTTTTTCTACCTGTCTGGGGAAAAAGGCAGTGAAATTCTCTCCTTACTGATCTGTCTTTGAGAGATCATGGAAGCGATATTCCACATATCGTTTCATATGGGATAAATCCCGCCTAGAATAAATCAGAGAAACCTGTAAAATGATCAGGTTTCTCTCATTTATTTACATATCCTAACTGATATGCACACGTATACCTTTGCAAGACCCAGAAAGGTAGGACTGTCACCTGCTTCAAGAAAGGATTTTGAGGACAGTGATTTCTAAAGGGCTCTGCTTTCAAAAACACTGCCAGAAAGACACTACAGAAAGTCTTTGATTATAATTAGTTTCAGTGGATCGAAAAGAACCATGCAAAACTAGGGAGACCTTTTGTTCTTTTATCTGAATACTTATTAATTCTAGAACAGAAAGAGAAAGCTCCAAACAAGCTGAGAACTTGATTTTTGTCAATCCCTTAATTAGGTACAAGTTTTCAACCGAACAAGGGGGTGTTGTTAAAAAAAAAAATCCAAATCAAATCCTTCCATTCTTACAGTTGAATGCAAGATTCTGTGTGTATGGCTACACATGGAACAGTTCAAAAGGGAGAGGGGTCTTCCTGAGAGGAATGTCCATCTCCAAGAGACAATATAGAAGGGTTTTGGGCCCTTAGGCTTGGATAACATACAGACAGCAGATAATACACAAATTCAGTGTGCTGATTTTTCTGAAAGCGATCAGCACCTGCAAAGTGTGGTCCAGTGATACCTGTGAGAACATCTCATTAAAAACAATGAAATTAGGATCTTCCTGATATATTCATGAGGAAAAAAATATTTTAAAATAAAGTTTTTGGGAAAAACTGGCAACTAGAAGCAAAATATATGAGTTACTGGTGAGGTTTGCAGTAGAATTTGGGAAGCAACCTGTACAAGTGTATTCTGTGGATTTCAGAAGATGTTTAATTTCAGCGGTGGGGGAAAGACTGAAAGATTCGTTCATAAAAATATCCTTTAGAAGAGCTTATTACTGCTTTTTTTTCTGCACTTCTAATACAGCTGTGAAAATTGACTTGTAGACTACAGAATTTAGGAAGTTATTAATAAGTGCTTTCTCTGCACTCCCAAATATTGACTGTGTCTGATGTCCTGCAAGGAAATGGAAAATTTTCTTTGACCAAGTGACCTTCCATTACTTACTACTTCATGAATTTTCTTTCTCACATCTTGCACCAATTTCAAATTCTCAGCACATCTTTGAAAATCTTCTCACATACATTATATAATTTAATTTGGCACAAAGGCGCATGCAAGGAATATATTTTAAATTCCCTCTGTACTGATGCTAGAAATCTCTGTGAAAAGCAGGAGCATGCTGGGATACTTGAATGTGTAGGGAAATATATGGTACTGTAATTCAGGGGAATTCACATCATCTGATGGGAATGGGCTGTCACAACTCCTTCTGTCAGTAATGAAGGGCAAAGAAAGTGAAAGAATGGGTAGTGCTTTATCCCTGCTAGAGGCACAGACAACCTTTTGAGTCCTGGCACCTTGAGAAATCTCAGTTCTTGTAAAACTAGAGGTGGAAATAGCTGTGAACTTCCACATGGAAAATAGGACAAGCTACTTGTTGAGGCCTTCCTGTGGTATGTGAATGGGAAGAAAATAAAAGTGTGCAGAGGGAAGAGTGTTGCCAAGGGATGACTGGCAACTGGCTGGCAATCTCTCTGAAGGTAAGAGGCCTCACATTTTCCATGGGTAAGAGCAGTTGTTGATTCAGACGTGAACACCTTACCTTTTTCTATGATAATTTTTTCATGTTCCAATATTTGCTGTGTAAGTATTCATGATAAAGCCTTTCTGATAAGTTGAAATTAGAAAAAGCCAACCTAAGGTACCCTTAGGTATCTGTGAGTGCAATTTAAATACAGGAATGGTTGACCAGGGAAAGTGAAACCTGAGAAACTAATTGGTTTTTTGTATCTTTTAATCCCAAGCTATCAAAAAACAAAGCTTTAATCTATCTGAAGAAAAAACATCGGCGTGTGACTTTGTATGCATTGTGTGTCATGCTACAAGGCTGCAGTAACCCTTTCTGGCCTAAGAATGTGACTCTTTTTTAATGACCAATTTCTGTGTGGATTGGGGACAGTAAAAATGGCATAGGATGTTTGGTACATTCGTAACACATGAAGACATTAGCTGTAGGCTTGCCTCACACTTTGGAGCTGGAAGAAATTTCCTGCATAGTCAAGAAGGAATTTCTTCCTCCTTGCCCTCAAATATAACTGGACATTTGTGCTGGTTTTTGTTTGCTTGCTAGGGTTTTGTATTTGTTCTGACTTTTTCTACAAACCTCAAGAAGAAATAGGAGAGCAACTGGAGGGGAAAATTTTTCTAAGATTAATTTGTCTGTTGGAAATCTGTTTGGATGATGGATCTGGCCTTGGGAAGGACTTTGCTTCTAGGTGAGATTGGTGGGGATTTTGCCTATATTTGCCTTTCCCTTCACTATGGAGGTGGTTTTCCAGCTGGACTCCTGTCTGTAAATCTCACCTAACCAGCATCTACTTGTGCAGCTGTCTTGGGTGTAGAACTTGGTGGTTGCTGTTCCTTAGTGATGGCACACAGCTGAATTTGACCAAATCCCAATAGGGTTCAGGTGAGTAAAGTCAGACTAATTATGAAACATCCAGGTTAAATTTGTTGGCCTAATGGCCTCTCCTGGTGTTGTGCTTAAGTCAGTAATTCAAGTGAGCTGTGAGACAAAAAGATAAAAAAAGGGTGAAGAGCTTTCTGGTTTGTATTCTCCCTCAAGGTGGATGAGAACTTAACTTCCCTCAGCAAATTTAAATACCATAAAATGAAAGGGGTTATAATATTCACCAAAAAAGGGGGTTTGTTTGCAGACATCTTCAGCTTCTCTGTAAGTATATTCTTCCCCATATTGGCTATCATCTCCTAATTTTAATTATTCTCTTCCTTAAATCAGAGGCATGTGAGACAGATTGGAAAAAAACCTTTCTATTGATTCACATTGCTATTTCTGAGTAAGTGCTAATACAGAATCGTGTTCTTGTGCATCAATTTATTTGGGGATTATTAGTTGTACAAAGCAATTATATGATCCTCTTTATTTTTAATTGTATGCCTTTACTAGTCCTTCCTTTGTGTAAATTGTGTTTTTGGACTTAACCTAGTGAAGGGAATACATCTGCAGCAGAGTTTGCTATTGTGAGTTTTATTTTAGTATTATGAAGCATTCTATACTTAAACATTATTTATTACTGCATAAATAATGTTACTCCTCCATTAGGATAATTATGCCCTATTTATTTCTCTGCTCCCATCAATTTCTCTAATTTAAGACAATTAAAAGTAAGTTCTATAAGTAACTTTTAAGTTGTGAAAACTACTTTTGGCTTGATAATACTAATAGAAATAATTGGAATTCTACCTGAGCAATAATACTGAAATAGCGAAGCTGTAGCTAAGTAATGTCAC
Source organism: Pardalotus punctatus (assembly GCA_013400915.1). NCBI lineage: Eukaryota > Metazoa > Chordata > Aves > Passeriformes > Pardalotidae > Pardalotus > Pardalotus punctatus. The sequence continues at coordinate 182,709 of VZTX01016138.1, forward strand.
TGTGTTCAACCATTAGTGATGCCTAAACCACAAGATTACAATACAAGGAAAAGCACATTTTAGGGTAGTGTTACAAAATGATCTAGTTTGAAAACTTAGCTTTATATTTCCTAGGTGGTATAGGCAAGTTACTTTTGTCTGTGATTGTTTATGAGCATGGCCATTCAACAATTGATGGGTAACAAGTGATCTGTTGTTTACTGTCTGTATTTGGCTAGAATGAAATAGCCAAAAAACCCAAAAGTCCAAGCAAAATCCTACTATCTCTCAGTGCCAGACAAAATACTGCAGTGCTTTTATAACATCAGTAAGCTTTCAGAATTTAAATAAGACATTACAGAGATTTATATGCCAGCCTTTCTTATTTAAATCCTTCTGCCATTTTTCAGCACTGCAATTCAGTGAGCTTGGGCCTCCCTGGTGCTCTTTCTTTATTTTGACTCCATTTGCTCTGTTCCTGTCTGGAAATAATTTTGCCACACGTGATGACTGAACTAATTCTGATTGAAGTTAGGAAATGAATAATGTATTTACCAGATGACTCTCTTCAGAGGAGTTTGCAGCTCTGAGGCAGTGATTTACCTCATTATTGCCCACAACATTCTAGTGTTAGTCTGGAGAAAGGAATATCCAACTGCCTGGACTGTGTCCTTTTAAAGCCTGTCTTCAGTTGAGGCAGATAAAATACGAACTCTGTGGTTTATTTCATTTTTGGTTCCTTAGTATAGAAATTCAGGCTATATCTTAAGGTAGCAAAAATTGTTTAATGTGTTTGTATATGAAGGTCCTTGTATGTTTTGTAGTTCCTTAACTGTAAAACTGGCTATAGAGTTCATTGAATGTCATAAAAATAGTTATCTATCTGTCCTCACATATATTTAATGTGTATGTTATATACATGCACACAAATATGCGTATGTGCATAGCTATTTCTGAGATATCTTAAAAGTATGAATTGTATATGAACTGAAAAAACCATTTTTTAATGCATTTGTGGGAACCTGAAATAATATCTTTGAATACCCTAGACAAAATCCTTAGGCTTACATTTTTCTATGCTTAGTCATTTTCCCAAATAAGTTACAATCTTCACATTCCTGTTGAAGGTGGCATTTTGCTGCAGCTGCATGCCTTCCTCCTTTGTGTTTTTTGTAGGTTTTTTCTTTTTTTTTTTCTTTCTATGCCTTGAGCTACTGCAAGTCATATTTCACTGACTGAATTCCAGAATGTAAATAATTAGTTGCATCTTGTTTGTCATGGCTCTTTGAGATAGAGCCCCCTCTACAACAAGGCAACTCTGGGTACAGTGTGGTAATTGAAATAACTTTGAGTTGTTGTTTTTCCCAGTTCTCAAAATTCATGATGTATTTGAGATACTGCAAGAAACTTAGCCTGCAATAACATCTGTCATTTTTATAGTTGAAATCACGCAGTTGGGCAAATCAGAGAAGACCGAATTTTCAGATTGATGTTGAGCTCTGGTCCGAGCTGCTCACTCTCACGTTTCTTTTTTTAAAATTTCCTTACACCATACAGCTGAAGAAGTTGGTGTGGAAAAGCACCTTATGCTGTGAAAGTGATTAATGTGCACCAGCAAAGGCAGGGCACGTGTCTCTGTGCGTGTAAAATGTGCATGATGGAGCAATAACTGCAAGTGCTGCTTTAGGCGATGAAGATGCTAGTGTTCATGAAGGGATGGGCACCTCAGGTTGTAAATTCTGAATTTATTCATTTTTTTAATGTTGAAATCTACGTACCAACAGTGATGTTACCAGTAAGACCCAGAACTGCTATAGCATTAAGAATAAACTGTAGCAATTCTATAGAAAGTGTCTTCTAAAAGTAGAATTAGGGAAAATCTGCACCTAGGCACCAGCAGTGAGGCCATTATCTCCTCTGAATATTTTAGCAAGTTTCCCTGTTCACTGAGGCTGAGAATTTCAGAAAGGCAATTCTGAGACATTCAAATGCCCACAAGAGCTACTCTCAAGACGTTGAAGCATTTCACACTGTCTGTCACTGCTGGAAAAGTGAAATCTAGATGTTTGATTCTCCAGATTTCTTGGGATTTGCATCCACGGAGGGCTTTATATCTCAAAATGTTGGTATCAGTTTCTCCTTTCTCAATGCCCTTTGCTTTTTCTCAAAGAGGGCATTAATCTACATACAGCAGCAGGGTATCTCAAAAGTTGTCAAATGTGCTAATACAACTTCACTGAGCCAGGTTTATCACTTCTTATTGTTTGCCTTTCTAGGGTTTGGTCCATGTTAAAAATGAAACATGAGGATATTCTAGGCTCAAAAATCTTTTTACTTTCCCCGGTGGGACTAGAAATACAAAAATAGTGGTGTTAAAAATCATGCTTATGGGAACAGGTTTGGTTGCCTCTAACTTCCTCAGGTTGTACATAAGACTTGTGTCTTCCTTGGGAAAGATGGAAATTTCAAGTCAACAAGCAAAAGAATAATGTGGGACATCAGGATTCTTGGTGAAAGTGAAAGAGGTGCTGCTTAGTCTAGAATCTTTAGGATGACACTTGAAAGGGCTGTGGGGATGATTTAATTTGATAGATGAAGATTCCAAGGATATGACAGTGGCTTGATAGCTGGTGCAGCAGTTGGACTAGGAAGGGACTAAGGAGTAAGACAGACCATGAAGAGTTTAAAATTGTAGTGTAAAATTACACTTGAGATCAAGAAAAATGTTATTATCTATTGTACTACAGGCTGTGGGAGAAAGCTGATCTGATGCATCAGGAGAAAAGAATGCAATAGAGAGACTAAAAGAATCTGACATTTACAAAGCATGATGGAAAAGGATTTGTGGTCAGTAGTAGCCTTCTGACGTGTAGGGGAAGCTGTTAATCTACAAGACATCCAGGCTATAGCAGCATTAAGAGAGGATCAGATCACATGCAGAATTGAATGCCAGTGCAATTAGAAATGCAGAGACCCTTAATATTTCCATGCCTTCGTTATCTCCTGAACAAGCTACCAAAACAAAATAGAAAGAAAAAATTAAAAATAATTCAAGTCCATACTGTTGAATCATTTAAAGTTTATTTTCATCAGTATTGTAGGCCAAAGTCTGGGTTACTCATAAGGGAGCCTTAAAATTGGGTTAACATTAGAACGTGTAAGAATAGAAAGTTTCATTATTCTTGTCCTTATGGAGAAGAATCTTGTGGGACAGATGTGAGACCCTGATTCCATGTGAAGGAACTTGGACCATGTTTTCCAGGAACTGTACAGGTGTGCTCCCAATATCTGTGACTCCTAGGCATGCTAAGCATGACCATTTAACAGTGTAGACGTAGGCTATGTATTGTACAGGTACACTTGTCTTCACAGTCACAGCTTTATTTCTAAAAACTGCTAGATACATGCTTTTTCTAATAACAGCTTTAATATACTGGTTTTACTCATCAGGTTTTCCAATTTTAAAGCTTGAAGCTGATTTGAAGCTGCCCTATATTAGTGCTGTGTGTCTCTGACAGTGTATTTTTCCCACCACCACTGTTAATTTAGCCTGTCAGGCATTGTGACACGCTGCAAGACCGAAAACTTTATCCCGAACACTGCAAGTGGGGGTGGAAGTCGCAACGGAGGTAATTACCACATATCTTGATCTTCAGGCAATGGAGATTGTGGTTAGGAATGATTTCCCTTGGGGAAGAAGGGGGAGGCAGGAGTCAGCAGTGCTGACTCGGTGCACTCTGAATGGTTTTTGGCATGGTGAGGAGAGCTGCAGCAGTGCAGGACCTGCAATGTGTAAGAGGAAATACAGCTCATCAGTAGTGAGGGGGACGCACTGAGGCTGGAGGGGAGCTGATGGGTGGGAGAGCATATCAAGAAGGAGATTTTAAAAGGGCAGTTTTATAAGAGATATGTTATACTTTATTTAAATGGCAGTTTTCCAGTGCTATTTACTATTGCCTTTCCTAGCACTGTGTTACAGCCCTGAGCTCCCCGTCACCTCAAATGGTACTGTGGTTTGCCTGTTGATAGTCACTGTATAAAAAAGTCTCTTGTTTGATGTTACTCTGCATTCAGGGACACCCATATATGTACCCATATCTTAGTATTTTTAGTTTTAAGGACCTCTGGAGTTGAAACAAAAACACTCTTGTCAACAGCAAACTGAGAGGCCTTTGAAAAATTACCTTTGAAGTCTTAAACTTCTTGCTGCAGGGCTGACTACAGCTGCACTTCTTGGTGGCAAGCACTGCAGGAATGTTAAAGTGAAAAAAGGGGTTTCAAGTCATCTCATTGCTGCTTTGTATTGCTGAATTTTGAATTTTTTGATGTTATGTTTGAGGTTATGCCCTTTTTCTTTGTGCATGAAACCTATAACTACCCAAGCTTTAAATTTTAAGTCAGCTTAAGATCTCTTAATTAAAAGCCCCCAAAATGATTTTTTTCCGACAAACCTAATTAATAAATGAAAAATTAGCGGGAAAAAAAAAAATGAACCAGTGTAGTTAAAATGGCTATTTGCTTCTCTGTTTGCTTTGATCCATTTGTCCTGTATGAGTCTTTACTGACTTTCATTAGAGGAAGTTTTCTAAGCTCCTGTGAATGTTATCGTAAGTGGAGGCCCCAGTGAGACTGCTGCTTAGTGAAAGCATATTTCCCTCCTTTCTTGGGTTTGCATTAGTGATGATGAGTTTCTGGAGCTTTCAGAGCTCTTGCCAGAAAGATAAGGCTATCATGTCTGTGCTGTTGTCATTCATTATAGTCGCTGCTGCTTGGTGATGTGCCAGGAATAGTTCAGGGATTAGCTGGAGTTGGGCATGTGGGTACACCTGCGTGTTCAGGCTAATACTGTGAAAAGAGTGGACTTGGCAGTGTAATTCCAAGTACTGTGAAGTATGTGCACATAAACTCTGCAAATCTCACCTGCAAGTTACACAGAAATGTAGGTGTGAAAAACGGAAAACTTCTCTGTTGCAAAACACTTGGTTAAAACTGTAGTTGGAGAGCTGTCTACCTCACTGTGTAGAGAGACCTCATCCTTTTATTCCCTTTTCTTCTCCTGCCCCTGCCTGCATGGCCCCTTGTACTGTCTTGTATACACTGTAATTTTCCTAGTTCACCTCCTCTGCAGGGACTCTGTAGGGCTGTGTGTTTTGTAGGGAAGCCTCTTCTCTTCTTCGTGCTCCTCTGACTCCAGGTGACCTCTGTGTCTCCTCTAGGACTACGAGTGGCTGAATCGAGCCAGCTGTGTGTTCTGACAACATCAATGCTCGCCCCGCTCTAAGCTGAGCCTCCCAGAGCCCATATGGGCTCTTACACAGACTCCTGGGGGATCCAAGGCCATCAAAATTCAGCATTGCAAGCAGCTTATCTACATAAAGTATCTGGAAGTGAGAGCAAACAATAACCAGTGAATGGCATAGTGATAGCTTATTACCCTGATAAATTGGAAGGCTTGCAAGTAAAAAGTCCTTGGGTAATTTTACAGGAGGGAACAAACATAAATAACTGGAGCCTTCAATAACTGTAACTTGTGCCTCAGAGTTTCAATGGAATATTTCATCCACTTTCCCCTGATATCTTACTCTACCAAATTAGAAGCATTATTTATTAAGATGGTTGTCAGAGAGAGTCTAAAATAAGGGAATACTGTACTGTAGTTCTTTGTAGTTTTTTGACCTCCTAGGTCTTTATTCTGACTGAAAAATTCTACTGTTCCTTAGGCTGCTTATTTTAATGTTTTTTTTTTTTTTTTGTGCAGGGCTCATAGGATATAATCACTTCAAAATTAACAACAAAAAGTAATTAATATATAATATTTTAGTGGAAGTTAAGCATTTCCAAAGTTCCAAACTTTGGGGAGCTGAAACTGCCTCTTCAACAGCACAGCTCTTTTCCTCAGGGTCAGGCTTTTGTTCTCAAAGAAGATGAGTCAAACCCTGCTAACTGGCTTTATAGAACTCTGAGCTCTAGGAATTCTGCTGTCGTGGACTTTTTTGCAGAGCTTTTTATTTCCCAGGCAAAAACTCATTTGCATTGTGGTATTGTTATGTGTTTTCTTTTGATCTCCTACTTTGGATTTCTAAGATTGAGTACTATTTTTTACTTGCAAATTTGCGTTGCCCCAGGATATAAGAGGTTTGTTTGAACTCATTTAATTGGCCAGTGATGTGAAAAATGATCGTTTTCTATATTGAAAATGAGCTCAAATAACCCCTTCGTGGAGTCCTTGTAACCTACTGTAACTTTCCATGCATTTTTACTGACTCAGATTTATCTTGTCTGGAGGGAGAATAAACTCTTCTAATCTTTTCCATGTTTGCAGCTATGATTTTTGGGTTTACAAGACATCGCCATAAAAATATAGAAAAATCAAAAGATAATTAGTCATGCTTTCCAGTGTTCTTATTTCAGTGAAAAAGATACAATTCCAATTAAATCAAAGGAGATGATCTGAACAGATATGATGTGCCTCAGAATAAAATGGAGTTTGCTTTTTAAGTTTGCTTTCCTGCTGATCTTTATTGTAATTTTGAAGAGTTTACCTTTTATTTACACAGAGGCTATATTTTATGGGGTGCTTTTGCACAAGAAGAAAAAAATACCTTTTTATTCTTTGAAAAGTCTGTATGCAAGAATCTAACCTGAAGTATTATGAAATCTGCATGACTGGTCTTAAAAAAGAAGATGCCTTATCAACTTATTTTTATCAGCATTCATGACATCTTAAAATTGTTTGTTGATTTTTAGAATGTTAGGAGGAAACTAGAAGCATATAAATTAAACTTGGCATCTTATACTGAAATTATAGATACATTGAACTATAGACTGTTTCCTCTATCAACTTTATCAAGACATGCAGGTTTCCTACCATCTCTTTTGTCTTGCCCCACTGCAGGATCCTTGCCTGTGACATTTTATGCTGTTCACAGTTGCCAAGCCCTGCAAACAGAGGTTGTATGTGTCTTTTTATTCCTATTTAAGAGGAACTTGTCTCTGGCTTGTAGGGCGAGGGTGTTATCTTGAGATTATAAGGAAAAGATGGCAATTTACTTTGCTTCCATGCTGTTCAGAATCATTAGCTCCTGCTTTTCTTTTTCTTCCTACTCTTTCTCCATTCCTAACTTAAACCATATACAAGAAATAAGCTTGGTTATGCATATATATATATTTTTTTTTTATTTATTTTTTTTAAAAAAAAATTTAATAGTCTTCTGGTATAGCTGGTCTGTATGATCCTAAGTGGTTTAACCAATGTGCTCAGGGAAGGCTGAATGCATAGATTTCCTGTTGGAACTTGTTGTAGCAGTTTTTTAAACTGAGTAACTGCAGATTGAAACTTGTAATTGCTAGGTGAGAGGAACCTTATAATGACACAGGTGGCTACGTGCATTATGGTATGCCTGCTATCTTGTTGAGGCTATGTTTTGTTGTTGAAAGTAGTAGTTAATCTTACTTCCCACTCTTCAGTGCAGTTGCAGAATTATAGTTTCATTCTATTGGGTAAGAACTGTGATAATTTTTCATCCTGTAGACTTAAATTTCTGTAAGGTGTGTTAAATGAGCAAAGTGATGATGAACAAGTTTGAGGAAAAATTATTCTTCACTCCTGAAACATGTTGGGAACTTAACGCTATTTCACTGTGTAGTGTAGAGCTAAAATAAGATAAGAGGGATGGCCAATGTTTATTATTCTAATTTTTGCCTTCTAAAACTCATCAGAGTTCTATGTATTTGGTCAGCTGTAGGGCCCTTGGTGATCTTGGCTCTATTCCCCTTGCAAGGTGTGGTTGCTGCCTGGCTGCCCTGCCAAGGCACACAGCAAAGATGTTATTTTTGAGGGTTTGCAAAGCGTTCAGCAGACGTTCTGTGTAACAGAATTACTTGTCATGCTTGGGCTTTCTAAAGTGAAATTCCAGATTGAAACCGAGACTGTCACTTACATCTTATCACAGATAGTGCAAGAAAATAATTACCAAGGAAAAAGAGCAGACAGACTGCGTTCCAGGCATTTTATACTGTCTGCCTCTATTTTAGGGTGAACGTGCACCACAGATAGAAGTATCCAGACTGGGAGGGATATATGCAGTGCACCATCTCCTTTTAATTTTCTTTGGAGGAAGAAAATCCAGACCTAGAGGTTCAGGTTGTTAAATTACTATCTTTCATGTTCCAATTCAGAGTTAAATGAATAAGAAATCCTCCACAAAACAAGCACAAGAGTTGATGTGGCTTTGCTGTTTTTTCTGTATATGATTTATATTTGGAGCAATCTAAAATAAATGAATGGTTACAAAAGAAATACAGGAGGTTAGACTTCGGGCTGTTCCAAGGATGGCCTCCTTGCTAAGTCTTACAGCCTATGAGCTATCCTATATATCTAGAAGCAGATTCGGCAAGTTTTTTGCATGTAATCCCCAGTAAAACTTCTCAGTCTTTTATTTCAAGAAGTGGTTTCTATACTGCTGCAAGCATCTTTAACACCATAGGTAATGTTTCAATTAAACATATCTGTTCATGTTCTCACTTCTTCTCCTAGTGTTCCAAGTCTATTAATCTTAATTAATCTGAATATATTATTTTAATTTCTTTTTCTTTTTGTGTAAGTGCTGTTTTTTCCCCCAATGTACCACATAAAATATCTTATTAGAATCCAAAGCTGGATATAAATAAGACATAAAATATGGCTTATAGTTGATTAAAAACCAGCAAAATACCAATTACTTTCATATTTGTCCTTGGTTAAAGGGGAAAAAGGATAAAAGAGCTACCACAGGATACCAGTTCAATGCAAGCTCCTGGTGTGGACAGGTTACATTCACACCCTTGTGAGTTCTGGAATAGCTTGTCTTTGCAGACGAACCCTCAGATCAGTTGACAGGAATGATGTCTCATCAATGTACGTGTGCATATCCTGATTAAGGGTACACGTTGTTGGAGCTGACAGGAATGTCAGGCTCTTTAGATTCCCAGAAATTCTCTAAGCCTGACAGATATGAGGCTGGTGTTGGCTGAATACATTGAGATAATCTTTCACAAAAGATGAGTCATTCCTATATGAATTAGTACCACTTCCAGCATCTGAATTTACCATTCCTCTGTGAGATGTTTTTTTTAATGATTTACAATTCAGAGACAGAGCTGTATATCTTATACTACCTAACAAACACTTAAATGCAAGAGTATGCCATACTTTTGAGGCATACAGAGATTTTTTTTTTCCATTTAGAAAAACCCACTAAAGTCTTACCAAGTGTTACCAAGGACATATATTGAGATGCAAATATATCTATTGGAAGAAATTGTTATTTTTCTGGGCAGAGGCAGAATAACTATCAAAGCATGACTAAACCTTGGAAAATGTTAAGTGTTCTGTATCTGAGAGAAAGGATGTTTGTCCTGGTCTTTCTAGTTGCTTCATTTAAGTCATATGTTACTCAAACCTTTAAAGAGCAGGTCCTAATATTGTGGTGCTATGAGTTTAGTAAATAAAGATACAATTCTTTTTTTCTTTAAATATGAAACTGGCATACTGATAAAATCCTGAGTGTGGAAGCAATTTCATGAGGAACAGATACTTGTCACCTATATAACTAGCAGTAGCTATCACCTCTATGCAGTCATCAGTGTGTCAGTAAAATAGGTATTGTTTAACTATATCAATTGCATGTTAGCGTGTAAACCCACTTTTTTTTCCTCAAATTTGCTTCAAGTAGTCATTTAGGTCAGATTTGCACTATGAAGTTTTGCTGGCATAGCTGTTGTTACTTTTATGGAATGGTCGATAGCCACTGATTTCCTTTAATCTTTTATTCATAATAATCCTTTTCTTTGTATACAGTTGACAATAAAATAGTCTTTCAAGTAAAAGACCCTGGAAGTCTGAGATCCACCTGCCGGAGTGGGAATAGATACTAATGAGCTTGGTGAGGGAAACGGACTTGTGCCTCATGAGAGATTGTCAGAGTAATTAAATAGACTGGGCATGAGGTTTAGGCACGGGCAGAGCGCAATTATGGCCCTCACACAGCACTGAGAAAATGCTTTGACCACTTTACTTCTCAGTCCTAGATGCAGTAATCTAAAAGATATCAAGCTTTCTTGTACCGATGATAGTGAAGACAATTTTCGTAATATTGGGACAGTAATTGATGAAATTGAGTATTTGTCTTGGCAGGAGCAATGGTTGTAAGCTAAAGAGTTGTGTAACAGTTGTGTCAGTACTAAGTACAGTTTAATATTTACTAGTTCAGTGTAAATTTTCTGCCAACATTAATTTTGATTCCAGGCATTAGAACTGGATGTTGCCCTGGCATAGATAGATACAAAAAACACACCTACAGAAGGATTCTGTCTTGCTGTATCTGGTCCTTAGTTAAAGCAACACAACAATCTATGTGGACAAGCCAGAAATGAAAAATAAGAAGAAATAAACATCAACAAAAAAAAAAATTCAAAATGTAGCTTGATGTTCTTCCTGAGCCTATTTGCATTAACCTGATCTGTAAGCAGCAATGGGTTAAATAAGCAGAAAGTTACAAAACCCAACCATTTTAGTCTTTTCAGTCTTTCTTCTTTAGTGCTAACAAGGAATAAATATGGGCTGAGTTTTGCACTTCTTTCAGTCTTGCCTCTAATCAAGGATCTTCTTTTTTCTTTTGCAATGGATAACATGGGGCTTAAGAGACTTCAGTTAAGAGGGACATGTGCATTAATCTAGGGCTTTATCTCCTCTTAGGTTGTCAGATATACAGATCCTTAATAATACCTCCTCTTTAGCATCTCACTGATGTCTTGATCTGCTTCCAGCATGAAAATTCAAGCTGTAAGATGTCTCTGAGTGGTTAGATCTTATTTAGGATCTCTACATAACTCTGATTGCCCATGTTCAGGAAAGGCAAATTCAAATTTGCTTTACAGGAAAATGGGGTCTCGATATAAAAAGTGGAGTGTAACCTGCACTGTTGCAAATAGATGGTAATTGGCCAACATATCTCTTAATTTATCAACATCAGAAAGGTGAGGTACTCAGTTTCTGAGGGTTTTGGATTTTGTAGTGTTATAGGAATCATAAGCAATTAGAATTCAATTAGTTCCTTCCAATGTCTAATATCTGGTGGCACTGATCCAGACAAGAGCTAGATTAGTGAAATTTTTATTTCTGTCTGGGCATGCTTAGTTCAGTGCTGTGTGCTTGTGGCATGTGGGGTTTTATTGTTTGTTTTAAGATTTATCTGACACCAAACAGAAATGCTGCCCTGCAGGTGAGCAGCCTCTGCTTTGTAGCCTCTGATCCAGACAGGAGACAGCCCTACAGGTGCCTTAGCAGTAGCACCACTTCCTAAGCATGATGCAGAGCTTATGCAATGAATTCTACGTTCTCCAGCTACCAGCAGAGATGAAATTGGCAGGTGAAGAAGGTGGGGATGTATCACAGTGACTTTGGGCTGCTGGTTTTGTGTGCTGGTGCCCTCCACAGCCAGCCTGCTGCTCAGGTGCTGTGTTAGTGACAGGCAGAAGAGAAGTATTTGGACAGGTAGATGTCTGCTTGGACAATTGCTAACCCTGTTCATCAGTAACCCCGAAGGGCCATAATATGTGAAACAATACAAGTGCTCCCCAAGGCATTCAGCCTACACAGAGACCTCATGACTTTCTCCATTAGGTGTAGGCTAAATTTTGGTGTGGTGGTGTCAAAGAAAGAGAATTTCCAGGAAGAAATTTACTAAGGTAAAATTCCCAGAAAGATCAAACAGAACTGTTACAAAGATGCTGAAAGCACTGAAAGGCAAAAAAAAAAAAAAAAAAAGGCAAAAAAAAAGCCCAAGAAATGAGACCAAGGAACTAGAGATATTGAAAAATGAATTAAATATTTTTTCCCAGTCTCTTCTGGGAGACGTCCAATGCTTTATCGGGGAGAAAAAAAACTCTGTTGACCTGCAATTTCAAGCGTCTGAGTGAATGTGGAAGCCAAATCACAGAGCTCTCTGTCTGTAAGAGCAGGACAGATTGATGAGGTGCTCAGTGACCTAGCTGTCATGACCCAGAAAGTTTTCCAGGAAATGAAGGAGACATGGAAGCTGCTGGTGAACTTGAAAAATGCTTAGATAAGATGCTTTAAGTAGTGCAGGAGCTAAATAATTAGCTTGCAAACAAACAAAAAGATTTCAGGCTGCTTTCTGCATAAGATGTGCTGAACATCCAAAGGACTTAGGTAAGCAAGGGTGTAAAATAAGAGCAGGCTGGGAAAATATCCTAGGTGCAGAAGGCAGAGCCAAGAAATTGGATTGCCTCAGTTTAAATGACATTATCTTTCGAGAGAGAAGTTGTGATGATTATTTTACTATAATGGACAAAAAGGGGAATTTTGGTAGACAGCTTAAGTGACCCAGCTCTGAGGATGCTGCAGCGTTTACCTGCAGGAAAAGAAATCTCATTATCCAAAGCTCAAACAAGTCTGTAATATGTGCCTTAGAACTACTCATCCATCTCAGTTGGCCAAGAGACACTTGAGAACTAGAAAGAAAGAAAAAAAAATTTCATTTGAACTGTTAAAGGTATGAGATGATATTTGTTCCTTACCTAGCCAAAAGCCCGTGAGGCATTCTAGAGTAAATTGGTACCATGCCAATTTCTTGCTCCTTGGAATTTGAGGCTAAAGATGAAAAGCCCCAGCATAAGACAAAGCAACTGCTAGTGAGAATACTAAAGAAGAGTGTTTTGTCTGTATGAATACTGATGTGATATGGCCTTGCTTGAGAGAGTCTGAAAGTCAGTGTTCTCTAATACCTGGGCTAATAGAGTATTTTAGAGTTGGAAATTCTGCCATAAGGAGTCAAAAATATTGTAACAGTACCTAAGGTGTTCTATTGTTTAAATTCTTCATTGCACCTGGGAGTCTGATTTACAAATATTTAATTCTGAGTAGGTAAAAAAGGGATTAAAATATCAGCTGTTCTAGCACTTTTCTCAAGCCAGCAGAGAAATAAAAGGATGTGAACCTGTTAACTACTGTTTCTATTGATGACATGCTCAAATGTCAACAGCATGTGAGCCTATCATCTTGTACACAGTCTGCTCTCAACTTCTGAGAGTAGCAAAGAAATAGCGTAACTTTGCAAATAAAAAAGCCCTGGCTAATTCAGGTATTGAGTATTGAAACATCCAGACCAAAGAATGTTGCAGAGTTGGCAAAGACCCAAAGCTTGAAACCTTGCCCGGGTTTCCTCTGGTCTCTCACCAGGCAACTCAGGTGCATGAATATGACTTTCCTATTAATCAGATTTTTAAAAAGACCTGATTAGCTTGGTTGCAGTGATAGGTCTAAGATGACTGCAGGCTTTTGCACTGCATTGCACCTGATGTGTAAAGCCTTTGAGACAGCATAGAGCCCCAAGGAACGTGCCACTTAGGCACGTGGCAAGAAATGAGCTTGGAAAGAGCCAGACACACGAGTTTTCATACCATAATTGTTCTGCTGAATGCATGCCAACCCAGCAAACACCTTTTCTAGAGTTCATTTCTATTTGGGAGCAGGCTGAAGAATGCTTTCAGTTCTCTGATGAGATGGTAGTGTTAGGTTGCACAAGGAAGTGCTGGAGGTTTGGTCTGTTCTGGTGATTTGGAGAAGGAAGGAGCCATATGGGGGAGGAAGCTGGAAGGTGTTGCAGAGTATGAGGACTCCCTGATCCATTGTGTGTGATGGCAAAGCCAAATAGCCTTTGGGTACTTGAGATAATTCAGCAGCTGACACTGCCCCTGCAAGTTCTATGTTGAGATCATTAACACAGACATGGTACACTTGCTGATAGGCTGCCTGTCAGCTTCTATGGTTTTAGGGCAAGCAGTAAGTAACATTTGATGAACTGACACAATATGCATGGTTTATACACCAACCTTTCCGTTTCCAGGGGTCTTGCAAAGGCCCAGTGAATTAAGCAACGTACTTTGCTAACTGAGTTAGTTGTGAGCTAGAACTGCAAAGCAGGGGATGAAACTGCATTATGTGGGAGCAGGCACTAGGAAGCAATTGTGAATTTCATTGAAGATGAATTCAAGTGCATGGATATCCTTCCTAAAAGCTAAATGGAAGAGACAGATTACATTATTTAATAAGATGACTAAAAACTCAAAAGTCTTTGCCTGGGATCCTCTGTCATGAATGTGTCTGTGGAAGGAAGGGAAACTTAGTTTGAGAAGAAGAAAACAAACTTGAGGACAGGCTTGTTGCAGCTGTGGTTGTCCATGTAAGTTAGAGAAGGTAACTAGAAGTTGCAAAGAGTGGGAAAGAACTGAACATCAATGCATATTTAATCACTGGGACATTAATCTCCTTCCTATGTTTAAAACTGCTCTCTTTTTATGCTTGAATTTAAAACATTTTTGTAGTTTTTTAAAAAGAAGTATATAAAGGAGTGGAACAAAGTTGGATATGTTTCTGAAGATGTCTGAAAAATTCATACATGTTGCTGAAAACTAAATAACTGAAACAAATCCCACAGCTGAAGGTATGATTTTAGACCAAAATTGGAAGTATCCAGAAAATCTTTTATCATACAAAGTCAGCCACTTGGCAAAACATTTGTATTTTGTAACAAACATCAATAGTTCAGAAAACATTTGTAAAAGTTTCATCTCATGTCAGAGGAAACATTTACATAATATATTTTTACAAGCATAACAGTTGAAGTGTACAATATTGCTTACCAATTTGGGAACAATATTTACTTCTGTAGAGTGCTGATTCGTTTTATTAGTCACTACTCAGATTTTACACTGGAATTGTCTTTATAAAAGTGTATTTAAAACAAAAGAGATATTCCCATTTAGTTTCATTAGTAACCTTCAGGCATGTAGGCTGGATCTTAAATTCTGTGCCACTGCTGTGTCTTTATCTTTGTTTACAAAGCAGGTATTTTAGCAGCATATATAGACCTTGGCTAAGGTCTTTCATTCCCTGAAGAATTTACATTTCTTGAGGTGTTAATATGGTGCGTCTTCCTTTCCACATATTTTTTGTACATATATTAATGGAATAACAGAGTATATTATTTGGCAAGTGTTCTGTTATGTCCTCAGTGCATTACAGTTTTATTTCTATATTTATAAATACTGAAGTGAGATTTACTTGGGAGAGGTCCAACTTAAACTGAAAGACAAAAGGACGATTTACACTTTCTTTTCCAGAGGAAGGAAAGGGATGGAAGTAAGTGCGGGCAGGGCAAAACCTAGGAGCTCTGAAGGACAATGTCAGCCTTTTGCCATTCAGCTGGATTCACCCTAATGCTGTTTCCACTTTCCTGCCAGCTCTAACAGACTCTTTTGCCGTTAGATGTGCATGTGGCTGCTCGCTGGACCATACTGAACAATTTTTGAGCCCCACAAGCCCTCGTCCACAGTGATCGGGCAAGTTGTGCTGACTTGCTGTTTCTTTACTGTTATTTTTCCAGAAAAGTAATTTCTAATGTAACTTTGGCCTGAACTTAAGGGCTCAATTACCAAATGGTGCTATACATTCACAAATGGGAATGAGAAGCTCATTTACAAATGAGGTGGAGGGGGGCTCACGCACAGGAAAAGGAGTCCCCTAAAGTGCTGTTTGTGTATTAGGGGGGAGAGAGGGGGGGAAGTTATGGAATGCAGCTGTAGAGCCTATAGTGCCTGTGCTGTGTAAAATGTCTGCATTGCTTGCCTCTGAGCTCACAATACAGCTGGCATGCTATCAAATGTCCCAAAGGGGATTAGCAGTGGGATTTTAGTAAAAGCTGCTCTGTATAATAACTAGTGCTTTTTTAAAAATAAAAATGTGTCCAACACTAGAGGGGAAGAACCTCACAAACCCCAATTGTGCAAGTCCTGTTTCAGTATGTACATGTCTCTGCAGAGCAAAGAACAAATATTGGGGTTTGCTGATGCAAATGTTGTTTCTAGAGATGGGTCACAGCTTTCCACCTTATACTCCAATTAGTTTTTCACTTTCGTGGTCTTAGTTTGCAAATTATTTTTTGGTCTTCTTTTTCCCCCCCTCTTGTAATCGCTTTTGCTTAGCTTTGGACCCTTCCTTTTCGCTTCACCCCTGAAATGGCCATCTAACTTCTAAATGCTTTGAGAAATATATATCCATGAAGTCCTTTCACCTTGACCCCTTGCTGCCTGCTGCTGGAAGTGCAGTTCCACATGGCATCTGTAGATTCCACCTGCCTTTATGGTTACCATGGAAACCAGCCACGGGCTGCAGAAAGCCACTGATGAGACAAGAAAGAAGGGATAAGCCTTTCTAAAATAGAATAATAAGTGTAGGACCGAGAACAAACCTCACTCTAATTGTCCAGGACACACACACAGCCAAGTATGAATTCTGGTGGTGCTGTAAGGCAGAGTTTGATGGTATTTTAAAAGGGGAAATCTTGGCTTTGTTTTCATTTGTGCAGGCTTGTGCGAGGGTCTCTTTTGGCTTGGTGAACAAGATTGAATTCAGCTTGCTTCTGTTCTGAAACAAAATTCACTTTTTCCTTTGAAAGACAATGATCCTAAGTATTCTTCAGCTTTAGGGTCTGGTTCTTGTTTTCAGCTGGGTGATGGGAGCGCTGAGCACAGGTATGTATTCCTCACTGGTGGCAATTTATAGAGGTGGTGTGAATGATCACATAACGCGTGAGTTGAAGATACAGGCTGAAGAAAGCTGCAGCCTGGCAAACCTGCAGCTGGTGGATGTAACAGCAACTCAGACATCCAAGCTCAGGCTCAGCAATCTGTTCTGCTTCTGAACGTGGGTGGGATCTTGGGTGGCACTGAAGCGATACCTCTGCGTGCCCAGAACGCTGAGGAGCTGGAAGCTTGAGTCATTTTCCTTCTGTCTTGCTCTTGGGTTCGTGTTTCTCCAGTGGTAAGAACTTACTAGGAAAAGGCCCACTTTGGATTTACAAAAGGCTCAGTTTGGTAACTTCAAGATGTAGCAGCAGACAGATTTAGTTATTTGGTTATTTTACTTATTTAGGCGAGGATTTTGTGGATGCTCATTTAGCGAACAAAATGCTCTGCTTACTTCACTGATTTCTTGATGGAAGGTGAGAAAGGGCAAGAATGGCCTGTGCACCATAAACATCCACAAGGTGTGTTGAAAACAGATGCAGGCAAACATAACTGGCTCTTAAAGCCAACTGGAAATTCTGTGCCTGTACCACTATGGTCCTCAGCCAAGGCTGATGCTGAAACTTCAGGAGGGCTTGTCAGTTCAGGACTTCTGTGAGGTTTACTGCAGCCACATGGCTTTGGCCACTGCAAAATAATGATAGAACTGCTGAGTCCACTGATTTCTCGCTGACAGTTTGTGATGCTGCTTTTTTTCCAAGCCAGGCAGCTGTTCACTGGCAACTGGAGTAAGAACACTGTGCTCTCAGTTCCCACAAGCTGCTGAACAGTTGTCAAGGGGAAGCTGACTTCTATTAAGACTTCTGACTGCATTTGAATCAGGAATGGCTTTGGAGCCCATTACCTGTTCTTTGCTGGTCCTAGATCCTGACCTCATTCATTGTTAGTAATATGGAATTGTGCACTGATTTCATTGCACTTATCTTTTCACCTAATGGCATTATGAATGACACAAGACTGACTTCCCCCTCCTCTCTATACTATCCAAACTTACTAAAGTCTTCAATGTTATTTTATGCAGCCTCCATGGTATACTTCAGTGGGTCTTATTCAGCCTCATAAAACTCAGTAATAGTTGCATTTTCCAGAATGGATTTATTTTTCTTTTGGAATTACTATGGTTTTAACATAATAAAGAAAAATTCCAACATCCTGAACACAATGATTATTAAAACCCACAATTTTAATATGTTTTATCCCTTTTGTAAGGCCATGAAACTCAACTTGAAAGAGAAGTTTCTCAGCTGTGAGGCGAAAAAAATGCCACCACTTTATTAACAAAGGGGAAAGTGTGTTACAGGTGAGATGAGACTACTCTGGTGACGCATTTATATTGTCAGTATGTGTTTGCTTTTCTAGTCCCTAGTGAAAACAACAGATAGGACATACTAAACTCATCTCGCTGTGGAGATCATGCTGGTTAAGCAGTTTTGTTTGAGAAGGGTGGACTTGTGGCAGTCTTGGGTGCCAATAAGCATATTTTTTTTTTCTTACAAAATAGGAATCTGTTTTCAGTACTCTTATGAGAGGCTCCATGGTTTATAGTAACAGATTATTTTTAGTAATGCTCGTGTGATAAGAGAGTAGCAAAACCCCCTGCAATTCTTTTTGACATGCATGGTTGAATGCAAAGGGTGTAATTAGGAACTTTGAACTAATAAAAACATCTCCACGGCTGATAGTGTTTGCTGCTCTGCTTCTTGAGATAGCTGTTGGAGTTTGTTTCCAGGGGACCAAGCCTGCTATAATGATGTTCTGCAGCAGAAGATGATTGTTCTTCACAAAGCCACCTTTTAACCAGCTCCTCTCAAGGGACGTTTCAGCTGATGGCAAAGGTACATAGATGCACACACTTCATGTGTGAATGCAAAATACAAAGCAGTCAAAGGCAACCTCCAAAGCATTTTGTATGTAATAATCGCCCCTTTGGAGAGAATTACAATGTATAATGTGTTTATATTACATGGTGTGAAAGCTGAGAACTTCTCCTGAACCACAGCTGAAATACAATGCTTTTGTTTATAACATCTTTTTCTGTCATAGAATCATTATGATTGGGAAAACAACCTTTAAAACAAGTAAACAATGAAAACCCAAACCCCACTTCTTTAGCTTTTTTCCCAATTCTAGAAATTCAATATTCAGCTTCAACAAGTAACACAACATGCTACCTTTCTCAGCCTCTGCTGCGTGTCTTAGATGCTGTGCAATTGTTATTAACATATTGTGGCAGCATGAAGTGCAAATCTGGGACCACACTTATCAAAGGAACTTGCTTATTGTAAAAATTATTCTGGTGATGGAATTGGAATTTCTCCATCTGTGGAAGTCTTTGTATTTTCATGTGTATGAACTGTACTTGACTGCATGGAGAATTTAAACCGGAGTTTCATGGTTTGGATGCAACTGAAATGTATATAAATAATGATAAATAGAAAACATGCGTGAAAAATTAGAAGACCGCACTAGAACTAGGGAAAAAATTGGAGCAAGGATGTCTTTATACCAGACCTGTCCTCAACCAGACCCAGCACCACCTTTTCTCCACACAAACACTATACATGGAATTTATCCATTCAGTAATCCAGTGGGTAACATTAGTTTCAGCCGCAGTGGGAAAGGAAAATTAATCAAAAAATCTCACAGCAGATTGGAAGAAGATAATGTGAGCAGAGTGAGGTCTGAGCTGTAGAAAGAATTCTGGTGGAAATTTATGACTGGATATTTTCACATGACAGCCTTGAAAAATGAAACAGATGCCAAATTTGCAGGAGGATGTAGAAAGAAATGCTAGGGTAAGGAGAATCATCTCTTGTGAATATTCCCAACAAAAAAAAACATCTTGCCTAGGATTTGAAATCTGAACTATTTCATCTGCATTATCTTAAAAGATTTATAATTTACTGTCTTGGTGATTTGATGATCTTGAGCTTCCCTGATCACTGTTTCTTTTGTAATAAGCCATTTTTTCCTGTCTCCATCCTCCCCTGCTTTTTTTTTTTTATTTTTAATTTTTAGATGTACTCATCTCTCACTATGTTGTCTTTAACCAGTATCTTTGTACAGTGCAATTCAGAGTAGATGAAATTCAGAGTCCAAAAGATCTTAGGTGCATCAGAAATACTAATACAGCATTATTAAAGCAGCTTTTCATGTTGCTTGGGCACCTCTTTTAAATATATTTAGTGCTTTATGTTTTAATTTTAAAAATATCTATTTACATGATTTTATTTCTACAAGTTTCATAAAACGCTCTTCACTAGGAAAGTTTCCTTCATGTCTAATGCCTCTGTCTCTGATACTGGATTTGAAGCCTGGGACTTCTCATATAAATCAGCCAAAATACAACCATTTTTTTATTTCTTCATTCTGGTGTTTTGGCAAACTTTATATATATATGTTAGTTTCATGCTGCAAATTCAGTTTTCTATGGGGATGTCTGTGTGAATCTTGTAAATTTTCACTGGAGACAAAAAATGCATGTATTTTTATTGGCTTCCTCTCCTTATGAAGTTTGTATATTGCAGCAGTTTCTTCTCAGCTTCAGATATATACATATATTTATATATATAGATATATATGGCTACATCAAATTCAAATAAGGGTGATACCAGAAAAAGAGAGGAGCAGAAGTCTGCAGTTTCTGTTGCACAAAGCCTTCTCCAGAAATGATCAGAGAAGCAGAAGCTTCCATGCCCTGACTGCAATTATTGGCATGGGGGCTACTGGCATTCCTGGGTCAGAGGCCCGACTGGGTGAACTCTGATCCGTATTTAAGATGTTTTTCATGTGAGAGCTCCATTAACGTTTCACATAACTAACCTGAATAAAAATCATGAATACTTGACCTAAATGGAAAGAATATCGCTTATGATGGAAGGTTTTGTTATTGATTTCCACTTGTGGCAGCTTTTAAAAGTGATCCTTACTGTGTGTAATTCTGGAACAGATGTTGATGGAGCATGATTTCTTCATGTGAGTGCATAGTATGGTATTGATATGTTTGTTCTTGGAGCTGCAGTAGCCTGAAGATACCATCTCTAAATCCTTTTTTCTTTTATTTCCTGAAAGCACTGGAAAGGCTAAAGCTTTCTGCTGCATCATGTTTGCAACGATGAAATGGGCAGAGTTCAGGTTACCCACACAGCCTGAGAAAAATTGGGGAGATACGCCATCTATAGCCACTGCTGTAGTACTTCTTTTCCTGGGGTTGTGTGCTGCTTTTTCAGTCTTTTTTCAAATGTTGTTGAAAACCTTTGCAAGAAATTCTACCTCTTAGTATCAATGAAGAGGAGTGAATATTTTTAACCTTTGTATGTCATCTTTTTTTCTTGTATGAAAAAATGCCAGGCTAATGGTAAGGAAAAATGATTATACTGAGAATTAAATCCCTCTGAGTTTCAATTTAATGTCAAAGGAGAAAATGTGCTACTTTGTTTATCTTCCCGTATTTCTCCATTGTTTGAAAAGATCTACCAGGGTGTGGTATTAAGTGTCTTTAGGAAACTATCTGTACTCTTTAATGATAGGCTTTGTGCAAGGAAACAACTCGTCTGGCTGCACCTGGGGCTGAGGCAGAAAGGGGCATGTTTGAATAGAGCGCTGCGTTTTGAGAGCAAACACTGAGGCCAGTTGTCAGCAGCCTGGAAAAATCAATGCTGTACAGGGCTAGAACTGTCCATGCTGCTCAGCCACTGTGGAGTGGGAGCAAAAAATGTTATATGGTCAGCATTTGTCACTTCAGATTTTTTGGGAAACAAAAATGGAAACAGCAGAACATGTAGCAATAATAATAATAATAATAATAATAATAATAATTTATAAACATTAACAATAATCACTCCAGGGGATAGTTTAGCCTCTTTTGAGATTAGTTGGGTAAGGATAATTATTATAATGACGTAATAATAATTATAATATTTTCTTTCCTTGCTCTCTTTTGCCCTTACTGCTGTTTAGAAATAAAGTGACAAGCAAATTGAAACTACCAGAGTAGTTTTCACTCTTACTGCAGACAGCAACACAAGCACAACAAAATCTCAGCTGAAAATAAATTTGCAGTTAAGCATTGCTTTATTCACAAAGAAACAGATTCCATCTGAAAATTCTCTTCAGTGTTCTTTTATTGATCCACCCTTTCCACTTGGCATACCATGTATGTGATCATAGTGATCCCAGTTTAACATGTTTGAGTTCCATTGCAGCTTTAGGGGTAAACAGTAGGGTGGAGTTGGAGATCAAAAGTTTGAAACCTTGTACTTAGGATGGCCACAGTCAGCAGTATTCTTACAACAGATTTGATTAGAATATCCTCTTGTTTCAAGTGAGTTGGCCAACAATGGAAGAAGAGGTAGGAAGAAACCATTTGTTTTGATCATTATTTGATCTCGTGTATCCTATGTGTTTCTCCTAGTTTCTTTTATTTTTCTCTCGTGAGATTCTTATAATATAGCCCCTGAAGGTGAATGTCTGATGTTTAAAAATCAGTTTTGAATTTGTCTTTTTTGATGGCGGTCTTATTTCCTAAATTTGTTTTTTGCTACTTATGTGAAGTTACAGATTGTGCTGTAGATACATGTAGCACAATGAACTGACAAGAGAATTAATAAGAGAATGAACTAATGAACTAACACGAGAACAATTCCTAAAGCAATAGAAATTGTGCATTTGTTTTGTTAAACACTTATCTCTAAAAGAGAAAAGTGAATTCAGGTGATGTTGAGAGACCTTCCCAAGGTGCACAGATTTTTACTGCTTTATTTTACACATACTTATTAAAAAATAATATTAACAATATAACAAAGAACTTATAACTTAATTGTTTTTATGAAACTCACTTATGAAACCACTGACTTGAGTAACTATGCTATGCAAACTATTATAATTTGGTTAGTACCAGGAGAAGAGATGATGTTCATGCCACACATTTTTGAAATTTTTTTATGCAGAAACAAGAAATAATTTTGATTTAATTCATCTATTCTATAAGCATTTACAGAAAGGTTTTGGTGTCACCAAATGAGATTAAAGAAATTGAACTTCTATGTATCAAGGTTTAACAATTGTCAACAAAATAGGAAATAATATGCGAAACAATTCCTGACTTTCCTATGTAAGAGAGTCTCAAGGAGTTTATTTTAGGTTCACTGCTATCTAATGTTTCCATAAGTGATCGGGAAAAAGCGGATGAGCAAGATTGTAAAGTTTGAGCTCTGCACTGTTTTATTCAAAGTAGCAAAACTGAAATGTTGTTGCAAAGGGCTGTAGAAAGACTTCATGATAATACATGATAGAGTGATAAAATGGCATGTGAGATTCACTGCAGATTCAGATAAATGCACTTGGGATACAATCTTAATTTTGCCCATTCAATATTCCCAAAAGATTGAATTAAATTTTGCTCAAGAGAGAACTTAAAATTGTAACTCTTTGTTCAAAGCAAATGATAGCTCAAAGCACAGTAGCGGTTAAAAAAACCAATAAAGGCAACTAGACTATTAAGAAGTATTAGAAAAGGGAGGGAAAACAAACCAAAAAACCTTTTGCCCTTGTGTAAATGCCATAATTTTTCTGCAGATTCATTGTTATCTGAAGTTCTGGTTACCTGTATTCTGAAAGTGTATTTTAAAATTTAAATAAGTACAGAGAAGGACAACAAGGATGGTCACAAATAGGAAATGACATTTTTTAAAGGAGTCATTAGATAGATTAGGGTTGCTCATCTTGGAAATGTTATAACCATGATGGAAGTCTGTGTGTTGAGTTCCATAGAACAGATGAATTGAAATCACTGTTCATGATGTACTTTTTCTTCCAGATGCAAAAAAATGAGGGCTGTCATGTGAAATTATCCAGTGAAATGTTCGAAACAGAAGGGTACCCACACTGTTATGGGATCAAAGATCAGACAAATTGGTGAAAGCAGAAATTCTGGCTGCTGCACGGTGTTTTCCCCTCTCCTGCTTTGGAGCTGACCTGTCCAGGGCAGCTCTGTGAGGTCTCGAGGCTGAGGGGTGTCTGTGGTTCCAGGCTGGTGCCACATGGACTGTGGGTGTTTTGGCTGGGGAAGCATGAAGTGGGGATCAGGTGTGAAAATCAGAACTGGATGTGACTCTTGTATAATCTGTGGAAAGAGATGCATTTTAAACTTTTTAAACTTTCACTGCTTCATCCTATCACTACAGAGTGCTGCAATTGCAGTACAGCTCTTGGAAAAATAGAATCATTTAGGTTGGAAAAGACCTTTAAGGCCACTGAGCTCAACCCCTAACCCAACTCTGCCAGGTCCACCACTAAACCATGTCTCTAAGTGCCACACCTACATGTCCTTTAAGTACCTCCAGCAATGGTGTAGAAGTCTGATCTTTTTCATACTTTCTTGAGTACATCTAAGCATTGTATGGAGATTTTTTGACTCTTTTTTCCCCACTAGCTACTAGCAAAGATAAATGTATGGGAGCTGTCTCTCTTACTAGTGGAAGCTGAGCAGGGATGCTGTTTGCCTCAGGCGCTACTTATTGCTCTAAAAGAAGAGTGATACTTATAACTTGAAATGGAAACCATTTTAGATGTATAATTAAGTCCTTCTGACAAGAAGAAAATTGTAAATTCTGCTTTTGGATCTTTAATATGTAGGGTAAACGTTATAGAACAAGAGCATAGCATGACTCTGAAGTAGTATCAGTGCCCACAGATACAAAATACATGAAACAATGCAACTACAGAAAGAATTAGAGTGTCCGAAGCAGGGAGATAAGTGGAATGAAAACATCCATGTTATGGTTGCGCTTGTCATGTGTTTTCTTACTGTACAGTCATTTAAAACAAGCAAGTTGCTATGCACATTCCCAAGTGGGAAATGGTGATAAAGATGTTTGCATTAAATTTTGTACTACAATGATAAAATCAGTGAGAATGTATCATAAAAAATGATGAGCAGTGAAGATATTTTATCTTTTCTCCTGAATCTTCTTCAGCTTTAAATTTCAATGGAAAAAGAATAAATAGCTCATCAATTAATGATGGTTCCCCCCCCTTTAATCCCTTCATAAGAAAGGGAGTAGTAGATTAAAAATATATATATATAAAAGAGATTTCCTGTTTCATGTCTGTAATAAAGTCACGCAATATTTAGACTTTTGATACTGCTTTTAAGCTACGGAGGGCTGTTGCAGAAAACTCTTGAAGTTCTAGCATTTCATGTAAGATTTCAGTATGTGAGACCTGTTGAATGATAAAAATTCTTGAATAATTTAAATAATTTTTTTTTCATAATTTTGTCATTTTAGGAAAGTAATGACTTGTAATGACCTTTGATAATTCTGTTGTGTGTTCAGGATCTTAATATATTGTTGTATTTGTAATTATTCTTGAAAGTGTCAGACATTACAATAATACACAGAAACTTTAATATTAAAAATACGAGTTCCAAATCTAAAGCATCTTGCAAAGAAATGTGCCTGCAGAGCTGTCAACCAAATCACAACCAAAAACCTATCAGTGATTTCTTTCCTGTTTAAAATCTTTATCTTGACATTTTCATCTTTAGCTAAAGTGTATCATTGTAGGTCAGGATAGTGATGTATTAATGTCTTTTTCAAAAGATGTTGGGGTTTTTATTGGTAATAGAGCAGTTGGCAGGTCTATATCAGTCTGTAGCAAAAAGGGCTAATTTTAAAAGTCTGTAGACTGTCACATTATTTTTACTCCAAAGTCTGTTTGTACTGTCTGTATTTTCTTATTTCTAGCTTGACTTTCTGCTTGCTCAAAGAATTTATTATGCTTGAAAATTTTTAGATTGTTAAATCACTTTTAGAGCTGGTATGCTGTAAATCTGCTGTCAAATCTACTCTGGAAAAATGATGTTCTCATATTAAGATAACTTTTACAGATTAGCAGTGCTGTTTTAAAGCCATTCTGAGACATGACGCATTCAAATTCTGTAAACTCTGGATTACAACTCTTGAGTTCTGGTGCAAGATTTTTTTTTTTAATTTAATTTAATTTTATTTAAATTTTTTTACAATATTGTAAAAATCTGTGTTCTTCAGTGTTTCTGTCACATCTGCCCAAACAAATTGCAGTTTAAAGGTGCCTTCCCTTTGCGGGGCCTCAACAGCTACTGCTCACTGTTCCTTGTCACAGGCAATTCTGAAGCAGCAACATCAGCTATAGATTGTCATAAATGCTAAGGGCGTGCTTGAGCAGTAATAATTGCATACAGTGAATTATAGCTCATAATTAAACAAAATAAAGAAGAGAGTAATGAATTCTTTCTTTTTGGTTACTCCTTTCCCCTGTAATTATTTTTCCAAGAAGTGCATTAGGGGGCAGCAGAGCCACATAGAGACCCAGGCCTCAGCTCTTCCTAGGGATCTCATGCCGGCATTCACTATTCTGCGTTTTTTGTTAGGAGTTGTGTTTATTGTCAGTGCTGCTGCCTAAATACAAGGCATCATGTTTTCTCAACACTGAATAAGCAAAATGAATAGTCTTTGGGTGATCAAATGTGTAATCAGGGATATTCTCGTTGTTGCTGAGCGGAGCCGGCACAGTGTGAAGGCCTTTCCTGCCGCCCCTCTTGCCCGGCGAGTGAGAAGCTGGGGGGCACAAGAAGCTGGGAGGGGGCACAGCTGGGACAGCTGACCCCGACTGACCACAAGGATGTTCCGTTCCATATGGCATCAGGGGCACCCTATGCAGCGTGGGGACATCGGGGCTGGTGGGCTTTGTCCAAGCCCCTGTGACGTGGGGTGGGCGCTGCTCTCCCAGCGATGGCTGAACGCCTGCCCGCCCGCCCGAGGGAAGCAGTGAATGAATTTCGTGTTTTTCTGTGCTCCTGTGTGTCAATCTTGCTTTCCCTACTAAACTGTCTTCATCTCAACCCACGGGCATTCTCACTTTTCCAATTCTCTCCCTGATCCTGCTGCTGGGGGAGTCAGTGAGTGGCTCTGTGGTACTTAGTTGACCCCTGGGGTTAAAATAAGGGAACACTGAAAATATGGTTGGGAATGTGAGAATTTCAATCTGCAGTAAATTTCTGTCTCTAGAATTAGGACAATTTCAGGTAGCATTTTAGCTCCCTGTATGCTTCACCTTTTAGGAAAGAAGATACAAAGAAGAGATACAAAATGTAAAGGGAAGTCATAGAACGTGCAACTGATTTTTTTTTTTTTTTTTTTTTTCAAATTTGTGTTTCTTTTGTGTAATTTATTCAGAAACAATTTTTGAAATCTACATTTAACCCATGAGCTTCTCATGAGAATTAAAATATGGATGTTGTCCATTTAATCACTGTTGAAAATCTGAGAACTGGAGTGTTTTCTTCTGTATGCTGGTGTCTGTGAGTGCACAATGATTTCAGAACTCTTTGGTGTAGGGTTCTGTATGAATGCAAATTTATTTGTAAATATTATTGTTGTTATAGAAGAAATGTTGCCCAATACTGGTACAATGGAATTAAAAACAACTGTACGAAGAGCAGGAAGCTTCTGTTGGATCTGTGGTCCTAGAGACTGGAAGGTACCTTGATCTTTCACCATGGCATGTTTCGGTAGATTTATTTTCTGGAATGGTGCTATTTAAAGAAGTTTGGCTACTTCTGAGGTAGTTATCCTACATAAAAGGATAAAAAAAATTAAGCTTTTAAAGGATTTTAATTTACCTGCAATATTTATTGATTTTTTTTTTTTTTAAATGAGACTTTTGAGGGCAAAGAGGAGTTCTGTTTCTGTCTCTCAAGGGAAATAATGAAAACTTTCATGGGAAAAGATGGTCATCTTTCAAGATTAATTATTAGTTTCTTTTTATGGAACTGACTCATAACCAGCCTGAAGTTTTTAAGTGGGTCACTCCTTTTCTAAGTCAAGCCCTTTCTGTATATTGTCTCAGCAGTTATTGCCCTTTCTTTAACTACTGTTCTTTCTTATGGATAGGTCAGAGAAATGTTGCAGCACAGTCTTGATTTGTCTGCATCTCTTGTCCAGTTCCTCTTTGTTTCTGTTTGTGAAGTTTATCATTTTTTTTTGGCATTTCAGATTCATTGCCCTGTTTTAGTCAGGTTTCAGATAGAAACACCTGTCTAGTTTAAGATTTTTCTTTAAAGGAGCATAACTAAGGGTAGAAGGGAAAACATTTAAATTATTCATTGGAGTGTGTTCACGTTGAACTTTTTTTTTCTTTAGCTGTCGGTTTTAATAAAATATTTTATTTTTCTTTATTTTGTTTCTGATTCTACTTGAGAAGAGATCATCACACCTGTGTTTTGTCATCTTCCTGTTTCTCTTAGAATTGGACAATTTTTCATTGTTTCCAAGGACTTGTTTGCAAGGTTATACTTCTCAGCAGATGCATGTTATTCTTAAATATTATTCCAGAATCAATGGGCTCAGTTAATATTTTTTGTGAAAGTACTTAGGAGCAGTAACAGCAATCAGGTATATCAGAACACACAAAACTAAAGTGTTATGATCCTCAGGAGAGAAAGAACTTTCAAACACTCTGAAACCAGTTCTGTTTTCTGGGGGTTTTCACAGTACTTTCTTGTAAGCAAAATGTACCCTGTTGTACATTTTTATTGGTTTACTGTAAGTCTGCTTAAATAAAAGCGGTACATAAGATTTAATAATTTAAGAAATGTTCACAGTTAAAATATAGTAGGACAACAAGAAGCAACATGAAAAGCAGATGAAATAAGCTCATAAGTGGATAATAAACTATTTTGAGTGTTTTTATAGCACTTGCAACAGTGGTTTTGGCCTTATCTTCTCCTTGAAGAAGTGACAGTATGTGATGTTGGGTTGAAACCTTACTTTTATTTTACACAATCACTATTTTTAGGCCACAGCTCCTTCTTTTTGCCTTTAAAGACTAACCCACTCATCTAAGTGTCCCCAGGTTGCTGCTTTTTTCTTCCTGTGAGTACATATTTTTGATAAGCCATGAATTCCCAAAGCATGATTTTACTGTCAAACAAATGTAGGCCTAAGTCCAGCAAAGCACTTAGATGTTAATAGTTAAATACATAGTTAGCTGTTGCATTTGACTGCAGTAGGACTGCTTACATATTTTAAGCTATGGACATGCAGAAGTGCTTTAGTGGATTGGTGCCCACATGCAATGTCAAGGAAGAACAAAAAATTTGCATTATGTTGCTGAGCTAGGCCTTCTGGTACAGAGAAATATCTGCAAAGAAAAAAACATCCTATTTTTAAATAGCTAAAATATTTGCATTATAACATATGCACTCTATAACTATCACAGAATTAGTTGAAAAAACCCCAACAAAACAGCTGTTCATTTTCTCTTGCTCTTATGGGAATATTACAGTGCTTTGATAAGATTGGCAGTTGCTTTAAAAACGTGAAAGGACTGGAGTATCAGGCTGGGACCAGGGAAATCTGCAGATTTAGGGCTGCTTGCCCATAAAATATGGTTTGGAAGGAGAGCTGGAGAGAGTGAATAATATAATAGTGGCATAATATGAGAAGATGCAGTGTGTGTACAAAGCATCAGCATTAAAAGGTCTGTGAATGTTATAACCCTCAATGGCATGATTGTGTTAGGGAGTTTGTACTATTTTAAGGTGAGAAAGATGAAGAACATGCAAATGAGGTTATTTTTGAATGGTGTTTTATTAAAAAAGGTATTAAAACCCAAACCAGTGACAATTGCTATGGCAGAGGTTATTGAGGGTGGCTGTAAACGCTACATAATCACTGTATGTAGGTAAAACATCTGCATACATCTTCAGGCAGTGGAATCTCTGGTCTTACTCCAGCTGTTTCATCAATAAACCTAAAGTTTCAGGTAGTATTTGAGAACATGAAAAATACATCCTTTTAAAACAGCGTGTGTAATCAGCCTAAACCTGCTTTACAAGGTTGGGTATTGAAACTAAAAGGTTCTGCTGGAGTCTGACACTGATACATTGGCTAATGCTGGCAACATGCTGGGAACTACCTGTGTGCTGTAACACTGGAAGGCAGTCCATTAGTGCTTGAATTAATGCACTCAGGGACTTTTAATTCTTCACAGAATCTATTTCCATATTTAATTACGGGAAAGTCAGAGAAAAAAGTTACAAAGCACCTTCTTCATCCATTTCGTTGTCAACGGGAGTGGCGATTAGTAATTCTTCTTCAAGTTATATTGCAGTGTTCACTTAAAATAATGCAGCTCCTTGCTGAGTTTGCTCCAATTAAACCATATTTTATTTGCTAATGACTTACCAAGTTGACAGTGACCTTGAAGTTGGTATTGTCAACACTTCTTGGCATAAAGAGCTGGATGATTTAGAGTTATTAAGAGTGCATCAATATATTCTTTAGTCTTTGTCATTATTTTTAAAAAGATTTTTAATTCCATTACAGATAGGATACTTTACCTGAATAATGTACAGGTTAGTAAGTTAAGTAATAATCAATTTATACTGTTTTTACTGAAGATTTTAAAGCTGTGTATATATAAAACATTTCCATTGTTTTTGAGTTTGCAAAAGTGTGCTGAACTGAACAGTCTTTAAAATTGAGTGACTAGTAACTAGAAATGCAATGTGATGTTTGTTTGCCATAAGTCACTTACATCATTAAACTGAAATATGTTTAGACACTGAATTTCAGTGTTTCAGAAGTTACACTTTATTGTTGAATTTGTTTCACTGTGGTATTATTGTATTGGTAGGAACATCACTGGTACTGTATCACTGTAGTATCATCACTAGTACTTCAATGCTAGTATCAGTGAACAGAATAAGATATCAACTCTATGAATGATTCTTGGGAATTTAAAATGAAGGTGAATAGTAAAATTGCATTTATATAGTTTAGAAATGCTTAGAACCTCATAGTCACAGTTAAGTAATGTGTGTCTCTAGAAGTGATTTACAGTGGATTAGTTTGAATATTTTATATCAAACACAGGATTTTGCAGAAATTAATGCAGTAATTAACTGTTTTGTCACTTAAAGTATCACAGAACGTACCAATTTCCTGGGTTTTTGTCACGTTGGTCCTTTTGGAAGCTGATGTTGCATGTTCTCTTGATCCAGATGCATACATAATCATACTGCCAATTCATGCACGTTATTTGCTGGGAACCATCATCACTTCTTCATGTTTTCATATTACATCATGCCTGTCTTCAAGGGGGCGGGAAGAAACTTAATGACTTTAGAAAGAAGTTGATGTCATTACTTTTGAAAATACTCTAGTATAAATTTCATGTTCTGGTTTGATACATTTAAAGTATATTACATTTTACTTGTTAAGAATGTTATTTCATTTGCAAAAATATGATTTACTGTGTGCCATTTAAAAAAAAAGTGATCAAATTGCCCTCTTTTCTCAAGCAGATCTTTTAAGAATATACTTTTTTCTTTTTTCCTTCAAGAATTGAGTTTCTATGCCATAAAATTTTACTTTAATGAAGTCATCATTATGTGCAAAACTGTAACTGAGAAATCATATGATCTAATTACTCGAGCCTGTTTCTTTCTTACCTCTAAATCTCTGTTTTCAGTTTCTGCATCATGCCTAATAAAATGTCATAGAGGCTTTGGACTGTTCAATCTAGAGGTGTCTAGGATCTTTTGAATATATAAATGTTAAATAATAGTGTATGTATACGTATATATGTATGTATATACATGGCTTCCAAGGGAGTAGCAAGCACAGATTTCAGTCTAAGTTACTCAATTATATACATAAACTTAAGTATACAAATGATTATCTCTTTCTGTCCAAAATGCTGTTTAAAATATAATTTTCAATTATGCAGTAAGTAGAGTACACGTAGAGTAAGAATGTGCTGAGCATTCTTCTGTAGATGTTAGAATATGGCTAGAAATGCCTGTCAGCTGATTGGATGACATATTTAGGTTTTCTTTCACATTATTTTTATTTGGAAACATATGCTCATTTGAATTAGCAAGGAATTCAAATAAATTGCCTTAAGAATACATAGTGTGAGTAGTGTTTTAAAAAACAGAGATGACTTCTAACTTTTAGTTTAGAATTTCAGTTTTTAGTCAGAGAGTCCTCATTCTTTAGTGTAGTCAGCTGTGGTATTTGCAATTGCTCATAATTGAAATCTTTTTTCAGTCATGTAAGGCTTACTGCTGTGTATTATGATACATATACAAAAAGCATCATCTGCATAAAATGAGAGAATGACTACTTTTTTTCTTTTTTTTTTTTTTTTTTTTTTAAATTTAGATTTGCAAAACAGCAAAGGCTTTATACCTTGTGGTAATATATGCTTTTCATTAATATGGAAGCTAATAGTGTGGTATTAGAAACGTTGACTGTATTTAAGATATGTTTCTAAATGTACTAGTCTTGTTCTATGTAAAGCTCATTTACTTACCACATGCTGCCCCCAGAAGAGAGAATCGGAAAGTACAGATATAGGGGGTATAGAGACTAATAACCTCACAGTAAGATGGCAATTTGCACGTTTTAATCTCCATAGCAGGGCTTTATATTTTTACAGTTTACTGTTAGTAATTGCATGTCATTCATTTAAACACAAATGACTTCTCTTTTGTCAGAGCTGATGCCTCTCTGGGTGGGATTCAGGTTGGTGCTCATTTCACGTTTTTAGCTGCTGGAGAAATTAGGTCCAACTGATGTGAGGCTGCATTTCCCTTGGTTGTGGAGGATACGTTGGAGATCAGACCATCCAACTCTTGGACACCCCTGCCAGTGTGGTTAGAAAGTACAAGGCTTTTCTTGCTTTGAGAAAGGTTCTGTTCCATCAATAATAATATTGTGCTATTCCTTTTATTAGTATTGTAATCAAATGTAAGTAATTCCACATAATTAACCATATAAAAATTCAATATGCTTATCCTTATTATAGACTTCAAAATAAATGAGATTTCTACAGGGTTTAATCTGTCACAATTAAACCTAGTTTAAAAAAGAACATTTTGTGCATATCTGAACAATAATATTTTTTATTCTACCATGCATGAAACCAGTAGTAAATGTGCCTTGCAGAACCACTTGGTGGTGCTATCACCCTTTTACTCTGAAAATTCAGTTTTGCTCTCATTCTTCCTTTAAAAGAATGATCATCTTAAATTTCTTTAAATGATAAAGGAGAAGGAATTGTGTAAGCAAGGAAATTATTTTTGGTTTTCTTTCTTACAAGGAAAAGGTAATGTTAAGAAAAAATATGTAAGCCTGTGGGTTTTTAAAAAAAATCTAAAACTTAAATTTTTTTTTGTGAGGTAGTGAGAATGCATACACTGTAAACTGAGATGCTACATGTCTATGATAAAGGAATTTAATTTGAGGAAGATGCTAACTGATATTTTCAGGATCCTGAAATCATTTATGCATAACGAAGGAAAAATATGACTGAGTTGTTTTTCTGAAATGGGACTGACTTGAATGCTAAAATGATTGAATTATAGAAGTGTGCATGCTGATCCTGGGTGCACGTTCTGTTTCTGACAGCAAAGTGCTTTGTTTTTTTCCCCCCAAATACTAGAAAGATGATCCTCTTTGATAGCCAGTCTTATTCCCAGCATGTATCTGAGAATGTTCTCTCTGTGGTCAGTGTATCAGAGGTGCTACAAATAATGTAAAACTTGTTGTGAATCATTTTGATGGATTTAGAATTAGTGAAATTTTAGATATATAATGTATTTGCTGGACTAGTTGTTTTCTGTTGCTTAAAGACACATGCTGTCTACATGCCCCTGGTTTATATATCTATAGATATATATGTAGAGTTGAACATGGAGCTGATAAGCTGGTAATGAAGGGGGGGGGAATATTTGTGCAGATCTCTTGTGAGTCAGTGTTCATTCAGCTTAGTGCATTTTATTCAGCCATTTCCAACCCATGACTAATATTAAATGTATTCGTGTTGGAAACCAGAAATTTAGGCTCCAACTAGGGGATGGGAAAGTATGATGCAAGCACATAGGAGAACAAATTGACACTATATGAACATAAAATTTGTAAATTTTTTATATGCCTCACACTAAAAGGAACTGTTTCTGCTGCTCCAGCTTCCATATGATCTGTTGGATGTGTGTGTGACAGCTGGAAAGACCATGATGCAGATGTGTGCCGAAAGTGTAATGGGGCAGATGAGTGGTACATTGAGCAGGTTTGCAGTGCTGAGGTCTGATTGCTTGATGTGGACAGGGATAACCTGGATTTTGTTACTCTTGCCATCTTTATTCATTCTGATCAATATAGTTTGAAGCTAAATTCTTAATCATTACTCTGTTTTCTATGATGATCATTATTGCATCTCTGGGAGAGATATCTGCTCTGCTCGATGTGCTGTGTATGACTTGAAAAGCTGCTCTGAATAAGAAATAAAATTAAAAGCCTAACTTGATTAAGTAACAAAACTTCTTTTTTTTTTTTTTTAAAAGAAGTTTTGTTTCTAATATTAAGTATGCTGTCTGGAATGACAAGCTGCTTCCCTGCTGGAAACCACTGTAGCTGTAAATCCTCAGAGCCCTCTTAGCTAATAACTGGAGTTACTGTTCTCTGTGGTTTCAGCATTACCCATCACAACGCTGTTAGTGAAACAAACTAATAGTATTAGAGAATTACTGGCTTCACAACAGCAATTGGTTTGCAGAGAACAGTGTGACTGAGGGGGTTGAGGGTGGAGATGTGAGTGAGAAAATTGGGGGAAAACCTGCTTGAAGACTTTTGGAAGGTAATAGCAATAAACTGCTGTGTGATTAATATTGTAGTTATGGTAGAACTAGCAAAAAAATCCTCAAACAAACATCCCATAGAATAAGACTTGCTACGAGCATCTAGGTTGTGTTTGTACAATAATTTTGGCTGGTGGCTATTAGATATTTGTGCTTTGTAGATAGGGTGCAAACATGGCCAAGAAACTGCAAAAATCTTTGACAAATCTCTTTTTTAAATTCCTGTTTCTGTCTCTTACTTATTCTGCCCTGAAATATAAAGGATGCATTTCAATCATTTAATTGGAAAAAGGTGTGAGTTTAAACCTCAAGATGGGCCAGGTCTGGTCCATATGACATAATTTAGTAAATAATAATAAACCAGGATATTTTATTTTTTATGTGTTTATTAAAAAATATTGCTATTTATTCCTTAGAATTCATTTGGGTTTTTTTGTTTTGTTTTATTTGCATTGTGCTAATATACATTGATTTTTCTTCTGATTTTTAGCAGAAGTCAGGCTCATTTGCTGTTCCTGAGCTCTTATGCTTCATGAAGACTTTCTTTTCATATGTGCAGGCATTTTTCCTTGTTTCACTGGAAATCTAATCCTTACAGTTATTAATTTTGCTGTGGTTTCAGAGCAGTGAACACATTTTTAAAGGTTTCCTTTACTGAAAGCCAATTTACTTTATACTTGATGGCTTGTAAAAAATATGATCTACTTTCAGTAACTTCGTTGAGTTTTGACTCATCTAGGCTGGTCTTCTGCCACACTTGATAGCCTTTTTGCACATTAGAGTGTGCTTTGAGGAGATTGTTCCTGAATATCAATCAGCTCAGCTCTCCTGAGCCCCTTGTCCATTCAGCCCTGTGGGATAGAGTCAAACAGATCCCCAAGTGAGTCAGAGCTAGGAGGGGTGCCCTGCTGGGCTTGTTACTGAGGAACAAACGACAAATTCTTTAGGGATATGAAGGTCAAAGTGATGGTGGAATTTAAGACCCTGAGAGAAGCGTGGAAGGCAAATAGTAAAATTAATCCTCATTTAACTAATCCTTAGTTTAGCCCCTTCTCTTGGCTGCCAAATGGTTCATTGTTAAAAAGGATATAAGGAAGTATTTTTCCTAGTTGAGCCTTGTGTTAAGAGGAAGGCATCTCATTCATGTCTACAACTTCCTGTCGAGGTGCTCATTAAGATACTCCAGACTACACATTTCTGCTGCTGTATGAGTGGTCATTAAGAAACCAGAAATTGTGTGTGTGACCATTGTTTCCTCCTCTGTGTGTCTTACAAGTATAAATGACCAGCTCTAATTTCTTTTAAAAGCAACAGCGACAAAAAGACTTCCATTTTTAGACTCTGACTCAAACTAAAAGTAAAAAAGGAAGCTAGTGTGAAAAGTTCAGGACAAGCAAGACTTTACAATCTCATTCAGTAACTCTGCTGGTTGGTTTAAGCAGCAAAATGATCAATATACTGCCTGATGTTGGTTGTGTTTGTAGGAAGCTACACTCCTATGTTTGTTATAAATGGCACTTTGGCATAAATCCCAAGCATTGCCAGATTTTGTCTTTGTGATTCTGACCTTCAATGCCTAAATAGTCTGTTCCTCTTATAGGGTCTTATGCTTTGTTGGTGCTTTTAAAAAATATAATGTTAATTAAGCGTTGATGTTCATGCCTGAGCAGTCTTTACACCTATTTCAGAGGCCTGGGTCTATGGAACTTTTGAATAAAATTAAAAGTAAAGATTACTTATAGCTGTATACTTAACCAAGCAACTGATTTGGCCAACTGTAAAGCTGGAAAGAGAAATTTTTAAAATAAACTTTGCCTTGTCTGTATGCTGGTTCATCTTAATTTGCTGTGCAAGCATCTGTAATGGTTTAAATCCTTTCCAGTGTCTTGGCCAGATTTATTTGAATGTCATTTGAAGTGGTCATAAAAACTTCTTGAGTATTTAAAGTGATTTCCTTTGAAGATTTTTTTCCTAAAATTAGTAATAGAAGGGCTCTCTAGAGAACTACATCTACCAAGAGGGTTTTAAAAATTTCTGATATAGCTAGACATGTTTTAGCAAATACAGTGTTAAGTCATAATTAGAGAATCATTACTCACTGAAAGCTTTGTTTGACATGTGTTAAGGTAACATCTGAAAAATTGTATGCTTTCTTTTCTTTAAGCTTTTTATTATTCTCCATTGAGTGGTTGTTAGAATCATCCAGTGGTAATGACTACATGATTTTGCCGTTTTTGAAACAAGACTTGTGTTGCTCCTTTGGGTTTACTGCATAATTGTACAATATTGGGGGGCCCCTCCCCTCGGTGAGTAATCTTGGCTTTCATTAGTTCTTGCAAACAGCAGCTGTTTGTAAGAGAATAGGCTTCCACTAAATGTATTTAGATAAGCATTTAAAAATGAAGACCCATAAATCTCTCCTTTAACTTTCTAAAGGGAAGCTACACTGCATTATGAAAAAGTCAACAGCAAGAAAAAATGAGGTAAGAAAAAATATGACCTCTTCATCCCACAGTAATAGAATTACAGGAAGAAAAGGAGGTAATGGCACTTCAGCTTTTTCCTATTATTTGAAAACTAATTTATACCCAGATTCCAGGTGTAAGGCTTTTATAAGAGGATGAAAAAAACCCTGCAATTTATATTGAAAATTAAAACCCCCCAACTATTTAAGAATGAAAATTCATGAGCTTTTTTTCCCCCTCCTTTCCTACTTCAGTGTAAATCCTGTGAAATAATTTAAGATTTTTTTATACCTAGAAATTCTGAAGCTGGAACAGATTGTCCAGACAGGTTGTGAAGTCTCCAAGATATTCCAGAACTGTCTGGATGCAGTCCTGTGCAATGTGCTCTGGGATGACCCGGTTTGAGCAGGGAGGTTGGACCAGGTGACCCAATGTCACCCCCCCACTGCTGTCCCTTCCAGCCTTGACCATTGCGTGATTCTGTATTTTCACACGCTTTTGGAATATGTCAAAATTATAATCAAATGACTCATCACTCCTCTCAGAATTCATTAATATTTGATCAATATACATGAAACTATATTGGGAATAAATTACCTGTGCTGTTGTTTTGCTTTGTTTTAAATTGAACAAATGCAATATTTCAGCAGGTTTATCTCTCATGGCAGAATTTTGGAGCCTTTAGGCATTCATACAGGGAGAAGACTTAAACTACAGGCAACTGCTTAACTTCTCTATACTCTTTTTCTTATGTAAAAATACTTTATTTTAAAATCTTCTTTATATGTTTATATATTAGACACTGCAGTTAGAAAAATTTTTAAAAAATCAATTCTTCACTACATCCACCAGTATTTTCTCTTTTGACTGAGTTTTCAATGTCTCCAGCAAAATGTGTTTTAGGTGTAAAATTTGTCATTGTACATTCTTAGTTTTGGTACTTCATTCAATGTGACTATAAAGAATTGTAAGGTAAATTGGACAGATACTACCAGCCTAAGGTGACAAGTGATAGAACACCAAGCATTGTTTTTGAAAGTTGAGCACTAGAAGTAACTAGTAGGGATTCATTAAGGAAGTAACTGATATTATTGGTGCAAAGGACAGAAATGTTTATAGTTGTGAGAAAAATCTGAAAATAACCTTCCACATGCATAAAATTAATTTTCTTAACATTCAAGTAACTTGAGTATAGCTATGGGACTTGTGAATTTTGAAAACATTTGTATGTGGATGCAAAACTGAGGAAAAATCACTATTTTTGGCACAAAACCTTGCAACTGAAGGCTATTATAACTGAGATTGTTGTGTTGCTATACAGAGAATCCTGAAAGTACTTGTATTAATACAGCATAAACCTGCAAAATCTGTCTGATGAGATCTCTTGAAATGACAAGGATATCTTGCAAATATACACTGTGAACCACAGTTCCTTGTTTGGAATATTCCCAGGTGATAATTGAGGAAGCTACTACCTTGTCTCACTGCAAAAAAAAAACAACCCAAAAAAAAAAAGACTGAAGAGATGAACAGTGACATAAATGGGGGCAACTGCACTAGAGGGAGGCAGTTGTTCCTTGGTGTGTGATCAGATGTGTGCTGTGCTAAGGGGCTCAAGTGCAAGGTTTTACCTTGGCTCTTTTATGCTGAGTTCTTTAACTCCTGGCAAAGTAGTCCAGTCTTCCTTGGGTGTGTAAATCTGCCCGTGACATGAGAGGGAAAGCAGCAATGATGTAAAGGGATACACAAGGAGATGAGTTGAGATAGCCTAGCACTCCTTTTACCAAGGAAGAAGCAATGCAGAAAACTAGATAAATTCAGGAGGGAGAAGAAAACTGGTCTTTGTGGGCAGGAAGTGATAAAAAAAGGAGATGTCTTTTACTGCATATTAGAAGAGGCAGAGAATGTGGTTTTTTTCCCATATTTGGCTTTAAAGTTCAATAAAGAATGGATGAATAAATGTTGCCTCATTTTTACAAATTACACAAAATGTCTGATTACAATATTCTTTTCAGGTTTCTGTTACGTGCTAATGCATACAAATCTATTCTAAAAAATATTATGAGAGAAAAGACATGTTAAGTGAGAATTCAAGCCAAGAATACATCCCAGTAATTGAAGTTGATGAACAGCGTGTTGTAATTACCTAAAAGAGATCTCAGTTCTTCATGGTATGGAAAGCACAACTGACCAGGTAAAAACCAGCTTTTTTTCTTAGCTGGAATGACACCCACAGTTCAAATGTGTGTGGGAAATGGTCATGGGAACACTTAGCTGAACTCAGCCATGGGCTTTGGGATTGAATGCAGGAACTGGAAACCTCATTCTTGGAACCAAACTTAACCCTGAGCTTTGGGATTGGATTTGCTGGTGCCCAGGAAAGATTACATGCTAATGTATGCTCTTTGTATTCTAAAGGCATTCATAGCACTTTGCTGCAGATCCACAGATTTATGCTAAGGCTTGAGCTTACAGTGCAGCCCATTAATCAGAGCAATACCTTTCCACAGTCCTCTTTTTCTCAAAACTTTAATGTCAACAGGTCTGCAAGTTCTTAGTCAAATTTGGTTAAGACTGACCAATAAATTAAAAATTACCAAGAAAGGATGAATTGACTCCTATACCTGAAAGCATATCCATTTTTCTGCTAAAGACCAGACTGCAAATTGTAGTGTTTTTAATCATTAGTTCATTCTAATTTAGCTTCACAAATGTTAAAATGTACAGCTGTAACTGTGTATTTGTCATAGTGTCCCTTCTGGAAAAGAGAAAGATTTTCCAAATTACCTTATTGGGGTTTTGATGTCCTAAAATATTAGGATTTTTTTTTTTTTCTTAAGCTGTACTTGAATTAGGATTTCCCGAGGTTACAGTGTTTGGTTTTACTGTAATGTCTGTATAATGAGCATTTTTTTAATGAATGAATTTTTAAAAGTATCTTAATGAGTAAAGAATAAAAGGTGGCATTGAAGTTTACAGGATTGCCCTGATTTTAGAATGTGATTTCTGCTAGCTATAACTTTGTATGATAACCTTGTTTCATCATGAACTGCTTCTCTCCCCCTGCTCCCCTCCTCCCGAAGCTTTCCTAAGGGAAAAAACTCAAGGGAAAAAGTAAAAAGGATTTTGAATTTAAGAATGGTTTATGAATGTACTTGAATATATTTTACAGTTCTAAAAATATATATGCTAAAACCATGTGAAAGGTTGAGAGAGCAGAGGCACCACAACTGGCCATGCCAGCGGATTTCCTTGTAGAATACGGCAAAAGAAATGTTTATATATATGTATACATATAGAATGTAAATCAAACTTCAATAGATACCTCATAAAATGCCAACATGAGTTGTAATGCAAAGGAATCAATTATAAGAAAGTAATCATTATGCAATGAGAAAGTTATGTACATCTTTATTGTGAGGACTTAAATCAGTCTGTAAATAGTTTGTTGATCCTAATGTATTTATAGCCAATTTTTTGTACTGTTAAATATGTGCTTAATATAAAGTACTATCACCTTGGAATTAATGAAATGGCTTATAAATTAAAAATCATGTGTAGGCTGTTTTGCTACTGGGAAGTAGGAAAGAAAGCAAGGGGCTTATACTTTGATTTATACATGGATATACCTTGATATATATATTATACCTATGTCTCAGGAAAAAGACAAGGAGTTGGACTAAAAATGTGAAGCATTTGTCTGGATACTTAAATTTGCTGCCTTCCCATTTTGCAGTGAAAAGTTAATAGAACTGTTTTTTTTCATTTATAGTGGCATCACTGTGATATTTTATCTTAAGAAAATAAGGTTTTTAAAGGTACTTCTTGTAGTAACTTTGAGCGAATGCAAAATAATATTTTCTTGAATAATTTCAGAGAAAGGACTGGAGCCCCAGATTTCAGTTGATAGTGCTACTGATACAGTAAAAAGAAAAATGTGTACAGCTTGGAGAACTCTGCCAGTTTCTCATTTCTTCTTTAGTACAGATGACTTTATAGTTAGCTTCATTCTAAATACCTTGAAGAATGCCAAGGAATGACAATCTTTAGGCTGTATGTGTGTCAAAATTGTGGCAGTTTGAAAAAGGGAAGACAGTCAGGTGCTGTATTAGGATGTGCACATAGAAGTTGGGCCTGCAATAAATGTGGAATAATTCTTGTGAGCAGTGCTACACAGAGCAAACTTTATCTGCAGTATGGTGTCATATTCAATGTGTTTCAAGTATAAAATGTGGAGGCCAATCAGAGCCAGTTTAGAGGAATATGATGAGAGTAATGAGACACTTAGAGAATGTTCCTAGATAGAAAAAATGAATGACCTGTATCAATTATTGTAAAGAATAAAGGGGGACTTGCTAGTAATAATCTTACTAGTAGTAATCTTCAACTATACAACAATTTTCAGATAAGAAGCAGAAAATAATGTGACTTTTAAATCCATCTATAATCAAGATTAGAAAAGAAAAGCTTTGGCCTCGCAGAGATGTGTTCACCTTTTGAAAGAGTTGTTACCAAAGACATGTAAATTTGATCAGCTTCCTTTCTCCATGCAGATTTTGGCTGGATTTTTTTCAGATTTCTGAAAGGTTTTAGAATAGATTCCTTTACTTTTTGAGAAAAAGAACACTTCAGGTGAGCAGGGATATAATAAAAGCTTGGAACCTGTCAGTTTAGTTCCCATTTCATCACTGTGTTTGTGTGTATGTATATATTAAACTTTCAACAGATATAGTCCTATGAAATGTATTCACTTGCCATGCAAAGTAAAACAAGACTTTTCCAAATCAACTTTCCTTCCAACACAACTGACTCTTTGTCGGAGATGTATCTTTTGCCAGTCTGGTAAATGTCTGATTCATTTTCTTAAATTAATATAGCTGGAAAAAAGTAGTACCTTGTGGACAGGAGTTACTGATCTGCTGTATTCCTATGGATCTCTGAAGGGCGTCTTTAGAAAGGAGGGTAGGAAAGATGTAACATCTTTCATGTGAATTGAAGATAGAATGTAAAGAAATGGAGTCAGATTTGGAAAGAGCACTTCCTCCTCCCCCATCATATGTGTAGCTAGCTTTTTAAGTACATAACAGGTTTCTTTTTTTGTTAGGGTTTTTTTTGTTGTTGTTGTTTTTTTTTTGGTTTTTTTTTTGTTTTTTTTTTTTTTTTTTTTTTTTT